>JZKD02S1989049.1:41085-61518 GCA_000966675.3 Picea glauca
CATATCTTGTTTGCATAGTCTCTGTACATATCTTGTATATCTATCTCTTAGAAGATAATATGTTCCAAGAAGAACTATACCTATGGAAGAACAACAAGATAAGGATTGCTATCATGATACAAGTCAGATAATACACATGAAAGGATGAAATACATCAAACAAATCATGTGGAAGCTATTACAAGATAAGTCGAAATCAGAATCAATCTTGAAGAAAATTAGAAGAAGCAAAGACAGAAAGAAGTCAGCAATCAAGAGGAAATTGGAGAAAGACTCATGACACCTTGTAGAAGGCAATACAGATGTAGACAAAATCATGGAATCTGTTAGATGGAGGGAGCCGATTATATAAAGAAGAGCATGCATTCATACATGAATCAAGGATTAGTAGGGAGCTAATCCTATGATCCATTGAAGATGATGAAGTATATATCCATGGTAGCAACCATGAAAAGCAATATGTGTTCAGTTCGACCTTAGAAGAAGTCTTCTTCGAAGAGAAGCCTTAAAGTATCCCTAGTTTTCCATCCACGTCTGTGATCCTATGATGAAAGGAAGAAGTGAAATATTTAGGGCATGGAATATATAAGAAACTCCATGGACCCAAAGGAAAATATGAGGAAGAATATGAAGAATCCAAGAAATAAAGAGAGGCCAGAACAACCAGTCATTGTATCGAGAATCACAAGATTACCAGCCTGATATGAACTCATTGAAAGCAATCAAGCAAAGGAACTGAAAGTTGTGATGAAGAATAGTGTATGTGAATGAAAGCATTGCAAGATCCAAAACTAGAGGTTCTCCCAGATGGAGGGAGAAGACTATGATGATTACTTGTTCCAGTAAACCAGACATACCTCTACATGAGTCATTATATTATCCACAATATCCATGGGTTGGAGTTCTACATCAGATGAATGCAAAGACTATTCTCCAGAGCGTATGAAGAGTAACCTCAAGGCTTTGAGGCATTCCAGAAAGAGACCCTTGTATGCAGATGGAAGAAGACAACTTGGTGAAGAACCTCCGATGCACAATAAAAGCGTGGTGAATATTTTCTATAACAGAGATATTGTATCAGAATGATTACTCAGAAGACCAGGATGATGGATTTCCAATCCATGACAAAGATCTCATGATGACAGAAGAAGTGCCACATGGATATGTTCCAGTTTGACCCTTGCCACGATGTTGTGAGATAGCAGAAACCAAAGAGGAATCCAACAATGATATACTTTATTGATCAGAGCCATATGAAGCCTTTAGAGAAAACCAATATTCCAGACCGAAGTACATTTGAGATCAAGCATTACATTATCTGTGATGAAGTCCAGAAATGAGAAAGTGGTTCTCCAATACATATCTCCACAGATGAGTAGATAAACAAAATTTTTGGTAAAGCTTCTGTCCAAGATGAAAGAGTTTGCGTACTCAAGCTGGAGCTAGTGGAGATGACTTCCTTATTGAAAAAGGAAGAGATGACTCCCAGGTTGGGAGGGAGCACTGATGTGTTATTGATTTATGGATAGTCATTTTTCAGTTCAAAAAATGGTCCAGGATGAGCAGTTCCTTTCCAGTTTGGAAAGTGGTTTGAAATTTTTGACGGACATAAATTTTCTAGTTCGGAAAATGGTCCAGATTGAACGGTCATTTTCGTAATGAAAATGGTTCGATGGATTGCTGATGTACCATAGACAATGATTTTCCATTGTGGTTAACATGAGGAATGGTCTAGGGCAGTCTCTCTTCTTGATGGTTACTAAAAAAGACTGGCCCGCCTCGTCGGACAACGATTTCCCATTGTGGTTAACATGGGGAATGGTATGTTTTGGAGGTTGGTGCAGGACAATCATTTCCTTTGGAAATGGTTAGGATAATCATTCCTTAGGGTAGATTCATTCTCTCGAGGCTGCACTTTGTTTAGTGTTGGAGGAATGGCCCAGGGTGGGGAGTGGTCCAGGTTCAACAATCAGGGACAGGCATTCCTTAGGGCAGATTCATTCTTTCCAGGTTGCACTTTGTTTAGTGCCGGAGGAATGGCCCAGGGTGGGGAATGGTCCAGGCTCAGAAATCAGGACAATTATTCTTCCTTGCTTGAGAAGAATAGTCCAGATAGCTCATCATGGATGTTTGAACTTCTGAGGGCAAATGTTCCTCCAAGATCTCACAGATGTGAGTGGAATAATGGCTCAGATGATTCAATTTATATCATAACATTGTTTCTGTGTAGGTTGATATCAGATGATTGTTATGAAGACTGTATGTCTCTAGATAGTATATGTATACTACTGTGGTGGATGTGTTCCATTGTTTGTGACTATACGTCACTGATCAAGTACCTGTGTGCTACTTGGTGTGATAATGTACCACTAGATTGTACTTGTGTACTACTATGGATAGACACAGTTGTGTTCTATCGAATGATATTGTTCCGATTGCCTTGAAGACTATCAACAGTGTTGAAAATGATTATCAACTAGATGGATGATGAATGGACAGAGATTTCCCAGACGGAAAATGGTTTAGGACATTTATTTTTCCAATACATATGTCTAGATTAGAAGAATGGCTCTTGTGTCACTCTATGGTGTGAGTGGCTTATCCAACATCAGGTCTAATTACTCAGATAGAGTATGGTTTCGAGTGATGATGAAGCTGATGACAATGATGGTGATGATGGTGCTCATGTTCTAGTCATGAGATAGTCTATACAACTATGTTGATGCTACCGAGTGAATGGTATGTTTTTGCTCAAGACCATTACCTGTAATACCTCCCTAGCTAGGAGGGAGTGTTAATATTATGGTAGCTGTGGGAGGTATTTACCTCCACGTGTAAACCTGATGAGAATAGAATAATCTCAGAAGCAAGTAGAAACCCTAATGAGTTGGCTAATAACCCTAAAAGACAAGTCAACTCAAGAGGATAATTGGTATTAGGTTATTAGCCTACAAGAGAAGAAGTTGGCCATAATAAATATTATATACTAAGTAAATAGACACCCAAAATGAGAAGTTGGCCCAGGAAGTTAGCCAGAATTAGTATAAATACAGGAGGCCAGTCTTGATTCTGGCAGGCATTCTCAGAATTGCAGAGCAACACTTGTGTGCACTACAGTTGCCCAGTTTGTGCGCAAGTTTGGAGGAGAGCTTCCGTTGTAGCTACTGCAACTAGCAGATTTCAGTTTTGGCTTGGACTATCTCTTGGTTATGGTTTGGACTATCCGATCAGCTCTTGTTTGATGCACTATCCTTGGGGAAAGGTGTGCTAGCCCTTGTTTGGCTATCTAGCCTAGGGTTTGCTTTCAGAGTGATTCTCTGTCAAGGTTAAGGTGCTTGGAGGGTGGCTTCGGCCTATGGTTGGGTGATAATAGTGATATTGTCGATGGTAAAATGATCACATACATTATATTATAACATCCAGAGCCCTGTAAACTGGCCAACCAAAGCCCGATCTGCTAGGGAGAGTCCTATACGCATAGGATGATCCGACGGATGAGATATCACAGGGACATCATCGATCTTTTTGACAAATTTAGGAAGGGATCCAACAAAAGGTTTATTCCCTTGCACATTGATAAGGCATCCGAATGCTTCGGTGTTGTCTCAGAGTACTTATGGATTCAAAAAATATTCATTTCACTCTAGTTTATTGAATCTTTTGGAGCAACCGCAAGCTAGGGTTTTGGATAGTCGCGGTCATCGTAGAGGACAACATGAGCACCAGAGGGGGGGGGGGGTAAGGGTACCCCCTCATACAAATAGGTAGTGGTAGACAGAGAGAAAGGGCCAAGGGGAATATTTTTCAAGGCACCAATGACATGCACCTCGAGATTTGACCGATAAAAAGGTCAGGAAAGCAACCAGGGCAAAAGTGAATGCATGGAAGAGGAAGCCAGAGAAACCCAGAATGAAACGCAAGACACAACGAAGACCAACCAGGCAGAAGGGTGCAACCTGTGCAAACCCAAAACAACACTGATACCCAAGGTGATACTGGAGTATCCGTAGACACAACTCTACAGGGATCAAATAAAGGAGCATGCGCTAATCTACAAGTTTATGGGCTTGTGGCCCACCGAAAGAACACTGCGCAACTAGATCAAATATCATTGGAAGCCAAATGGGGAAGTGGAGCTCCATCTGGGCTTGAAAGGTTTCTTCATGGCAGTCTTCATAAACTTGGAGGACAAAGATAGAGTCTTTGAAGGAGGGCCATACTTCCATGCATCAACAGGATTGTACATGCAACCATGGAAGGAAAATTTCTCCCCAGAAAAAGAGACATTCAAAAAGGTGTCGGTTTGGCTGAGATTCTATTCCCTACCCTTAGACTGCTGGTTACCCTCTACTTTTGAAGCAATAGGAAATAAATTGGGGAGATAAATAAAGACCGCAGAAGCCACCCTGAAAGGGAGATACACATCTTACGCAAGAATATGTATAGAGATGGATGTGTCAGTAGCACTCCCAGAAGCCATAAGCCTAGAATTCAGGGATAAGGAATGGATCCATAACATCAACTATGAACAGATCCCCTTCTGATGTAGAAGGTTCCATTAACATGGTCACCTGATCAGGGAATGCCCTCTTAATAAAAAATAGGAAACGAAAAACCTGAAACCACAACAGGATGAGGATGGGTTTCTTAAACCAAACCCCAAAATCAGAGCCAACAAAAAGTAGAGTAAATCCCGGGCAAGGAATAATCTAGAGGTCCGTAATAACCCAGAAGGACAGAATAAAACCAGTAAAGGGGTAGAAGCCGATAAGGATACGACAAAATCTCAGGAAGTCAGAGAACAAACACCAAATGAGGCCACCGACCGACCAAAAAATAAGAAGGAACAAGGAAGCTACACAACTCCGATGGAAGGAGAAACCAGAGACAACAACACCCCCATGCAAGAAGCAGAGGGAGAGGTGTAAGTGACACTGAGCGAAGTAGGCACAAAAGATCCGGAACTCAGAGACCTTGTGGAAAGGGAAGGGATAGATATCAAAAACACATTGGACCAATGGAAAAGATAGGGAGTAGATAGTGTACCAACATAGCAACTTGACCGCATCCTGCACCTGTTCCTCCTAAGGGAAGAAGCCAAATCTAGAGGCCTAAAGTGTACACACGAGGAGATTGGACACCTAGGATTAAAATCTGGCGAGGGACAACCACAACTCTCACCTAAGCATACGCGAAGGAAAAAAGGCATGAAATCAAATAGTGTAGCCCTATAGGAGCTTGGAGCGCTACTGATAAATTCAGGTAAGATCAAGAAACTCTTCCCCAACTCCCCCCCTCATGTTTAAATGAAGGTTATAACTTGGAATATAAGAGGCCTAAACTGCCCAAGAAAACAATGAATCCTTAGAAATAGACTAAAACATGAACAACCAAATCTATGTTTTATTCAAGAGACCAAGTGTAATACAGACAGAATGGAAACAATCAGTCAACAATAATGGTGCAAGTACAAGATGGTGGCTATTGGAGGCCACCAAATGGCAAGAGGTATCCTCACCCTGTGGAACTCACAAGTACTAAGACTAATAGCAACCGAAGCAAAAAGGCATACCCTTACGGTTCGCATGCAACTCATTGGGAACACAGGGGTGATTTTATGCACTAATGTGTATGGACCCTAGGTGTCAGAGGACATGAGAGGAATGCTAAGAGACCTAGAAGACATTAAAAACTAAGCCAACAACCTCCAATGGATCCTAGCTGGGGACTTCAACATCATCACGTCACTGGCAGAGAAAAAAGGAAGTACAAGAAGATTGGATAGAGATGTGTAGGAGTTCTCAAAATTCATAGACACAATAGAGATGGTAGATTTGAGAACCAATAATGGCCAGTTCACCTGAAACAATAAGCGAATGAGCCAACATCAGGTAGCAACAAGACTTGACAACTTCCTAGTGTCAGAGTCAATCATTATGCAGGGGCTAACCTTAGACTCCAACATCATTCCATGGGGGGGATCAAATCACTGGCCAGTGCAACTAGAAGCAGGCTTCTAGACGACACCAAAGAACATACCTTTTAGATTTGAGAAATTCTGGCTTGAACACCCGACTTTCAAGGAAAGAATCAAATAATGGTGGCGTGAGGAGCAACCGGATCAAAGGACAAGGATGTTCAAACTCTATAAGAAACTAAAACATATCAAATATAGGCTCAAGGAGTGGAACAAGGACACTTTTGGGAATATAAACCAAGAGAAGAACAACATTGAATAAAAAATGAAAAAACTCCAGGAAACCTGCATTTTAAAGGGCTACAATGAGGAGCGGAAAAAGGAAGAGATCCATATGACCCAGGAGTGGGAAGAGAATTACCAACAAGAAGAAACTCTCTGGCGACAAAAGTCCTGGATCAGATGGCTAAAGGAAGGAGAATGAAACACCAAGTTTTTTCATAGAACAACCATGGCCAGAAGAGCCCATAACAAAATCCTGAAGATTAGGGACCAGGATGGAATAGAGAGAGAATCACATAAGGACACTGAAACAACTTTGGTAAACCACTTCCACGGGATATCCCAGGAACCTAACCAAGATAGAACATAGGCCATACAAAAGATAATCCAGCATATCCCTCTCCTAGTAACAAAAGAACAAAATAACAACCTGAACAAGCCCATTGCGAAGGAGGAAATAGACCAAGCACTCCAGGAAATGCTCAATGGAAAAGCCATAGGCCCAGATGGTTTCATAGTGGAGTTCTTCAAAGCGTGTTGGGACGTCGTTAAACATGACATATATAGGGTAGTGGAAGACTCTATAAGGCTAGCCTCCATTTTAAAAGCACTAAATGCTACAATGATTACACTTATCCCCAAATAAAATGAAGCCAAAACCCTCAATCGGTACAGACCTATAGCATTGTGCAATGTGGTGTATAAGATAATTTCCAAGGTTATAGCAAATAGATTGAAACCACTCCTACCCACACTGGTCTCACAAGAACATGCATGGTTCGTGGAAGGAAGAAAAATGATGGACAATATCATCCATGCCCATGAACTTATCCACACCCTGAAGCTTCAAAAAAGAGGAGGAATGATAATACAACTGGGCCTAGCAAAATCTTATGAAAAAATCAGCTGGCACTATATGGTCAAGAACCTGGAAGCCTTTTGGATTCACCCAACACTGGATCAGGTGGATAGCCAACCTAGTGTCCACAACAAGTTTCTCACTACTAGTAAATGGAGCCCCTACCAAACCTTTCTAGCCCACGAGAGGCATCAGACAGGGAGACCCACTGTCCCCATTCCTATTCATCCTAATGATGGAAGGTCTCAGTCGAAGCATAAAAAGCGCAACTGCAACAGGGGAAATAAAAGGTATCAAACCCTACGAGAATTGCCCGACTTCTACATGCCAATAGTTCATGGATGACACCTTACTTCATGGCATGCCCACGGTCAAAGAAGCGAAAGCCTACAAACAAATCTTAGACGAGTTTGGGGAAGCCTCGGGAGTAGAGATAAACCAGTCAAAATCTACGATCTTCTTCTTTAATACCAACCCTGCAATCCAAAGGAATTTGGCCAACATCTTGGGCTTTGAACGCAAAGCACTCCCAACTAAGTACTTGGGAATCCCCCTAAAAGAGAAATCCTACAAGTTGTCAACTTGGGAAAGAATAATCAACAAGCTACAAGACCAAGTAAAAAATTGGACGTACAGATCCCTCAACCTAGCTAGAAGACTCATCCTAACCAACTCGGTTCTGCAAGCTATCCCAACCTTTATGATGTTAGTTTTCCCAACCCCCAAGGGGATTCTACAAAAAATAAGAACCATACAAAGGGACTTCCTGTGGCGAGGAGCGGAAACTAGGAAAAAATGGGCATTGGTGGCTTGGGAGAAGGTCTGTAAACCAAAAAGAAAAGGAGGCCTGGGGTTACATGACCTGCAAGTGACCAATGAAGCCTATGGGGCGAAACTCTGGTGGCACTGGGTCAAAGAAACTACCACGCCATGGGTCAACCTGTGGAAGGAAAAGTACGCCCTAGACATTTGTGACCAGGACAAAATCCGCTTAAGAGGCACCAGGGAAGGTTCTGCCATATGGAACTTAGCCTGGCACAACAAGGCCTGGATCCAGAGACATAGTTTTTGGGAAATAAGAAATGATAGAACCGCCTGATTCTAGGAGGATTCCTGGCAACAGGAACCTAGAATGGAAAAACCGGGCTGGGAGGAACTCCAACAGGAGATGATGTCGCAAGGAAAAACCAGAGTCTACCATTATTGGAAACAAGAAACAGATTGCAACAAATGGAGAATCTGGAACACTCTCTCCCCACAGACTAGAGACCAAACCACAACAACAGTTAAAGAGCTGGAGAAGGAATGGGGGAGACGAAAAATTGCAGTCATGGACGAAAAATGACTAGATGAGATGGGGACACAAAGCTGATGGGGAATTCAATCTTAAAGAAGTCCGCCACTATATAGCGGACCAGGGCCAAGAAGACTCAACACATCAATGGGATAAGCTCTGGAACAACCCCCAATGAGCAAAAAAAAAAAATCTTCCAGTGGCTAATACTACACAACGGAATCCTAACTTGGGAAAACGTAAAGAAGAGAGGATTCATAGGCCCTTCAAGATGTTACCTATGAGAAGAAAAGGAGGAAACAACAAACCATCTCCTAGATGAATGTCCCTACACAACAGAAGTCTGGGACTGGGCGACAGACATCTCTCGACAGTCTAATAGGATCAGAGGTAATATATCTGCAACTATAAACATTTGGAAGGAAAACTACAATGAAAATGAAGAGGTGATTCTCTGTTGGACCTGTTGGAGCCGCCCTTGTTTTTTAGCCTATCACAGTTTTCATTTTGATGCTTGAAATCTAAAGATGGTTTTCTTTTTCCCTCTGAGATATTGAGACCTCTGAAACTCTGTCATGTGAGCAATGACGATTTTTCTAGTCTCGAAACAAGTCCTACTTTTAGTAAGAATGTTCCCTCTGTTTTGTGCTACTTCGGAATCTCGCAGGTTGAATACTATAACTCATGAATTCACACGTCCCGAGTCACGAAACGACGAAGTCGTTTTAAGTTTTCACTCAAGACTTTAACAAGGGTAAAATGTTTTAACTCATGATTAGACGTCGTCGGGGTTTCGCGTCTCAGCGTTCACCAAACCCAAATTTTTATTTTTACAGCCCCGAGAGCCGAGAACACGAGGTCCTTTCTGGATAACCCATGTCAAGGATTAAAGGCAAAAAAGCTAACCGTGGTTAAAGTTGTTCTCGACATTTCGCCACTTGGCACTATCTTTTTCGAAAGTTACGGCTTCTAAAACCCGACTCACGAAGTCACGATGATAATTATAACATGATTAATTAATCACGTAATCCAAGATTATCTTCCCCTTAATTAAGTCTTGTTATCGCAATCTCGCGGTTTCGCAACTCGACATATAAATCTCCCAGAAACTTACCTTCGAAGCTCTGAGTCGCGATATGACGAAAGTAATAATTATAAAATTAATCAAGCCCCAAATCTCGATTACCTTTAATTAAACCAAAATCGGTCCTCGCAGCCTCGGGAGCTGGAGACTCAAAATGTTAAGGGAAAATCCCCGATATAACGAGTAGCGAGATATTGATTAACATTGGCGAAATTTGGATTAATTAAGCTAAATCAAGACTTATCTCGCGTTTCGATGCCTGCACGATTTACGAGGGGGTCCTTTGTCTCCATATGCCAACTGACTTTTAAACCGTCGAAATTTATGACATTAATGGAGAAATAGGGTAAATCTATGAATGTAAGATCGGATTTTTACGGCATAAATTTATTTCTAATTATGATTTGACAGGCTTGTTTTGAAAGGTACCGAGTTTTCAAATATATGAAAGAGATGCGTTCCATTATAACAAATGCATTTTCATAGCACGCAGAGCTCATCACTTCTGAGTAAACTAACTTCTGTATGTATACGTAGTTCTATCGCAGAAGAGCTAAGAGGCAAGCTTCAGCCATGGCTCCGCAGAAAGCAGCGAAGGCGAATGTTGAGGTTGCAGGACAAGGCTCAGACAATGTCTCCGATACTTTGCCCCGAAGTGTCGACTCGGTTCCTAACTGGTCATTTGTTTCAGACATTCTGCAATCAGAATTGGTAGATTATTCCGATGACTCCGACGACAAGGAAAAAGATGATCTAAACACCAAGTACAAAATAGTCGTCCAATCCGGAATGCAGAGAGTAGCAGCCAGGCCACGGTTTCTTCCATATTATGACATGGTCTGATGGGCGTTGGATCATGTAGACATACCGACCAGGACTATCATGAATGAGCAGAGGGTTACCATAGGGACTTTTAGGCTTGAGCATCTGCAAACCATGTATAAGCTACCCACGACGTTCGACTACACATATGGCGCCGAGTTCCTGGAGGAATTCAGGGAGAAGGAGTGCACACAGTATGATAAAACTATGTTCGGTTTGATAAAGGATTGGGTTTCACGCACCGTGAAGTT
This sequence comes from Picea glauca, assembly GCA_000966675.3. NCBI lineage: Eukaryota > Viridiplantae > Streptophyta > Pinopsida > Pinales > Pinaceae > Picea > Picea glauca. The sequence continues at coordinate 51,594 of JZKD02S1989049.1, forward strand.
CAGAGCTAATGACCAAGGCATTTATTCAATCGCTTCGTTGGAACAATAGTATAAATATGTGGCCATGATGACATGCCGGTTATATGGGAGAGATGACACATCGCATTTTTTCCTAGCATGGGTGCCTCTAATGTTTCGGGTCGCAGAAGGTTTCTCTTTTAATTGGGCGAGGATGCTTTCGGATAGCCTGGCCAATCGGGTCACAGAGTATCGAGAGCAGAAGGAGAGTGGGAAGGCGTCATCGTTCTTCATGTCCGCATACATTATGGATGCAATCTGTTCTATGACACCATTTCCATTGATGATCTGGGGATGGACTCCAGCCCAAGACAAATCCATACATATATATCATGAAAAACTATGGGAAAACAAAGCAGAAAAGTTTGCGTATGAACTTTTTAACTGGGTGATGGTGCCCCTGCATATCGCCATTTTTGGTCACCCACCACCCCGTATTTCGGACAACCTTGCGACAAATCTGAGCAACATAGCAGACTGGTACGTGGAGGCAGAGTTTTCATACCTCAGAGTTTTCGGGGCCTCTGTTCCCGCATCGACGCTACCATTGTTCATTCCTGACAAGTTGTCTTGTCGCGAGGTCGCCCGACAGACGGTAATTGGCGGTGTCAGTAAAGAGCTCAAAGGGTACTCAAAGAAGGTATGGCCGTCTTTTCCCATTCGTTTGAATTCTTATTCTTTATTAGATTTCAGGCATGCCAAAGCCGAGGCTGCAGCCCTGGAAGACCTGAATTTGGTCTCCATCGAATATAAGAAGCACGATTCACAGAGGGTCGTGAGCAATCATTTGGCTAATTGTGGGCTCAAAAGGTTTGAGCATGAGAATTCACCCTCGGATGACATTTTCCGAGGAGCGAGGTCTTACGAAGAAATTCTGGCTCGGATCCAATCCTTGGCACCTGAGGATAGAGCCGAGGTATTGAAATTCCAAGAACACCGACGAAGATGTCTCCCTGCTGTATTGCGGGGTGAAGGTCCAGGTATTTCGGAGACGAAACAAAAGGAGGCTGAAGGTTCTAAAGATGCAACTCCCGAATCAGGGAAACACCAGGACAAGGAGGAACAAATGAAGGATCCATAAGCAGAGGAAAAGACTCCGGACCCGCCCAAGAAATAGAATCCGGAGACAGAGGTAAAAACCCCAGAACTGTCGAAGAAGCAGAACCCGTTCGACACCCCAGGAAAATCGGCGAAACAGGTCGGAGAACCCATCACATCTGTCACCCCTTTGCAGTCGACGCTGGGAAATATCGAAGAAGGATGGATATTCAATGAGGAGATGAGGCCCATAAGAGAAGAAGAACTCCCTCCGAACGAGTTTTTCTTTGATAAAATGAGAAAAACAGTAGTAAAAAGAGAATTCTACCAGGAAGGAGAGTCGACTACCAAAAGGTATAAAGTTATGACAGATGGAAAAGATAAAAAGAACGAGCAATTCGCCATTGAAATCGCAGGGACGCTAGGAGCGTATGCCTCGACGAATCAATTCTCGGTCGGACTTTTGAAGAACCAACTTAAAAGGAATAATCGCCTAATCAGGACTCTTGAAGCTAGATTGGCCACAGCTACGGAGAATGCTAAAGGTCAGGCGAGCGTGGAAATAGAACAGGCCAGATTGGCTGACAAAAATGAAATAGAGGTGCTCAAAGCTAAGATTGAGCAAGCACAGTTGGTGGTCCGGGATGGTCGGACGCAGGCGAGCCAACAGAGGAGTTTGATTGAACAGTTATAGGCTCGGGTAGAGATCGTCGAGAGAAGAATGATAGACATTGGGATATTTAAATCCCAAGCGATTGAGATTCGGAGCATAATTTCTTCGGCACAACAAAATTTGCTCGCCAAGGTGGGAGTGATCCAGGAAAACTGTCTGTTGATCAATCAGGTTTTCGAGAACTTGTTGGCCAGAGAAAGGGATGTAGGAGCGGCTCGTGTCGCCTTTCAGGAGGCGGCGATAGCCACGAACAACCGGGTTTCGACGGGTACTCCCAGGTTCACCATTTCGGAGCAAACCCGAGTAAATATTCTATTGAAGGATTGGGAGCACAACATCACCTTGGGCAAGGAGCAAGCCCAAAAGGTAACCAATTCCCTAGAAGAAGCATTTAATTCTATAGACGACGAGCTACTGGGTATTGACAGCGGAGGCAATGCCGAAGCATTGATGCAAATGAACATGGAACAGATCTCAGTTGATCTGAAAGACAATGAAGAAAGAGATTCAACTGATATCTCTCAGATGAATATGGTAGACCTAGTCCAAGTTGATAAGTACATGATCAAACCCAGTGTGCAACTAAGTGCCCTCGACATCATCGACGCACAAATGGAGGAAAAGCTGCAACAGTTAGCCCGAGAATGTTACTTCGTCGAGGCCAACTGTCAAGAAGAACCATCATGTCTCATATCTCAGCTTGTGGAAAGATGTATCGCCTGTACCGGGCTCTCGCAACGACAAACAACAAGCACCAAGTGAAGACAGAGTAGGAGAAATGGAGTGATTGCACTCCTCTCTGTTGTAACCAAAATTTTTGTGACTATTGAGATGCTACCTTATTTGCAAAATGGTATAAATATATGAGAGAAAGAAATATAGAGGGCTGGACCTTTTGGAGTCGTTTGTAATAGAGTTTTTACATTGAGAGTTAATACAAGCAGATCTGGAGATTCTCAATTCCGTCACTACTGTATTGCAAGTTTGCTTCCTTGTATCTCAATTTTTCCATTTTATTTCATATTCTTAACTGATGTGCTTCGTTATACTTTAGTACGACCACTACTATAGCGAATGAATTTGGGTTTTCTGTAATTGTTTATTGTCTTTCCTTTGCACCAGCTATCAGCGGGTGTAAGACCAATCTGCATTTTCAGAATTCTACATGTATTCTATGCTACGTCGGTTATTTCCTTACTAATTTCCTCTTCTGTTTATATGTGAGATTTCCCTTTGACAGGAGCCTTGCGTTATATACAGCTAAATGTTTTTCTCCCACTTCACACCTTTTATTAAAATATAATACAATTACGGGAACAAGCTTTAGATTTGCATCCATTTTTTATTTTTGCAATCGTAAGTTCTCTTTTATACGACCAAACTTAGACAACACTTAAATCTCTTTTAAGGTCTTTCCTACCTTCACTGTTCCCCCATGACAGTTCCTGTACCAACTCAACCTAACGTTGAACCCGGTCTATCGAATCAAACACACATTGCCTTAAACCTCTTCGACACCATTCTTAAAACGACAACTAACCGGGCCGAACTTGAATAATCATGGACAACCATTGAACGAGATATAACTATCCAGGAACAGTTGGAAGCTAGACAATGCCAACGTAGGAATCTTCCCTAGTTTCCTTTACCTAAAGGTTTAAGCTTCCCTCTTCTACACCTATTACCCATTTTCGTATGCCTTGACACTGTACTTTTAAGCCTTAAGTACAGACTCAGGAACAACATCTTTCTAGCGTCGTTGCCGGGACCGAAGTTACGAAATCTTTTTCCCTGGGAAAACGAAAAATTGTTTTTCGTTGAAAGTGTTACCCTTTGATAGTGAAAAAAGAGTACACACCTTTTAAGGCTTTTTATCTTTCACTTGGCGACTCCACGAAGAAATAAACTGGCATTCGGTCGAAGGAATACCAGACAAACCCCGGATGGTAAGCAAATTACGCCCTTTACCGATCCTGAAAAAATTCTAAAGACGAGAGGCTCTTTTAATCCAACCACTGCAGTTTACAAACTTGAAACCCCATCACTGAAGGCTGAGAGTCCTTTCGAACCCTCAAATTCGCTCAGTCCTCGCTTTGACGCTAAAGATTCAACGCCAATCTGCTCCGAAATTAGGAGTGAGATTCATCCAATGATCCCCTTAGCACACAAGGGAAAGGGCCCGCTTGAAAGTTCGTCGACTTTTAAAATACCATCTCTTCTTCAGTTGAATTTCCCGACTTCACCAAATTCAAAAGAGTGTGTCACACACTCGTTTCTCACACCCGTCGATTTTCCCGATTTCGTCTCTTGCAAATCTGAGGAACAGAGTCCTCGCGTTCCTTATCTTTCCTCATCGGATTTTCCTCTTCGCGAAGAAAATAAATATTCCCTTTTAATTTTCCAAAACCCCCTTTATAACTTCCCACAAATGACGATGGCAATCGCTGAAGGAGGAGTTGGAGGGTTTATAGGAGGAGGCAGAGGGTTTATTGAAGGAGGAGGTGGAGGAGTCCCTCTAGGAGGAGGTGGAGGTCAAGGGCCTCCCCCCCCTCCCAGAGTTTTCACAAAAGTTGCAGCCAAATATGCTCCATTAGTATTGCCCATCCCCCTACACGATCTTCCAGAAAATTACATAAAAAATTTACCGAAATTCACGGGAGAGGGGGATCTGACTGCGACCGAACATATTAATTTTTTCGACCAATTCACATATATCTTCGGTATCGAGCACGAGGATGTACATTCGAGACTCCTTGTCCAAACTTTTGAAGGCCAGGTCCGAATTTGGTTTCAGAGCCTACCCGCAGCTTCTATCCTGTCATATGACGCATTGGAAGATGCTTTCCTCAGATAATGGGGCGAGCGGAAAGACCATCTCTATTATCTAACTGAATTTGGGTCTTTGAAGAAAAAGAGCACACAAATAATCATTGAATTCATTTAGATATTCAATAAACTGTACAATAAAATCCCAGCTGAGGTCAAACCATCCCAACCCGCGGCCAAAGTGACTTTCGCCGGAGCTTTCGAGCCAGATTTCACACTACTTTTGCGAGAGCGAAGAGGAGCCACCTTAAACCGTATGCAGGACGATGTGGTAGAAATAGAGTCTAATATGATGGCTTCGGGTAAACTTAAGGCTAGAGTAGAGACTACAAACCGAGAGACCAAGCGATTTAGAGAACAAGCAGGTCCTTCAGGGTACAATAGATCCTTAGACGATAGGGTGGACGATATGGCTAGAGTGATCAAAGAACTGTCAAATAAAATATCCAGAATGGAACTCGAACAGGCCAAGGCTGACTCTTACCCCAAAAAAGATTTCAAGAGGAATCAAAACCCTCCTAATCAACAGAGACAAATAAAAAATGATGATCAAAAGATACAAGCTCCTTTAAAGACTGAAAATTTTATAGGAGCGAACGATTTTCAAGACTACAGAGATTCAGATAATGACATCACGAACTTCGGTGATGACTGTAGTCAACCATATCTGACTCGCGAAGACTATGAAAGATATTTAAACATGCCACAATCATCAAATGAAGGTGAAGAAGGTGATCACACTGATCTCTGTGAATCTCAACCAGAAATCGAGATAATGATGGCCAATTTCCAACCAAAGTACAATCTAAGATCTAAGAATAAGCCCACCTCCACGACTCAACCCAAGAAGATCCTTCAAAGAGGCCAAGCTTATGAGCCTCCTTCGGACGAGACCCCAATACCCAACAACAAAACTAGAGTAGTAAACACTCAAGAGTCCGAGGTGGAAAAAGTTGAAACTCAAACACAAGAGACCGAACCAGTAAATAAAGCTATGTCTTCAACTGGGACCATGAGTGATAAAGCTGTCCAGACAAATCAGTCGGAAAGGAAGAATTCAGAAGTCTCAACCAGAGAAACAGACAAGGTGAGCGGAGCTTTCAGTTTTGAAAATGAGTTAAACAAAATTAAGATACCAATCCCTTTGGTGGAATTAGCGAAAAACCCTGTTTATCGCAAGCAAATTACCAAAATGATAGGTGTCTCTGAACTAGAAAGCCAGTCTGATGTTATAAACTTGGAAGATGATAGACCTAACATCACTTTTGGTCCCCATTTTGAAGGGTCCAAAGACAACATCKCTCCCTTTTATATCACTCTRAATGTATATGATCAGTTGCTGCATAATTGTATGTTAGACTCCRGRGCTTCCCATAAYGTTATGCCCAAGATTATAATGGAGAAGCTRGGTCTCYWGATCACAAGACCTTATGGAAATMTGTACTCTTTTGAYTCRAGGAAGGTTAAATGTATGGGGATGATAAAAGATCTGGTAGTTACCCTGGCGCAGGTCCCGGTTAAGAGTATCCTGATGGATGTGGTTATCGCAGATATTCCCCCTAAGTATGGCATGCTGTTATCTAGGTCACGGGGAGCCAAGTTGGGGGGTTCTCTACATTTGGACATGACTTATGCCACAATCCCTGTGTTCGGTGGTCAGTTCACTCGGTTGTACAGAGAAACAATATTAGCATATACGGTCAGTGACCCTCAAAACCCAAATAACTTCCCTATTTACATTGCAGACCAAGATCTGGGAAATTACATCTTGTCTTTTGATGATGGTCTGGATGGTTGTCCAGAGGAAATCGATACAAAGCAAGAAGAGTTAAACCTCATGACAGAAGATATGTGTAGTACTGGTGTCTGGAAAATGTATTTTGACGGTGCTTTATCTTCTGAAGGGGCAGGTGCTGGAGTGCTTTTGGTGGCGCCTAAAGGTAAGTTCATTGTTCCTTTCTCTTACCATTTGCAGTGGGACATAGATTACACTAATAACGTATGCGAATATGAAGAATTGATCTTAGGGTTAGAGGCTGCCAACAAGCTAAATATAAGAAACTTGGAGGTATATGGTGATGCAGAATTAATAGTCAAACAAGTAAACCGACAATACCTAGCCAAGCATCCCAGACTAAGAGCGTATAGAAATTGTGCTTGGGATATCATGGAAATTTTTTTCTCATCCGTAAATATCCATTTTATCCCTCGCGCAGAGAATCTACATGCTGATGCATTGGCAAAGGTAGCTTCAACCTTCTCTCCCCCCAAGACCTTCAAGCTGAAGTATCACATTGAAATCAGATACAAACCCTCCATACCAGACAATATTCGACACTGGCAAGTCTTTGAAGATGACGAACAAATTAAGAAATTCCTTACAGCACTAGGCAAATTCTTTGAAACTCATGCTGACCAAGAAAATCAAAATGACTCCATGTGGATCATGCAAGAAGGGGAAGACCCTGAAACCTTCCGAGAAAAAATTGCGGATCATCGTATGCTGGTCCTTAAAGCAATCAGATTCCGAAAGGATTGATTCCTTTGGAAAGAATTTTTGATTAGAACGATGTACCTGTAAATTCCACTTTGCAGCCCCAACCAGAAGAAGTGGAGGACTGCGATATAGGAACTGAAAAAGAATCCCGGGTGGTAAAAATATCGAAGTTCCTCCCTCCCAAAGCGAAAGTTAAGTATAAAGACTTACTTAGGCAATATAAAGATGTTTTCACCTGGTCCTATGATGAATTGAAAATGTATGACACTTCCATTATTGATCACAAGATACCTTTGAAGCCCGGGTTCAAACCATTCAGGCAAAAGCTTAGGCAAATTAACCCCATTCTGTTACCTGTGATAGAAAAGGAAGTTAAAAAACTTTTGGACGCGAAAATAATCGTACCTTTGAGATACTCGGACTGGGTAGCTAACCTAGTCCTAGTCAGGAAAAAGAACGGAGAAATCAGACTGTGTGTGGATTTCCGAAACTTAAACAAGTCGTCTCTCAAGGATAATTACCCGCTGCCCAAGATGGACCACGTACTAGAAAAAGTAGTTGGAGCAAACCGAATGTCTGTGATTGATGGGTTCTCTGATTATAACCAAATCGCCATGAATGAGCAAGACAGGGAAAAGACTGCTTTCACCACACCATGGGGTACATTCATGTATGACAAAATGCCATTTGGTTTGATGAATGCAGGGGCTACATTCCAGTGCGCTATGGACATCGCTTTCGTAGGAGAAAGAGACAAGTTCGTAGTCATTTACCTCAACGATTTGACGGTTTTTTCTAAAACCGATGAAGAACACTTGACCCATCTAAAACGGACTTTCGAAAATTGCCGCAGGTTTGGTCTATCTCTGAACCCAAAGAAATCACATTTCTCTATGCAAGAAGGTAAGCTTCTGGGCCATATCGTATCTAGAGATGGGATCAGGATTGATCCTAAGAGGATTGAAGCAATAAATACTATAAATATTCCCAGAAATGTAAAAGAGATTCAATCTTTCTTAGGAACTATAATTTTTTTTATGAAGGTTTATCCCCAATTTCGCTGAGATTGTCAAATTGATCACAGGAATGTTGAAGAAGGATAGCAGACTAAATTGGACGACTGAAGCCAGAGCATCGTTCGCGCATATTAAAAAAGTCATAAGCGAGGCACCTGTGTTAGCAAGCCCAAATTATCTGAAATATTTTCTTATCTTCTCGTTTGCTTCTGAACATACTATCGCCGCGGTGCTCCTACAAAAGGATGACGAAGGATTCGAACGACCGATCGCATTTTTTAGCAGGAGCCTTAGAGATGCAGAACTGAAGTATGACATAATAGAAAAACAAGCGTATGCAATGGTAAAAGCGCTAAAGGCATTCCGAACTTATGTACTACATTAAAAAATTATCGCATACGTGCCTACCAGTTCTGTAAAAGATATATTAGTATAGCCAGACAGTGATGGAAAAAGAGGGCGATGGCTTGCTAAAATCCAAGAATTTGATTTGGAAGTTAAACCGACCAAATTGATAAAAGGGCAAGGCCTAGTCAGATTCTTAGCTGAATCAAATCTTAGGGCTCTTGATATCAATTGTTTGTAGGGAATCGATGAAGACACAGACCTAAATGAACCAGATGAAGAAACGAGTCCAAACCAGATCGAAGAGAAGTTCTTATCATCGGGCTGGTACAGAGACATAGTGTTTTTCTTACTGAACCTAAAATGCCTAGATGAACTATCACCTTCTAAATGCAGAACCTTAAAACTCCATGCAGTTAGATATTGTATATTCGAAAGCCAGCTATATTGGAAGGATCCACTCGGGTTCCTGCTAGTCTGTTTAGTAGAATCAGAAACCCAGCGGGTTATGGATGAATTTCATAAGGGAGTATGTGGGGGGCATCACGCATGGAGAGCTACAGCCTACAAAATCTTGAGGGCTGGATCTTACTGGCCGAAACTCTTTTTGGACGTCAATGCCAAAGTGCGTGCCTGCAACCCTTGTCAAATATTCGCTGGTAAACAGAATCTCCCTGCACTGCCACTCGTTCCAGTCAAATCTGAAGCTCCATTTCAACAATGGGGTCTAGACTTCATAGGGGAGATTAATCCCCATTCCAGTGCTCAACATAAGTGGATCTTAACAGCTACAAATTATTTTACTAAGTGGGTGGAAGCCATTCCAACGAAAAGGGCAACAGACTCGGTGGTGATCGATTTCTTGGAAGACAATATTTTGTCAAGATTCAGTTGTCCCCGAAAGATAGTTACCGACAATGCCCAGGCCTTTAAATCTATGGCTATGATCAGCTTCTGTCAGAGGTATAACATCGTTCTTAGCCATTCCACTGCATATTACCCCCAGGGGAACGGATTGGCCGAATCATCTAACAAGAGCCTGGTGAACATAATCAAGAAAGTACTGGATGAAAATAAGAGGTCTTGGCATGTGCACTTAAAATACACATTATGGGAAAACCGCATCAGCACTAAAAGGTCTATCGACATTTTTCCGTTTCAAATGGTCTATGGGACAGATGTTGTTCTACCTATAAACCTAGCGCTACCCGTGATGAAATTATGGCAGGATCAAAACGAAGAACCCAATCATGTAACCATGAGAATTAACCAGCTGATTGAGGTTCAACAACATAGAGTTGAAGTTGATGAAAAGATGCAGAAGTACCAAGATGATATGAAAGCATTGTTCGACCTTAAGTCAAAGGAAATGGAATTCCTTCCAGGTGATTTAGTACTAAGCAAGGGTGATTTTAAGAACCCCCCCTAAATTTATATGTATAATAAATGGGTGAATCCCCATGATACATAGGAAAAATTGAAGGCTATTTTATCAATAATATAAAATGTATA
>JZKD02S1989060.1:14903-29330 GCA_000966675.3 Picea glauca
CCATTTTTGTAACCTCTCTTCCTTTGTCTATAAAAGGATGAAGAGAGGCGCATTAGGAAGCATCCTGAGTGAGACTGAGAGTTCTTGTATGTGTTGCTTGTGAGAGCAAGTGTAAGCAGCCTGGTGTATTAGCTGCTGTAATATTATTTTCTGAATAATAGTGAGATGATGTGATTGCTGTTGGAGTTTGCATTACTGCGTATAGTTTCCAGATTGCGCACATATGTAGATGAGCTTCCTTCTATCTGCTGTTTTGAATTAACACATAGAATGCAGTGTTTTGAATTAACACATAGAATTAACCATATACTACCTCTTGATCTTCACATTGATAAAACTGATCTAGATTACATAATTATTTGTTTTTGCAATATTAACTTGCTTGTGTGCTGGGAAGCCATGACCACTAACAAAACATCTTCCTGGGTTTTGTCTCCTTGTCATTGCTTTAATGCCTTGGTTGATCACAGTGAGATCATTTTTACCACAGGTCTTCTACGATGTCTGTCTAATTACTCACTTGTTGGAATATAACCCCACTTTTATTATTGTGATTCCCCACCCTTATTGTTGTTATTGTTATTCTTTTTATATATTTGACTTTAAAATCCCTCTTCAGCAAACAATTTTCTTTTATCTTTGTTATTTAAAGTGTTATATTTCCATTCCCAAGTGCCATTGACATCCACATATTTTTTCTTTCTTTCCTTTACCCAATAGCTATCTCCTATTTTAATTTAGTCAAGTCCCCTCTTAATTCACCAACATCAATTATAAAAGGTTTAACATAATCATCAACTTTTGTTGGCGATCTTCTATTGTCTTCAATTTCAGTTTAATGTTTTTTCCACTTATTCTTTATGTCATGTGAGAAGAATCACCTTTCTGATATCTGGGCAGTAATCCTTTAAAAACCATGAATCCAAATAACCATATATCCTATTTATCATTTTTGATTCCTATGGATCCAACTCAATGATTATCGCTGACCGAATTTATTGAAATTTGATTGGTTTTTCTATTCCAACTCATTAATGAGTTCTTTTCTTATGAGGCCCATTTTAGACCCCAAATTTACTCTAATGATTGGTGTCTTTTGACCTGAGTCCACTAGTCGCACCAAAAGCTTTTCTAATTTGGAAGCTGGCTTTGGTGTGCAAGTCCCCTGGTTGATATGATAACATCATCCCTCACTTCAGTACTAACGTCGTTGTCTATGTTATTGGTGTCATGCCTTGTTGACACTCTTTGGCTTGTGAGTATTATCTAGCTGATGTCCATAATAATTGCAAATCTTACTACTATAATGGCATATTCCATGATTACAATTTTGTTCCACATCAATAGTCTCTTTCTCCTCATTCAGATCCCCACATATCTGCCTTTTGCTTCTGTAGTAGAACAGCTGGCTGCGAAGAAGTGTAATAGAGTTTATACCATGACAATTAGAAATATTTCTATATTGGAATAATAAAAGATATGCCACAATGTGTGGTGATAAAATATGACAGAGCCCGTCTAAATTTCTTTTTTCATGAAAAAATCTTTATATTTGTTATTTCTCAGAGGAAATCAAAGTATACATTGCTATAGCCTTTTGGCCCAGAACCTATACGTATCCTGTCTACCAATTGTCTAGGAGGTACCTTTTACAATCATCCCAAAGATTTTGTTAGAATATTTCAAAATCTCAAAAACAACTAAGAACATCAAGGCCTTGCAGATCCTTTGATATCTCTATCCTATACTGATAGGAAGAGAGCTAGTCTAAATAGTTAAAATTATGTCTCTTCATATAAGGACATAATCATTAACAGTAACTACTAATAAATATGATATTATTTATTTATATACTAATAGTATAGGCTAAGTCACTGTGTTCAACACATTTCGTGATTTTTTTTTGAAAATACAGAGATATAAAGAGGGCCAGTTAAATTTGGCTAAGTTCATTGAATATCGACAAGTATGAAAAATAAATGTGTTCCCTGAGTACATTTTTGACTTTTTTTCTTCTTGAGACGTTCTCCATTGTTTTCCCTAGATGGATAAATGTATGCATTGGATGATGAATCAATCATGCTGGAATGTATGCCATGCCTGCATTCACAGGAAGCTAGAATGAACAACATACCTTCGTGGGAATACTTTCACGCCATGGTACTCTGCATATTCCTATGGCTTCTCAAATCTGGTGGCAAGTTTGTAAACCGATATCATATATTATATTCTAAATCTAAACTTATATTCCCTGAGCCTTACAAACTTTAATTTTTATATAACTAAAGTTTATAAAGTTATATTGTTATATTGTAAATATATATTTTATATTCTATTGTCATGTACTATATTATAAATTAATATATAATAGTATGTATGTTATATAGAATTTTTTTCCAAGGAAAACCTTGTGGGGTTCCCTCCCACTTCCTTGGAATATCCGGATGGAGAGAAGCTTAATTGCCAGCCACAATAGCAGTTGGTAACCCAACATGACTCGACTGGACTAGAAATGGAGATTTCACAGTGAACTCTGCCCTGAAATAGTCAATTCAAACTGATTGAGCTCATCCATTAGGTTATATGTTATATGAATTTATAATTTTATATGTAGTTAATATGTTTATTATTTTGTATAAGTTAATTCTATATATAATAGTTTGAACATATATATATATATATATATGTCAATTGGGTCTAGCTTGGGTGGTTGAGAGGAGTGTTATCCTCCCTAGACTATCCATTTCTAGCCTTTCCCACTAATGAGAAGGACCAATGGGCAAACAATAAGAGCTATAAGAACAGGCCCGAGGATTAATTTCGGCAAGTGTCATGTTGAGCTCTTGATGAATATATTGTTGGATTGGCCTTGAGCTCTAAAGAATCTGGTTTATCCTAGGTACCATCTTTAGAATGAGGGAAAGTGCTTGGTGGGTTTCCCCGGGATATGTATTTCAAGGAAAACACACACACACACACACACACACACACACACATATTTTGGTTTTTGGAGCAGCCATGAACACATACACACACAGAAATATCACATAAGAAGAACAATATACTCACAAATGTTGATGTTTTGTAGCAGCGAGAGGTATTCCCTCCTGGACAACTTTTCTTAGAGAGGAAGATTCCAAGAAATCAAAGGAAGACTATTGAACAGTTGAAGAATACCCAAGAAGAGAAGTCGGCCACACAGGAAAATAATAAAGGAAAAATAGAATTCCAGGAAGAGAAGTCGGCCCCAATAAAGTGACTTGAAGAGTATAAATAAAGGGAAATGCCTTGCCATTTCATACAAACTCACACAACTCTCTCACTCAAGAAAATTGTTGAATTTTCACTATGCTAGGTTCAAGCATGAGGTTTATTTCATTTTAGTCATGTACTTGAACCATAAACAAATGCAGTTACACCATTCACAATTGCTGCAATAACCAAGATCACAAGAAGAAATACCATGCACAAGAACACAAGAAATATCCTGGGAAACCCTTCTCAACAAGGGAAGAAAACCCAACAATCATTTGCCATATTCTCAAGAGAAAGACCTCCCACACCATAGACCTAGCACACAAAATGGTGCTCTCCAAAACCAAGAAGCTAGCGCCCAAGAGAGGTGTGCACTTCAGCCCTAGAATATGTACTTACTGAAATTTCCAAAATCACATGTGTGTTGTGTGTTTCCTCAATGGGGAAATCACCTTTATTTATACTAGACTGGACACATCAAAAGTGGTGTCTATTGGTACAACAAGGCCGACCTCATTAACTCAGAATATAATTAATAATTAGGATATTAATTATCTTTCACTTTATAGTGGGGATGACCTGTACCCTTTACATTACAATTAGGGTTACAGGTAAATCTTACTCTTAGACAATATAGCAATGGATCTCACACACCCACTAGTGCTCAGCCACTAGGGGCACATCCACCTATGCTCAGCCACAGGGACGTCCTACTCAACAGATCTCTATCTCACTGAGTCTCACAGGGGAATCATCTGGAGTACCACATCGTCTCAACTCTCTACACATAGGAGAACGATACACCCATCACATGGACACCTTCACCCCCCATAGGGGTACACATCGTTTCATCTCAAACGACACACCCATCTTATGGGCATCCTCGCCCCACACAGGGGCATACACATCGATACACCCATCTCATGGGCATCCTCACTCCACATAGGGGCACACAACGTCCCATCTCAATCTCAGAGAGGAACGACACACCCATCTCATGGGCACACCCAACTCATGGGATCTCTCACAGGTTGACTCACTCAGTCTGTGTCCTAGAGGATGTCTCACGAAGCTGTAATCATCAACAAAAAGAAGGCACAAGTTTGAGGCAAGGAAGAAGACACAACTACTGTAGTTTCTAGGGTTTCTATATTGGGAAGTTTGCTGGAAGAGGCAGAGTACTCTAGCGCTCTCGCTAGGGTTGCTACACATCATATTTCAGGGTTTTGCTCTGTTATCTACCCTCGCTAGGGTTTGACAAGAAGAAGAGATAAGTACTTGTTATCAGGGTTTCTTCATTGCTGGTTTTGCTCTTGTGAATAGAGCTTGCTCATGGTTGTATCGTGTTATGAGAAATATTCTCTCCAAGGAAAGTTGGTTGGGTTTTTCTTAGGATAAATCTTTGTGTCTTCTTGTGCTTGTCTATCTGCTTCTAGATATTGCTTATATTTTCAGTATATGGTTGTTGAATGTTAAAAGCAGATAAAAGTACTCTGGTAAATCTATTGCTATTGAAAATTTAGGAAAATCTAACATGGTATCAGAGGATGAGGGTTGAAGCCAGATTTGACCTAGCGCAAGACACCAACAAGAACAAAGGTTGCCACTCGTTGGGGTTTTCTAGAGCCAACATTGAGGAGAAAATTGTACTAGGCAACTCGCCTAACCCTAATGCATGTTCTAAAACCCTAGCTTTGATTTTTTAAGAAGGTTGAAATTTTGGGATTTTTCAGGCCTAGCGTTTCTACAAGTGAAAATGATTACTAGTTTGAGAGTTGAAGATAGGCTGGATGGATAAAAAAATTTCAGATCATGGAAGCATATAATACTTCTCATTCTAGAAGAGAATGAGCTCTTGGATCATGTCAAGCAAGTTCTCCTAGATCCATAAGAGGAAGAGGCCAAGGCAAGACATAAGAAAAATGAGATCAAGGCCAAGAGAATCTTGACGGATTCAATCAAGGACCACTTGATTCCTAATGTATCAGAATTGAAGACACCAAAGGAGATGTTTGATGCCTTAACCAGACTATATGAAAGCAAGAATACAAGCATGAAGCTAATGTTGAGATTTGGGTACCTTGGAAAGTGGTTCCCTTGTGTTTGTGAGTCTCTAAACACAAAGGGGTAGACTATTACCCTTATTACTTTACTTTATGTTCTAATTTCACTTTGACTTAGGAGTTTAAGTCAAAAGTGAAATATGTCACTNTGAGCTCTTGATGAATATATTGTTGGATTGGCCTTGAGCTCTAAAGAATCTGGTTTACCCTAGGTACCATCTTTAGAATGAGGGAAAGTGCTTGGTGGGTTTCCCCGGGATATGTATTTCAAGGAAAACACACACACACACACACACACACACATATATTTTGGTTTTTGGAGCAGCCATGGACACATACACACAGAAATATCACATAAGAAGAACAATATACTCACAAATGTTGATGTTTTGTAGCAGCGAGAGGTATTCCCTCCTGGACAACTTTTCTTAGAGAGGAAGATTCCAAGAAGTCAAAGGAAGACTATTGAACAGTTGAAGAATACCCAAGAAGAGAAGTCGGCCCCACAGGAAAATAATAAAGGAAAAATAGAATTCCAGGAAGAGAAGTCGGCCCCAATAAAGTGACTTGAAGAGTATAAATAAAGGGAGATGCCTTTCCATTTCATACAAACTCACACAACTCTCTCACTCAAGAAAATTGTTGAATTTTCACTATGCTAGGTTCAAGCATGAGGTTTATTTCATTTTAGTCATGTACTTGAACCATAAACAAATGCAGTTACACCATTCACAATTGCTGCAATAACCAAGATCACAAGAAGAAATACCATGCACAAGAACACAAGAAATATCCTGGGAAACCCTTCTCAACAAGGGAAGAAAACCCAACAATCATTTGCCATATTCTCAAGAGAAAGACCTCCCACACCATAGACCTAGCACACAAAATGGTGCTCTCCAAAACCAAGAAGCTAGCGCCCAAGAGAGGTGTGCACTTCAGCCCTAGAATATGTACTTACTGAAATTTCCAAAATCACATGTGTGTTGTGTGTTTCCTCAATGGGGAAATCACCTTTATTTATACTAGACTGGACACATCAAAAGTGGTGTCTATTGGTACAACAAGGCCGACCTCATTAACTCAGAATATAATTAATAATTAGGATATTAATTATCTTTCACTTTATAGTGGGGATGACCTGTACCCTTTACATTACAATTAGGGTTACAGGTAAATCTTACTCTTAGACAATATAGCAATGGATCTCACACACCCACTAGTGCTCAGCCACTAGGGGCACATCCACCTATGCTCAGCCACAGGGACGTCCTACTCAACAGATCTCTATCTCACTGAGTCTCACAGGGGAATCATCTGGAGTACCACATCGTCTCAACTCTCTACACATAGGAGAACGATACACCCATCACATGGACACCTTCACCCCCCATAGGGGTACACATCGTTTCATCTCAAACGACACACCCATCTTATGGGCATCCTCGCCCCACACAGGGGCATACACATCGATACACCCATCTCATGGGCATCCTCACTCCACATAGGGGCACACAACGTCCCATCTCAATCTCAGAGAGGAACGACACACCCATCTCATGGGCACACCCAACTCATGGGATCTCTCACAGGTTGACTCACTCAGTCTGTGTCCTAGAGGATGTCTCACGAAGCTGTAATCATCAACAAAAAGAAGGCACAAGTTTGAGGCAAGGAAGAAGACACAACTACTGTAGTTTCTAGGGTTTCTATATTGGGAAGTTTGCTGGAAGAGGCAGAGTACTCTAGCGCTCTCGCTAGGGTTGCTACACATCATATTTCAGGGTTTTGCTCTGTTATCTACCCTCGCTAGGGTTTGACAAGAAGAAGAGATAAGTACTTGTTATCAGGGTTTCTTCATTGCTGGTTTTGCTCTTGTGAATAGAGCTTGCTCATGGTTGTATCGTGTTATGAGAAATATTCTCTCCAAGGAAAGTTGGTTGGGTTTTTCTTAGGATAAATCTTTGTGTCTTCTTGTGCTTGTCTATCTGCTTCTAGATATTGCTTATATTTTCAGTATATGGTTGTTGAATGTTAAAAGCAGATAAAAGTACTCTGGTAAATCTATTGCTATTGAAAATTTAGGAAAATCTAACATGGTATCAGAGGATGAGGGTTGAAGCCAGATTTGACCTAGCGCAAGACACCAACAAGAACAAAGGTTGCCACTCGTTGGGGTTTTCTAGAGCCAACATTGAGGAGAAAATTGTACTAGGCAACTCGCCTAACCCTAATGCATGTTCTAAAACCCTAGCTTTGATTTTTTAAGAAGGTTGAAATTTTGGGATTTTTCAGGCCTAGCGTTTCTACAAGTGAAAATGATTACTAGTTTGAGAGTTGAAGATAGGCTGGATGGATAAAAAAATTTCAGATCATGGAAGCATATAATACTTCTCATTCTAGAAGAGAATGAGCTCTTGGATCATGTCAAGCAAGTTCTCCTAGATCCATAAGAGGAAGAGGCCAAGGCAAGACATAAGAAAAATGAGATCAAGGCCAAGAGAATCTTGACGGATTCAATCAAGGACCACTTGATTCCTAATGTATCAGAATTGAAGACACCAAAGGAGATGTTTGATGCCTTAACCAGACTATATGAAAGCAAGAATACAAGCATGAAGCTAATGTTGAGATTTGGGTACCTTGGAAAGTGGTTCCCTTGTGTTTGTGAGTCTCTAAACACAAAGGGGTAGACTATTACCCTTATTACTTTACTTTATGTTCTAATTTCACTTTGACTTAGGAGTTTAAGTCAAAAGTGAAATATGTCACTNTAAGTGAGATTTTTGGATTAAATCTCACCCATTGATTAGACATGGCTAGATTGGTTCTAGGCCATTGATCTTTTAGGGCTTGGCCAAAGAGAGGCTAAAGGAGGGAAAATGGTAATGAAGAGATTTCATTCTTCACTTGAGAGATTTGAGAGGAGAGGAGGAGAAGGGAGAAGCTCTTGGGCACATTTCTTGAGGAGAGGGCGCATGAGTTCAAGGGTTTAGGAAGAGCCATAGCTTGGTACTAGTCTACCATGGAGGTATGGGCCACATCTTGTGTGAGGGCGCATTAGCTTGTGGAAGGGCACATTCTTGAAAGAAGAGGCGCATCAAGCTAGGGAGAGGCACACCTTGTGGAGGAGACTTGCTTTTTGAGGAGAGGCACACTCTAGAGTAGTAGAGGGCGCACTACATTTGTGAGGTTTTTGCTTGAGGAGGGGCACACTTAGGCTTAGTGCACACCTAGTCTTGGAGGGAGGCACTCTTGAGAGGAGGGTGCAAGACCAAGGGCAAGGCAAAGGCAAGGCAAAGTTTAAAGGTACAAGCAAAGGGAAAAGGCAAGGCAAGAGACAAGGAAAGAGGTCAAGGCATTAGCAAAGGACATGGCGCACCAAGGCTAAGGGCGCCTTCATTCATGGGCTAGTAGGCATATCAACAAGGGACTCCAAAGCATCCAAGATTGTTGTACTAGGTTCACTTGTTGTAGTTTTCCTTGTTGTACATTTTGCTTTGAGATCTTCTATATACATCTGTCTCCAAACTAGTTTTCCCCGGGGGGTTTTTATCCAGGGTCATGTTGACCAAAAATACCTGTGTCCAATTTCATGCATGCTTAGATGTGTAGATCAACATTTTAGAGTTGTAAAGATCCAAGGAGTGTTATTTGTTTTGAGTATATTGCATGTGCTAACCATTGGTATTAAAACACTTGCAAGGGCACCTCAAAAGAACACTTAACCATAAAAATTATGAGTAGAAAGTTACTTGACTGTTTGCTGTCCTAAATCAGCAACAAATGACAATTTTGGAGTGTAAACTTAGAGCCCAACAAGAGGTCAAAGACATACCTATTGGGCAGCCTCATAGTACCCCAGTTTTCTTCAGCTAACCCTAAGACATCAACTCATAAATGTGATGATGAACAAGTCAGATTCAATTTCTACCTACTTCATGAGGATTTTTCAGATCGAGGATCAGCTAGCAGCTATTGGAGATTCAGTGGATTATGCATAGCTTGTGACTACAATTCTCTTACAAATTTGACAGAGAAGAGTTCATCCCTTTAGGTGGAACTTGGAGATGATTCCAAGAATGCAGTAAGAGGAGTAGGAGAAGCCACCTACCGACTTGATTCAGGTAACTCTATTTCAATAAAAGGATGTATTGCTTGTACAAGGTTTAAAGAAGAATCTTCTTTCTATCTCTGCTTTAGAAGATCGAGGCATCAAAGTAGCTTTTGTTGATGGCCAAGTCCTTCTTTGGCCTAAGGTTTCAAGTATAGATTCAACTACTGTGATTGGTGTCCTAGAGGGAGGATTGTATAAATTAAAGGGACACCCAACACAAGCCCTTGTACACAATAGTATTATCTCTAGTGAGCTATGGCACCGAAGACTTGCTCACCTCAACTACAGAGCCTTGCCAATTTTGAGCAAGATTGTTACAGGTCTACCGGATATGTAGGTGGAGCATGATGGAGTATGCAAAGGATGTGCACTTGTAAAGAATGCCGAGGGAAGTTTTCTAAGCAGTGACAATAGATCCAAGGGGATCTTGGGCATTATACATTCAAATGTATGCGGACAAATGACAATACCATCTCTAGGTAACTTTTTATACTATGTCACTTTTATTGATGATTTCTCATGTAAAACATGGATCTATTTCTTGATAGCAAAAGATGAAGTTTTCAATAAGTTTCAAGAATTCTAGGCTTTAGTAGAAAATCTCTCTGGAAGCAAGAGTAAAGTTTTAAGGTTAGATAATGGAGGTGAATACACCTCAAATGAGTTCAAGGATTTTTGCAGAGAAGCAAGTATTAAGAGGGAGATGACAACTCCCCACAACCCCCAATAGAATAGGGTTGCAGAGAGAAAGAACAGATCAATTGTAGAAGCAGCTAAAGCAATGATCCATGACCAGAACTTACCCATGCATCTATGGGCAGAAGCATTCAGTACAACTGTATATGCCCAGAACAAAAGTCCTCATAAGATATTGGGGAACAAGCTTCTAGAAGAAATATTCACCGGAAAGAAACCAAAAGTGAGCCACTTGAGGATATTTGGCTGCCCAGTGTACATACATGTTCCCAAGGAAAAGAGAACGAAGCTAGAGCCTTCAGGAATGAAGGGCACCTTCATTGGATATAGTGAGACTTCCAAGGCTTATAGAATATACAACCTCAGACAGAGACAGATTGAGATTAGTAGGGATGTCACCTTTGATTAAGAAGCAACCATCAGGAAATCTAGAGAGTCTCACATGGATGAGGNAGACAAGGAAAGAGGTCAAGGCATTAGCAAAGGACATGGCGCACCAAGGCTAAGGGCGCCTTCATTCATGGGCTAGTAGGCATATCAACAAGGGACTCCAAAGCATCCAAGATTGGTTGCTATTGTACCAGGTTCACTTGTTGTAGTTTTCCTTGTTGTACATTTTGCTTTGAGATCTTCTATATACATCTGTCTCCAAACTAGTTTTCCCCAGGGGGTTTTTATCCAGGGTCATGTTGACCAAAAATACTTGTGTCCAATTTCATGCATGCTTAGATGTGTAGATCAACATTTTAGAGTTGTAAAGATCCGAGGAGTGTTATTTGTTTTGAGTATATTGCATGTGCTAACCATTGGTATTAAAACACTTGTAAGGGCACCTCAAAAGAACACTTAACCATAAAAATTATGAGCAGAAAGTTACTTGACTGTTTGCTGTCCTAAATCAGCAGCAAATGACAATTTTGGAGTGTAAACTTAGAGCCCAACAAGAGGTCAAAGACATACCTATTGGGCAGCCTCATAGTACCTCAGTTTTCTTCAGCTAACCCTAGGACATCAACTCATAAATGTGATGATGAACAAGTCAGATTCAATTTCTACCTACTTCATGAGGATTTTTCAGATCAAGGATCAGCTAGCAGCTATTGGAGATTTAGTGGATTATGCATAGCTTGTGACTACAATTCTCTTACAAATTTGACAGAGAAGAGTTCATCCCTTTAGGTGGAACTTGGAGATGATTCCAAGAATGTAGTAAGAGGAGTAGGAGAAGCCTCCTACCGGCTTGATTCAGGTAACTCTATTTCAATAAAAGGATGTATTGCTTGTACAAGGTTTAAAGAAGAATCTTCTCTCTATCTCTGCTTTTGAAGATCGAGGCATCAAAGTAGCTTTTGTTGATGGCTAAGTCCTTCTTTGGCCTAAGGTTTCAAGTATAGATTCAACTACTGTGATTGGTGTCCTAGAGGGAGGATTGTATAAATTAAAGGGACACCCAACACAAGCCCTTGTACACAATAGTATTATCTCTAGTGAGCTATGGCACCGAAGACTTGCTCACCTCAACTACAGAGCCTTGCCAATTTTGAGCAAGATTGTTACAGGTCTACCGGATATGTAGGTGGAGCATGATGGAGTATGCAAAGGATGTGCACTTGTAAAGAATGCCGAGGGAAGTTTTCTAAGCAGTGACAATAGATCCAAGGGGATCTTGGGCATTATACATTCAAATGTATGCGGACAAATGACAATACCATCTCTAGGTAACTTTTTATACTATGTCACTTTTATTGATGATTTCTCATGTAAAACATGGATCTATTTCTTGATAGCAAAAGATGAAGTTTTCAATAAGTTTCAAGAATTCTAGGCTTTAGTAGAAAATCTCTCTGGAAGCAAGAGTAAAGTTTTAAGGTTAGATAATGGAGGTGAATACACCTCAAATGAGTTCAAGGATTTTTGCAGAGAAGCAAGTATTAAGAGGGAGATGACAACTCCCCACAACCCCCAATAGAATAGGGTTGCAGAGAGAAAGAACAGATCAATTGTAGAAGCAGCTAAAGCAATGATCCATGACCAGAACTTACCCATGCATCTATGGGCAGAAGCATTCAGTACAACTGTATATGCCCAGAACAAAAGTCCTCATAAGATATTGGGGAACAAGCTTCTAGAAGAAATATTCACCGGAAAGAAACCAAAAGTGAGCCACTTGAGGATATTTGGCTGCCCAGTGTACATACATGTTCCCAAGGAAAAGAGAACGAAGCTAGAGCCTTCAGGAATGAAGGGCACCTTCATTGGATATAGTGAGACTTCCAAGGCTTATAGAATATACAACCTCAGACAGAGACAGATTGAGATTAGTAGGGATGTCACCTTTGATTAAGAAGCAACCATCAGGAAATCTAGAGAGTCTCACATGGATGAGGNGCACTATTGAACGATCAAGGTTTATCTATGTATCTATGGGGAGAAGCAACCATGACAACAATATATGTTCAGAACAGAAGTCCTCACCGCATATTGAAGGATATGACTCCAGAAGGAGCCTTCTTAGGATAGACACCTAATGTGGAACACTTAAGAATCTTTGGATGCCCTGTTTACTTTCACATTCCCAGGGATAAAAGGAATAAATTAGAACCCTCAGGAAAGAAGGGCATATTCGTGGGATACAGTGAATCATCCAAGGCCTATAGAATCTATATCCCGGAACAACATAAGATTGAAGTCAGCAGAGACATAACCTTCAATGAAAAGATGGCTTTCAAGAAATCCATAGAAGAAACTATAGAGGAAGAAGAATATGAAGAGCCTATTGAAGAAAGCACATGTCTTCCAGAAAGTCAGAATTAAGAAACATGACAACTTGATCATCCGATGTAACCATGTGAGACTATTGATTCAGACACTGTACCCAAAACCAAGAAACGTCCAGCTTTGATTGAAGCTACTCTACAAGAAGCAGAAAGACTCAAAACCCCAAGTGGTACCTTCAGAAAAAGCAAGAAGCCCAAGAGATTCTCCAACTATGGAAATAAGCCATGACAGAAGAACACCAGTCCATCATGAAAAATGATGTATGGGAAATTGTGCCTAGACCTAAAGAAAAATCAGTAGTAACTTCAAAATGGGTCTATAAGATCAAACATGCAGCAGCCGGAAGCGTGGACAAATATAAAGGCAAGGTTCGTAGCTAGAGGGTTCTCCCAGAGGGAGGGAGAAGACTATGATGAGACATTTGCTCCTGTTGCCAGATATACTTCTATTAGAGCCATTATGTCTCTCGCTGCTTCCATGGGATGGAGTTTACATCAGATGGATGTAAAAACAACTTTCCTCAATGGAGCAATCGAAGAAGAAGTATACATTGAACAAGCTCAAGGATTTGAAGTACACTACAGAGACAATCATGTTTGCAGACTAAAGAAAGCCTTATATGGATTCAAGAAAGCTCCAAGAGCCTGGTATGCCAGAATAGACAACTACTTAATCAGACTTGGTTTCTCCAAGAGTCATGCATATCAAAATCTTTACTACAAATATGTGAACAATGCACCTGTGATTCTACTGCTATATGTCGACGATCTATCCTTGACAAGTGAAGATTCTATCATCATCCAGTGTAAAAAGGAACTAGCTTCTGAGTTCGATATGAAAGATCTTGGTCTCATGCATTATTACTTGGGACTAGAAGTATGGAAAAAGCGTGGTGAAGTATTCCTTGGACAAGGAAAGTATGCAGTAAAGATTCTTCAGAAGTTTGGAATGATGGATTGCAAATCCATGGACACCCATATGACCACATATATAAGAAAAGTAAGAGACTCAGATTCTAATCGAGTAGACCCGTCCCTATATCGACAATTGATTGGGTCATTGATGTATTTAGTAAATACTCAACCAGACATTTGCTTTGTCGTAAACACACTAAGCCAGTTCCAGGTGAAACCCAGACATGAGCATTGGATAGCTGCAAAGCATGTTCTAAGACATATTCGTGGGACACTAAACTATGGTTTAAGATATACCGCGTCCAGCGATATACAACTTCATGGATTCACAGATTCAGATTGGGCAGGAAGTGCAGAAGACAAAAGAAGTACTTCAGGGATGTGTTTCATCTTGGGCTCCGCTATGATATCTTGGGGTAGCAGGAAACAAAATTCTGTTTCACTCAGCACAACAGAAGCATAATATATCACAGCATGTCAAGCATGTACAGAAGCAATATGGTTGAGAAAGCTGATTTTTGGATTATTTGATCAGGTTTTGGATTTGACCATAATATACTGTGACAACCAGAGTTGTATAAGGCTATCAGAACACCCAGTGTTT
>JZKD02S1989071.1:20037-46392 GCA_000966675.3 Picea glauca
GTCTCTGTACATTTCTTTCATTAATAGAAATCGTGTATTACTGTATCTCTGTGTTTATGGTTGCATATCTGATATATTTTTTTTATATTACTGGATATACGCAATATCTCTGTGCATTTCTTTATTATATCTCCACTCTCATTTCGTGCCGAAAATAATCCGGATCACTTCTTATTCCATGCAGACTGCTCTACTTCATCTCCTCCTTATGATGATGAAAGGGAATATCATATCGATCCCCCATCCTGTCTTCATCTCCTGTGGAATTATCTTGCCACCTTACTGCAGACTCTTGTTCTGCAGTCCCATCACTGAGCTACTGCTCCGCTTCTTTCTCTGATAGATTGACTTATGTTAGTTTTGCTGGTAAAAATCTAGCTTCCTCCAATTTCTCCTCGTGATGGCGTTCTGCTTCAATCTGCATGATTGCATTCTGGCAGTCCTCTTCTGTGCTTGGATGGCATAGCCAATCCTCCATCAACCTCAACTATTTCTCCCATGGAGTGATCAACTCAATTGTGTGCTCCTCCTTTTCTGCTGGGGAAAACATCAGTGTCTACTCCTTCTTCTCCTCCTCTTTGATAGTATCTGTTGGTTGTCCTTCCTTTGCTGCTGCATATGCAACACATGCTCTGGCCTCAACTAGGATATGTGGAAGGAATAAATCAATTCTCCCTACTGATATGAACTCTTAGTTGAGTTCATGAGACTTTCATATATTCTCCTCTCTTCTCCCTTTCCCACTTGGAAATCTGAGATTTCTCTTCTTCCCACCTGGAAATCTATGACATCCTCTAATGATACCATCTCATTTCCCACCTGACAATATGGAATTTCTTCACTCCCCTCCTGGAAGTCTATGAGATCCTCTTATCTCTTCTCCTCCTCATCACTAAGGGTTCTCCCAACTTATGGTTCACAGATGTAAACCTGCTCCTTTGTGGTGTTGAGGTTTTCATCATGCCTCAACCACCTCCTCAATGCTTGTTGTTGCTTTCTAGCCAAMAAATTTTGAACAAGAAATTTTTCCTTCTTGTTCAGAGGCCATTCATACCTCCAGTGTACCTTTTAATCCTTTTACATATTCAATGTGAGCTTCTCCATCTCTGCTCTGATTTCATTGAGCTCCTGATCCATCTCTACTTTTATTTTCTTCTTGCGTTCCTTTCCCTGACCACGCTTATGAACTTCAATAGCTATATTTTCTTCCTTCAACCCTCCTGGTTGTCTACAATTTGCTTCACACCTTGCAATAATCATACGCAAAGCATAAAGACTCTACCTCTCTTCACCTTCTCACCTTTTCCTACAATCTGCAGATAAAATTCAACTCTAGTACCACCTGGCACAGACCCCCCCCTTCTCTCCTCGGAGCTTCTTGACCTCCCGATCTAGGATTGTTTGAATAGTTGAGTCTAATCGACTCTTCGGATCCCTACTGGAACTCGATAAATTTATCACAGGTCCCTCTTTCTTCGAAGTGTGGGTCCTCTTAAACCCACGACCCTCTTCTTGGCCCTTTGAAGAAAGTTGGTAGCGACACTTAGCTCTTCGTGCCAGGACCTTTCTATCATATGAACTCGAGCTGTGTCCCGGGGCCCTACCATGAAAGCGCTTTGGGCTTCAGGCTTCGATGTTCCTCTCCTCACACTGCGACCACTTCTCCACAGAATCTCCACAGTGCTAAGTCTCCAGACTAACATACCTTCTACCAAGTGTCCCCCTTCATGGATGACCCCGATGACTTCGGGACTTCGGACTTCGTGAGTCTTCACTTCTCCAACCTCTATCTCCCCCGATTAGAGAATCAACGAAGCGATGATATAACACCACATGTCCTATCTCAATGGACGACCATGATTACTTCGGCTCTCGACTCTTCGAGTATTCTCCCAACTTTGCACCTGCTTTATTTCGGAGTAACTTTCCTCCAAAACACATGGATCTCCACCACGCGTACTTCTCGATCCAACGATCCATATCTTCTCCACCCTTCGTTACTTCATGAGGGTTTCTCCTTTCTCCACGCTGATTCTTCCGAAATTCCTTCCCTTGAACTCTCAAATCTACTGCCACCTATCTCCTGATGATCAATGATCAATATCTACTCCACTCTTTGGAGATTCAACAGTTTCAACTTCTTCTCCATGCAGATATTATGGAGATTTACCTCCCAGACCCTTCGATCTACTACCACCTATCTCTCTTGATGATAGACGGTATCGACTAGATTTGCGACTTCGAGACTTCTGTTATCTCGCTCTCCTGTTCACTTAAAAGGGTTTAAGTCCCATGCACTTACCTATGGATCCAACGGTTGTTGGTCCTTTGCTTCTAGATCCAACGAATGGGATTTGTTCCTCTCCTCAACGCGTTCCCTTGGAGGTATGGACGTGGATTCAACAGTCCTGATCTCTTTTTATGAAGTTGATCTGATGGTTGTTGTCGCTCCTCCTCCTGAGCTTCTACTTGCTCAAATCTCTAAGGGACTCGACCCTTCTGCATATTTCAAAATAATTTCTGGTGCCCTCCTGGCATGTTCTATGATCTTCCTCTTGAGCTTCTTGAACTTGAAACAAGTTCATTCCTTGACACTCTCCTTGTACTCAATGAAGTATTTCAAACGATTTTTTTCAACACTTGTCTAAGTGTTGTCCTGGTGCACTCCTTTCACAGTTCTTTTTCCAGAGTATTCAACAACTTTGTTTCACCTTGAGCTTCACCAGCTAAGACCTCAAAGGTCTCTGTCGCTTTGTTCCTCGAAGGGATATTTGTGCCCTTGTTGGCCCTCGACCAAGTTTTGAGGAAATATTGGTTAGGTTTGACCAATTTTTGGACCTCGATGCAATGATCGAGGAAGGAGCGCCCATGCAGAGCAGAGATCATAGATCTCACTTGTTTTGTGGGATTTGTGGACCCGATTTGTGGACCCATCATGGGGTTCTTAGGGTTTTTTAATGGGTTATGGGATGTCGGCCCATGGGTTTGCCCATAATTAATCCTTTTTGTAAATATACAAGTATAAATAAGAATAAGATTGTAAGGATGAGGAGTAGTAGAAGGGGAGTCGATAGCTTGCAAGGCTAAGTGCAAGTAGTTTTGGGTTGCTTAGTGAAAAAAACTGTGTTTGTAATTCTCTATGCTTGATAGAGGAGTTGGCTTTGTGCCTTGACCTGATTTTGGGAAGGTGGATCTGGTGATTAGTGCGCAAATCACCTGTCTAGTGTGAAGCTTGGCTCTATGGATTAATGCACATGAGTAGAAGACTATAATAGATTGAATCCTAATAAATAAGAAGAAGCCATTGGTGGACGTAGCCCCACACTGGGATGAACCATGTATATCATGTGTTGATGGTTTTCTTTGTGCTATGATGTCCATGTTGTGAATCTTCTTAGTGCATCAATTGTTATATATGATAGATAGATCTATGAATGCTTAGTGCTTTATTTATGTTGAATGTGCTAGATCTAACTTATGATGCGAAGTGCGATATGTATTTCGTCATTATTACTACGCCGATCTATCCTTAGGGTTTGTTCTACAATGTGAATGAAGTTGGTAAGATAATGCATGGTATCTTCTAAGTACTTTTCAAAGTATTATAATCACAGATCTATGTCCCAGATTGGTTATAGGCACCCGAGTCTTGTAACCCCCCTGCCTCTACCTTAGGTGAGACTTTGCCTGCTTCACAGGTGTTGCCGAAAGAGCCGGTATTTAGGGTTTGTTGGTGCAATTTTGAAGCATTGAACCCTGGGTATGCCCCTGTGCCAACAAATGGTTCCATTGCCGGGACCTGAAACTATGATATTTGGGAATTGAAGTAAAGAAAAGAGAATCTTTGTGCATAGAATTGTTGTTGTAGTGCGCAATATTCTACTTGACTTGTGAAGCTCTGTGCTAAGAAAGAAACCTGATATGAGGTAAGATATTGAAAGAGGTAAATATTTTTACTTTGATAAGAGTAAGATAAGCAAAAAATTTTGTTTCGAAAGCATGAATTTAGGTATGTTAAATAGATTCTATCCTAGTCTGAAGGCTAGGGCACAGTTTCAAGAAAGAGTTGATCTGAATAAATTTAATAGAAACAAAGAAAGATATGTTATTCCTATGCATAGAAAGAATTTTTGGACTAATAATTGGATGTAGGAACCTAGAAAGAATTTTTTCATATTGCAGGTCCAACACTATGATCCTAGTGCATAGTATGGGAGAGGTTGGGGAACATACAAGAGGAAGAGAGGAGTGACACTATGTTATAACTGCATAAGACCGAGACACACTACTAATAAATGACCTGGTATAGGTCCTATTTGTATTTGTTGTAAAATTGTTGGTCATGAGGTTGAGGATTGCCCAAGGATGATTGCTAAAGTTGAACAAATGAACACGAGTCAAGAGAATAAGAGCATGTTAGAAGATCAGAAAGAGAAAGGATTAGAGGAAGTTCAGACTACATTAGTACAGTTAAAAGAAGCATTGAATGATCACAAAGATGTCAGTTTACCAGAGATCATGAAAGAAAAACATCACATAAGTGAAAGAATAGGAGACTTCGACATAGACTGTCTTGGATGAGGAAACACCAATGAATATTATTACATAAAGCACTTGGGAAATTTTGGGAAAGCCTACTATAGTATCTTCATTGGGAAGAATAGGTTTATTCAAAGGAAATATGATAACCTTATGTGGAAGAGTTACTAATGTACTAGTTATTATTCATGGAACTTCGACTGAAGAGGAATTTGAAGTCATTAAGTTTGTTGAGAACAATGCCCGTTTACCTATTTTGTTAGGAAAGGATTGGATTGAGAAGGATCAGATTAGAAGAAAAGTAGAGGAAGAAGCTACAGAAAAGAAAAAGAAATAAGTAAGGGATTTCATAGTTAGGAAAATAGATCGACAGATAGAAGAATGAGAAGTTAAGTCGAAGTAGCAGAAGGCAAGATATTTAATTATCGAGGTTGAAAGAACACAAGAAGGTTTGAAGGACCTATCCATGCGAGAAGAAAGTAAATCCACCCAAGAAGTGGTAAGGGAAAGGATATTACTCATATCACTACAATAGGAGAAAATAAGAATAAGAATGGAAAGAGGAATCCAAAATAGTTAGAGAGACTCAGATCACAGGAAATAAGGCAAGGAAGCTCAGTAGGAAGAAAGACAAGTTGGAAAAACTACAGAAAGTTATAGAGAACAAATGGAAGACTTCACAGGAGGCAGGTTTATAGAATTTGAACCTCGTCGGAACAACAGAACTGTGCAGAATGGGACTTCACCTCGGCAAAGCTATATGACTGTTGGAGGCACCCCGACCATTAGAACGATGCTCCATAACAACTACGAAACACATTTATGGGCGAATATACCATGTTTGGGACGTTGAGACCGTGCCATAACAAACATATTCAAGTTAATGGAAGCATTCCTTCCCATTAGAAGAGGAGGAGGAGGAGGAGACGAAGTATATGGATAGGGAGGAGGGGATGAAGGAGAAAAGAGAGGAGAAGGAGAAGCTACCTCGCCAAAAGATCCCCCTTCCGAATTAATAACTTTGCAAAATAGGAATCTTTCTCCGCATAAACCTTTGACAAGAAAGAAGACCCACGCCAGTAAGCCCCAGTTAGAGACCACACTCACAGAAGATGATATTAGTATAGTCCACAGAGCAATGGAGGAAGCGTCTAAGGATCTCTTGTAGAGATACAGAGCGAAGCAGGATGAACTATACGGTAGGATATAAAAGGAATTTATCGAAGTACAGGAAGCTATTCGCTTGGTCTGTGCAGTCCCTACTGCGCCTTCCTCGTTAGAGACTACAGAGTTGGGGGATGAGCTAGCCCAAATTAGAAGACTTGTAGTTGCAACAGAGGCTCGACTCCATCGGATCCAAGAAGAGAATGAGAAGGCTACATAAGCCTTGAAACAAGAAAAATAAGAGATCTTGGAACAATTACAAGTTGCGCGGTACTGTGTAACCTCTTATGAAAATGAGAAAGATGAGTTCCAGGGGATGATCNTGTGTTTGTAATTCTCTATGCTTGATAGAGGAGTTGGCTTTGTGCCTTGACCTGATTTTGGGAAGGTGGATCTGGTGATTAGTGCGCAAATCACCTGTCTAGTGTGAAGCTTGGCTCTATGGATTAATGCACATGAGTAGAAGACTATAATAGATTGAATCCTAATAAATAAGAAGAAGCCATTGGTGGACGTAGCCCCACACTGGGATGAACCATGTATATCATGTGTTGATGGTTTTCTTTGTGCTATGATGTCCATGTTGTGAATCTTCTTAGTGCATCAATTGTTATATATGATAGATAGATCTATGAATGCTTAGTGCTTTATTTATGTTGAATGTGCTAGATCTAACTTATGATGCGAAGTGCGATATGTATTTCGTCATTATTACTACGCCGATCTATCCTTAGGGTTTGTTCTACAATGTGAATGAAGTTGGTAAGATAATGCATGGTATCTTCTAAGTACTTTTCAAAGTATTATAATCACAGATCTATGTCCCAGATTGGTTATAGGCACCCGAGTCTTGTAACCCCCCTGCCTCTACCTTAGGTGAGACTTTGCCTGCTTCACAGGTGTTGCCGAAAGAGCCGGTATTTAGGGTTTGTTGGTGCAATTTTGAAGCATTGAACCCTGGGTATGCCCCTGTGCCAACAAATGGTTCCATTGCCGGGACCTGAAACTATGATATTTGGGAATTGAAGTAAAGAAAAGAGAATCTTTGTGCATAGAATTGTTGTTGTAGTGCGCAATATTCTACTTGACTTGTGAAGCTCTGTGCTAAGAAAGAAACCTGATATGAGGTAAGATATTGAAAGAGGTAAATATTTTTACTTTGATAAGAGTAAGATAAGCAAAAAATTTTGTTTCGAAAGCATGAATTTAGGTATGTTAAATAGATTCTATCCTAGTCTGAAGGCTAGGGCACAGTTTCAAGAAAGAGTTGATCTGAATAAATTTAATAGAAACAAAGAAAGATATGTTATTCCTATGCATAGAAAGAATTTTTGGACTAATAATTGGATGTAGGAACCTAGAAAGAATTTTTTCATATTGCAGGTCCAACACTATGATCCTAGTGCATAGTATGGGAGAGGTTGGGGAACATACAAGAGGAAGAGAGGAGTGACACTATGTTATAACTGCATAAGACCGAGACACACTACTAATAAATGACCTGGTATAGGTCCTATTTGTATTTGTTGTAAAATTGTTGGTCATGAGGTTGAGGATTGCCCAAGGATGATTGCTAAAGTTGAACAAATGAACACGAGTCAAGAGAATAAGAGCATGTTAGAAGATCAGAAAGAGAAAGGATTAGAGGAAGTTCAGACTACATTAGTACAGTTAAAAGAAGCATTGAATGATCACAAAGATGTCAGTTTACCAGAGATCATGAAAGAAAAACATCACATAAGTGAAAGAATAGGAGACTTCGACATAGACTGTCTTGGATGAGGAAACACCAATGAATATTATTACATAAAGCACTTGGGAAATTTTGGGAAAGCCTACTATAGTATCTTCATTGGGAAGAATAGGTTTATTCAAAGGAAATATGATAACCTTATGTGGAAGAGTTACTAATGTACTAGTTATTATTCATGGAACTTCGACTGAAGAGGAATTTGAAGTCATTAAGTTTGTTGAGAACAATGCCCGTTTACCTATTTTGTTAGGAAAGGCTTGGATTGAGAAGGATCATATTAGAAGAAAAGTAGAGGAAGAAGCTACATAAAAGAAAAAGAAATAAGTAAGGGATTTCATAGTTAGGAAAATAGATCGACAGATAGAAGAATGAGAAGTTAAGTCGAAGTAGCAGAAGGAAAGATATTTAATTATCGAGGTTGAAAGAACGCAAGAAGGTTTGAAGGACCTATTCATGCGAGAAGAAAGTAAATCCACCCAAGAAGTGGTAAGGGAAAGGATATTACTCAGATCACTACGATAGGAGAAAATAAGAATAAGAATGGAAAGAGGAATCCAAAATAGTTAGAGAGACTCAGATCACAGGAAATAAGGCAAGGAGCTCAGTAGGAAGAAAGACAAGTTGGAAAAACTACAGAAAGTTATAGAGAACAAATGGAAGACTTCGCAGGAGGCAGGTTTGTAGAATTTGAACCTCGTCGGAACAACAAAACTGTACAGAATGGGACTTCACCTCGGTGAAGCTATATGACTGTTGGAGGCACCCCAACCATTAGAACGATGCTCCATAACAACTACGAAACACATTTATGGGTGAATATACCATGTTTGGGACGTTGAGACCGCGCCATAACGAACATATTCAAGTTAATGGAAGCATTCCTTCCCATTATAAGAGGAGGAGGAGGAGGAGACGAAGTATATGGATAGGGANTGTGGAAGAGTTACTAATGTACTAGTTATTATTCATGGAACTTCGACTGAAGAGGAATTTGAAGTCATTAAGTTTGTTGAGAACAATGCCCGTTTACCTATTTTGTTAGGAAAGGATTGGATTGAGAAGGATCAGATTAGAAGAAAAGTAGAGGAAGAAGCTACAGAAAAGAAAAAGAAATAAGTAAGGGATTTCATAGTTAGGAAAATAGATCGACAGATAGAAGAATGAGAAGTTAAGTCGAAGTAGCAGAAGGCAAGATATTTAATTATCGAGGTTGAAAGAACACAAGAAGGTTTGAAGGACCTATCCATGCGAGAAGAAAGTAAATCCACCCAAGAAGTGGTAAGGGAAAGGATATTACTCATATCACTACAATAGGAGAAAATAAGAATAAGAATGGAAAGAGGAATCCAAAATAGTTAGAGAGACTCAGATCACAGGAAATAAGGCAAGGAAGCTCAGTAGGAAGAAAGACAAGTTGGAAAAACTACAGAAAGTTATAGAGAACAAATGGAAGACTTCACAGGAGGCAGGTTTATAGAATTTGAACCTCGTCGGAACAA
The DNA here is from genome assembly GCA_000966675.3 of Picea glauca. Taxonomy (NCBI): domain Eukaryota; kingdom Viridiplantae; phylum Streptophyta; class Pinopsida; order Pinales; family Pinaceae; genus Picea; species Picea glauca. The sequence goes on from JZKD02S1989071.1 coordinate 28,993, forward strand.
CAGAACTGTGCAGAATGGGACTTCACCTCGGCAAAGCTATATGACTGTTGGAGGCACCCCGACCATTAGAACGATGCTCCATAACAACTACGAAACACATTTATGGGCGAATATACCATGTTTGGGACGTTGAGACCGTGCCATAACAAACATATTCAAGTTAATGGAAGCATTCCTTCCCATTAGAAGAGGAGGAGGAGGAGGAGACGAAGTATATGGATAGGGAGGAGGGGATGAAGGAGAAAAGAGAGGAGAAGGAGAAGCTACCTCGCCAAAAGATCCCCCTTCCGAATTAATAACTTTGCAAAATAGGAATCTTTCTCCGCATAAACCTTTGACAAGAAAGAAGACCCACGCCAGTAAGCCCCAGTTAGAGACCACACTCACAGAAGATGATATTAGTATAGTCCACAGAGCAATGGAGGAAGCGTCTAAGGATCTCTTGTAGAGATACAGAGCGAAGCAGGATGAACTATACGGTAGGATATAAAAGGAATTTATCGAAGTACAGGAAGCTATTCGCTTGGTCTGTGCAGTCCCTACTGCGCCTTCCTCGTTAGAGACTACAGAGTTGGGGGATGAGCTAGCCCAAATTAGAAGACTTGTAGTTGCAACAGAGGCTCGACTCCATCGGATCCAAGAAGAGAATGAGAAGGCTACATAAGCCTTGAAACAAGAAAAATAAGAGATCTTGGAACAATTACAAGTTGCGCGGTACTGTGTAACCTCTTATGAAAATGAGAAAGATGAGTTCCAGGGGATGATCAAGGAATAAAAAGAAAAGATACAAAGGGAAAAGGACTAGCTTCTCGTAGAGAAGACTGCAGTCAAAGAAGTGGTGAGCAGAGCACTTCGCTCTGTGTCAGGCTTGGCACATGAGAGACGTGAGGCAGTCGAGGTTCAAGTGATGAAGCTCACTGAGGTCATCCAACAACTTCAAGAAAGGGTAACAGAGTTGGATATATAATCAGTACCAAGCACTCCGCAAGAAGTGCACAACCAAAGGGAGGAAGCCGCTAAGAGCGATCGAAAGAATCAAATCCCTCACCTAAGAATGAAAACAACTGAGCAAAAGAAGTGCCCAGACTTATGAATGCCTCACGAAATATACAAATCTTAGGATGTTGGAAGCACATCTACAGGAAGCACATCAGCAGGCACTAAAAGTTAAAGCATAGATGAATTCACTCACGGCATTCGAGAGAATGAAGAGATCACAAGAACAATGCGCGGCCCAACAACAGATTAATGCCATCCAGGGCAGAGTAATGGAAGTCACACAGAGGCTACAACCGATGCAGGAGGAAGCCTGTGCGGTGTTTGAAGAGGTTGAAGGATAAGGTTCACAACTGGAACAAGTAGTTGCAACAAGGGAACAATGCCTGGAAGGGCCTATTACAATGCAGATAATCCAAGAGCTCGCTGAGCAGGAGGCTCAGGAAAAGCAACAAGTCAAGGCAACTCAAGCTAATCTTGAGGCCTTCGAAGTAGCTCTACCCAAATCTGAGTGACTCGAGATGATTCACAGGTGAGTGTTGGGGGCCTATTGGTGCTTGACCAAGTTTTGAGGAAATATTGGTCAACTTTGACCACTTTTTGGACTTTGATGCAGTGATCGAGGAAGGAGCACCCAAGTGGAGCTGAGATCATGAAGCTCACTTGTTTTGTGGGCTTTGTGGACCTAGCATGGGGTTCTTAGGGTTTTGTAATGGGTTATGGGATTTCAGCCCATGGGTTTACCCATGATTAAGCCTTTTTTTAATTGTAAAAGTATAAACAAGAATAAGATTGTAAGGATGAGTAGTAGTAGAAGGGGAGTCGATAGCTTGCAAGGATAAGTGAAAGTAGTTTTGGGTTGCTTAGTAAAATAGACTGTGTTTGTAAGGCTATGTTCTTGATAGAGGATTTGGCTCTGTGCCTTGACATGATTTTGGGAAGGTGGATCTGGTGCTTAGTGCGCATATCACCTGTTTGGTGTGAATCTTGGCTCTGTGGCATAGTGCACAGGAGCAAAATAATTTAAGAGATTGAAGCCTAATAAAGAAGAAGAAGTTGTTGGTGGATGTAGCCCCACACTAGGGTGAACCACGTATATCATGTGTTGATGGTTTTCTTTGTGCTATGATGTCTATGTTGTGAATCTTCTTAGTGCATTGATTGTTATATATGATAGATAGATTTATGAATGCTTAGTTCTTTATTTATGTTGAATGTGCTAGATCTAACTTATGATGCTAAGTGCGATATGTATTTCGTCATTGTTACTACGTTGATCTATCCTTAGGGTTTGTTCTGCGATGTGAATGAAGTTGTTAAGATAATGCATGTTATCTTCTAATTACTTTGCAGAGTATTATAATGATAGATTTGTGTCCCATATTGGCTACAGACACCTCAGTCCTATAACCCCCCTGCCTCTACCTCGGGTGAGACTTTGCTTGCTTCACAGGTGTTTCCGAAAGGGATGGAAGTTAGGGTTTTGTTGGTGCGTTGTTGAAGCATTGAAAACTGGGTCTTCCCTTGTGCCAACAACCCTCTTGAAAACTTCTGCTCAAACACTCATTGATGATCTTACAAACTATTCAACAAATCTGTTAATGTCTTCGCCTTGACACTCCTCTTGTCAGAACTCAAAACAAAGTTCTTCTTATGAACACTTGCAGTTTCTCAATGCCCACATGGTAGAGCTCTACAGAGTCCTCAATAAATCTGTGCTACACTTACTCTTGCACAGACTTTCCTCCAGGGTGTTCATTAACCCTGTCTCCCTATGCCTCCTCTGCACAATATCTCCTCCAAGGTATTCAACAACCTTGAGGCTCATCTTGAGTCTGCAAACTATTCTAGTGTTCCCTCCTAGCACGTTCTCTCCTGAATTCGAAGAAGAATTCAGATACACACTCCTTGCATTGGCTCACAGAGTTTCCAATACTCTATCATGCAATCCTTGCATTTAGCCTAAAAGAACCTAGAACAATTTTAACAAACCCACAGACAGACAGTGAAATCTATCTTATCCCTGTAGATGAAATCTAACTCATACATCTACAACATAAACTCACAAACACACATGGATGACATTCATCAAATACACATAAACACACAAAAACTCATATGCAAGAAAATCTTCTCTTTGTATTAGCATGAATGTCTGTTTACAATGTGTACAAAAGCTTGGACTACAACAGAGTCTCAACGCTCTCCTCTCCTCTCTTGGGATTTCTATTCGCTCATCTCCTCGACATGCTAGATCTTCCTAATGAATTTTGATACAAAGATATTTTACAAAAGAGGGGCTCCTCGAGCCTTTCCCTCCAAGATACCTAACTCTCATTCATTACATTGAATTACATTCAACTACCATCTAGTCCAAATTGGATCTAGATCTCATCAACCTGTTAGACATTAAAGGGGACATTATCTCCTATCTGCACAAAGGCATGTCTCGACTCTACCAATCCTTGCAGCATTTAATTTCATTTAATTTTACATTTGAATTTCAAAAATGAAGGCAAAGTGAGAGGGTTGGCGCCTCTCCCCTCCTTGAATGTGTGTTGATGTGATGGAATGTTGGCATGTTGCTGAGGTGGAGCGATTCTCCTACATCAATATAACTTATAATATTTTATCATCCCAACATACGAGGAAGATCAATAATGTGATCATGCCCTTCTTAACTTCTCCTAGGTCTCATGGACCATCCTGACAGAGAAGAGGGTCACACATTATCTCGACTTGTTAACCAAGAAACAAAATAAACCAAAAACCAAAAACCCACACAAAAATAAACTATATGAGTGGTTTCTAGATTTTTCACAGACAAATACATAGAAAAATGAAAGTAAGAGAATCATTTTGAAGTCATTCAAGTAATTAATACAATATATTGCACATATTCAGGCCTGTCCCTATACATGGACAGGGCCGAATTTGGCCATGTCAACCTCCTAAAACACAAACTATAAATAACTAAAAAAATATTTAACTGGGAAAGGGATATATTTACCTGAACCAATGGCAATGAAATTGGGCTTGTCCTCATACATGGCCGAATTCGGCCCTGTCAACCTCCTAAAACACAAACTGTAAAACTACTAAAAAAATATACATCAAAATAAAATAAAACAAGTGCAAGTGTTGCATGGCAGTAGTCCCTATCAAGAAAATTTAAATCTATGCAAGAATTATGTAAGATACAAATATTTGAGACTGCATATCCTCATTTTGTAAGTTCATTGTTATTGATAAAACCAAAACCATTTTGAAGAAAAGTTGAAATTTAGGAAAAAATTAAAAAATAAATATAGATTATTGTGAAATTATAAATTGGGGTTGAATATTAAAATTGGGCATGTCCCTGTACATGGAGAGGGCCAAATTCGGCCCTGTCAACCTCCTAAAACACAAACTGTAAAACTACTAAAAAATTATACATCAGAATAAAATAAAACAAGTGCAAGTGTTGCATGGCAGTAGTCCCTATCAAGAACATTTAAAGTTGTGGAAGAATTATGTAAAAAAAATATTTGAGACTACATATCTTTGTTGTGTAAGTTCTTTTTTATTGATAAAACCAAAACCATTTTGAAGCAAAGTTGAAATTCAGGAAAATTTAAAAAATAAATATAGATTATTGTGAGATTTTAAATTGGGATTGAATATTAAAATCAGACATGTCCTTGTAGATGGACAAGGCTGAATTCGGCCCTGTCAACCTCCTAAATGACAAACTGTAAAACTACTAAAAAACTATACATCAAAATAAAATAAAACAAGTGCAAGTGTTGCCACTATGACTTCTCAGCAATTATGACTTCTCAACAATTAAGGTGTATGATGCATCAATAATGAAATTAAACATGAGGTTGTCAATATACTTCTACATTAATATTGTATGGATATGATTGGATCTAATTCCCTAGGTAGGACTATATGATAATTAAGGCTTCATTGCCCAATTTAACACGCTTGGTGTTCTTATGGAAGTAACTGACAAGGGACCTCTGGTGTTTTCTAGATGGGCATTGAAGATTTAAAGATGTGGATGAAAGCAATGTTTTTATTTAGTTTCCTAAAATGATGATGACCATGTAAGTTGACTTACAATACTGAATGGATAGGTGAAATAAGTTTATAATATAGGAATGGCTATGATAAATATACTACTTTTTCAGCTTTATAATGGATTGGTGAGTTGTAATGTCCACATACATCTCTTTTAATGATGATCCGAATAAAACAATGGTTTATGGAGATTTTTTTTTTACTCAATTGATTTGTCTGGATTAAACTAGTCCTCTTCATGATTTAAGGTAGGGTTTATAATGAATTACAAATAATAATAAAAATAAAAATAATGAAGTGTTTAAGCCTTTAAGGTAAAAGTGGAAATTAAATATATATAAATTTAAGGTAAAAGNTGTGGAAGAGTTACTAATGTACTAGTTATTATTCATGGAACTTCGACTGAAGAGGAATTTGAAGTCATTAAGTTTGTTGAGAACAATGCCCGTTTACCTATTTTGTTAGGAAAGGATTGGATTGAGAAGGATCAGATTAGAAGAAAAGTAGAGGAAGAAGCTACAGAAAAGAAAAAGAAATAAGTAAGGGATTTCATAGTTAGGAAAATAGATCGACAGATAGAAGAATGAGAAGTTAAGTCGAAGTAGCAGAAGGCAAGATATTTAATTATCGAGGTTGAAAGAACACAAGAAGGTTTGAAGGACCTATCCATGCGAGAAGAAAGTAAATCCACCCAAGAAGTGGTAAGGGAAAGGATATTACTCATATCACTACAATAGGAGAAAATAAGAATAAGAATGGAAAGAGGAATCCAAAATAGTTAGAGAGACTCAGATCACAGGAAATAAGGCAAGGAAGCTCAGTAGGAAGAAAGACAAGTTGGAAAAACTACAGAAAGTTATAGAGAACAAATGGAAGACTTCACAGGAGGCAGGTTTATAGAATTTGAACCTCGTCGGAACAACAGAACTGTGCAGAATGGGACTTCACCTCGGCAAAGCTATATGACTGTTGGAGGCACCCCGACCATTAGAACGATGCTCCATAACAACTACGAAACACATTTATGGGCGAATATACCATGTTTGGGACGTTGAGACCGTGCCATAACAAACATATTCAAGTTAATGGAAGCATTCCTTCCCATTAGAAGAGGAGGAGGAGGAGGAGACGAAGTATATGGATAGGGAGGAGGGGATGAAGGAGAAAAGAGAGGAGAAGGAGAAGCTACCTCGCCAAAAGATCCCCCTTCCGAATTAATAACTTTGCAAAATAGGAATCTTTCTCCGCATAAACCTTTGACAAGAAAGAAGACCCACGCCAGTAAGCCCCAGTTAGAGACCACACTCACAGAAGATGATATTAGTATAGTCCACAGAGCAATGGAGGAAGCGTCTAAGGATCTCTTGTAGAGATACAGAGCGAAGCAGGATGAACTATACGGTAGGATATAAAAGGAATTTATCGAAGTACAGGAAGCTATTCGCTTGGTCTGTGCAGTCCCTACTGCGCCTTCCTCGTTAGAGACTACAGAGTTGGGGGATGAGCTAGCCCAAATTAGAAGACTTGTAGTTGCAACAGAGGCTCGACTCCATCGGATCCAAGAAGAGAATGAGAAGGCTACATAAGCCTTGAAACAAGAAAAATAAGAGATCTTGGAACAATTACAAGTTGCGCGGTACTGTGTAACCTCTTATGAAAATGAGAAAGATGAGTTCCAGGGGATGATCGAGGAATAAAAAGAAAATATACAAAGGGAAAAGGACTAGCTTCTCGTAGAGAAGACTGCAGTCAAAGAAGTGGTGAGCAGAGCACTTCGCTCCGTGTCAGGCTTGGCACATGAGAGACGTGAGGCAGTCGAGGTTCAAGTGATGAAGCTCGCTGAGGTCATCCAACAACTTCAAGAAAGGGTAACAGAGTTGGATATATAATCAGTGCCAAGCACTCCGCAAGAAGTGCACAACCAAAGGGAGGAAGTCGCTAAGAGCGGTCGAAAGAATCAAATCCCTCGCCTAAGAATGCAAACAACTGAGAAAAAGAAGTGCCCAGACTTATGAATGCCTCATGAAATATACAAATCTTAGGATGTTGGAAGCACATCTACAGGAAGCACATCAGCATGCACTAAAAGTTCAAGCATAGATGAATTCACTCACGGCAGTCAAGAGAATGAAGAGATCACAAGAACAACGCGCGGCCCAACAACAGATTAATGCCATCCAAGGTAGAGTAATGGAAGTCACACAGAGGCTACAACCGATGCAGGAGGAAGCCTGTGTGGTGTTTGAAGAGGTTGAAGGATAAGGTTCACAACTGGAACAAGTAGTTGCAACAAGGGAACAATGCCTGGAAGGGCCTGTTACAACGCAGATAATCCAAGAGCTCGCTGAGAAGGAGGCTCAGGAAAAGCAACAAGTCGAGGCAAATCGAGCTAATCTTGAGGCCTTCGAAGTAGCTCTACCCAAATATGAGTGACTCGAGATGATTCACAGGTGAGTGTTGGGGGCCTATTGGTGCTTGACCAAGTTTTGAGGAAATATTGGTCAACTTTGACCACTTTTTGGACTTTGATGCAGTGATCGAGGAAGGAGCACCCAAGTGGAGCTGAGATCATGAAGCTCACTTGTTTTGTGGGCTTTGTGGACCTAGCATGGGGTTCTTAGGGTTTTGTAATGGGTTATGGGATTTCAGCCCATGGGTTTACCCATGATTAAGCCTTTTTTTAATTGTAAAAGTATAAACAAGAATAAGATTGTAAGGATGAGTAGTAGTAGAAGGGGAGTCGATAGCTTGCAAGGATAAGTGAAAGTAGTTTTGGGTTGCTTAGTAAAATAGACTGTGTTTGTAAGGCTATGTTCTTGATAGAGGATTTGGCTCTGTGCCTTGACATGATTTTGGGAAGGTGGATCTGGTGCTTAGTGCGCATATCACCTGTTTGGTGTGAATCTTGGCTCTGTGGCATAGTGCACAGGAGCAAAATAATTTAAGAGATTGAAGCCTAATAAAGAAGAAGAAGTTGTTGGTGGATGTAGCCCCACACTAGGGTGAACCACGTATATCATGTGTTGATGGTTTTCTTTGTGCTATGATGTCTATGTTGTGAATCTTCTTAGTGCATTGATTGTTATATATGATAGATAGATTTATGAATGCTTAGTTCTTTATTTATGTTGAATGTGCTAGATCTAACTTATGATGCTAAGTGCGATATGTATTTCGTCATTGTTACTACGTTGATCTATCCTTAGGGTTTGTTCTGCGATGTGAATGAAGTTGTTAAGATAATGCATGTTATCTTCTAATTACTTTGCAGAGTATTATAATGATAGATTTGTGTCCCATATTGGCTACAGACACCTCAGTCCTATAACCCCCCTGCCTCTACCTCGGGTGAGACTTTGCTTGCTTCACAGGTGTTTCCGAAAGGGATGGAAGTTAGGGTTTTGTTGGTGCGTTGTTGAAGCATTGAAAACTGGGTCTTCCCTTGTGCCAACAACCCTCTTGAAAACTTCTGCTCAAACACTCATTGATGATCTTACAAACTATTCAACAAATCTGTTAATGTCTTCGCCTTGACACTCCTCTTGTCAGAACTCAAAACAAAGTTCTTCTTATGAACACTTGCAGTTTCTCAATGCCCACATGGTAGAGCTCTACAGAGTCCTCAATAAATCTGTGCTACACTTACTCTTGCACAGACTTTCCTCCAGGGTGTTCATTAACCCTGTCTCCCTATGCCTCCTCTGCACAATATCTCCTCCAAGGTATTCAACAACCTTGAGGCTCATCTTGAGTCTGCAAACTATTCTAGTGTTCCCTCCTAGCACGTTCTCTCCTGAATTCGAAGAAGAATTCAGATACACACTCCTTGCATTGGCTCACAGAGTTTCCAATACTCTATCATGCAATCCTTGCATTTAGCCTAAAAGAACCTAGAACAATTTTAACAAACCCACAGACAGACAGTGAAATCTATCTTATCCCTGTAGATGAAATCTAACTCATACATCTACAACATAAACTCACAAACACACATGGATGACATTCATCAAATACACATAAACACACAAAAACTCATATGCAAGAAAATCTTCTCTTTGTATTAGCATGAATGTCTGTTTACAATGTGTACAAAAGCTTGGACTACAACAGAGTCTCAACGCTCTCCTCTCCTCTCTTGGGATTTCTATTCGCTCATCTCCTCGACATGCTAGATCTTCCTAATGAATTTTGATACAAAGATATTTTACAAAAGAGGGGCTCCTCGAGCCTTTCCCTCCAAGATACCTAACTCTCATTCATTACATTGAATTACATTCAACTACCATCTAGTCCAAATTGGATCTAGATCTCATCAACCTGTTAGACATTAAAGGGGACATTATCTCCTATCTGCACAAAGGCATGTCTCGACTCTACCAATCCTTGCAGCATTTAATTTCATTTAATTTTACATTTGAATTTCAAAAATGAAGGCAAAGTGAGAGGGTTGGCGCCTCTCCCCTCCTTGAATGTGTGTTGATGTGATGGAATGTTGGCATGTTGCTGAGGTGGAGCGATTCTCCTACATCAATATAACTTATAATATTTTATCATCCCAACATACGAGGAAGATCAATAATGTGATCATGCCCTTCTTAACTTCTCCTAGGTCTCATGGACCATCCTGACAGAGAAGAGGGTCACACATTATCTCGACTTGTTAACCAAGAAACAAAATAAACCAAAAACCAAAAACCCACACAAAAATAAACTATATGAGTGGTTTCTAGATTTTTCACAGACAAATACATAGAAAAATGAAAGTAAGAGAATCATTTTGAAGTCATTCAAGTAATTAATACAATATATTGCACATATTCAGGCCTGTCCCTATACATGGACAGGGCCGAATTTGGCCATGTCAACCTCCTAAAACACAAACTATAAATAACTAAAAAAATATTTAACTGGGAAAGGGATATATTTACCTGAACCAATGGCAATGAAATTGGGCTTGTCCTCATACATGGCCGAATTCGGCCCTGTCAACCTCCTAAAACACAAACTGTAAAACTACTAAAAAAATATACATCAAAATAAAATAAAACAAGTGCAAGTGTTGCATGGCAGTAGTCCCTATCAAGAAAATTTAAATCTATGCAAGAATTATGTAAGATACAAATATTTGAGACTGCATATCCTCATTTTGTAAGTTCATTGTTATTGATAAAACCAAAACCATTTTGAAGAAAAGTTGAAATTTAGGAAAAAATTAAAAAATAAATATAGATTATTGTGAAATTATAAATTGGGGTTGAATATTAAAATTGGGCATGTCCCTGTACATGGAGAGGGCCAAATTCGGCCCTGTCAACCTCCTAAAACACAAACTGTAAAACTACTAAAAAATTATACATCAGAATAAAATAAAACAAGTGCAAGTGTTGCATGGCAGTAGTCCCTATCAAGAACATTTAAAGTTGTGGAAGAATTATGTAAAAAAAATATTTGAGACTACATATCTTTGTTGTGTAAGTTCTTTTTTATTGATAAAACCAAAACCATTTTGAAGCAAAGTTGAAATTCAGGAAAATTTAAAAAATAAATATAGATTATTGTGAGATTTTAAATTGGGATTGAATATTAAAATCAGACATGTCCTTGTAGATGGACAAGGCTGAATTCGGCCCTGTCAACCTCCTAAATGACAAACTGTAAAACTACTAAAAAACTATACATCAAAATAAAATAAAACAAGTGCAAGTGTTGCCACTATGACTTCTCAGCAATTATGACTTCTCAACAATTAAGGTGTATGATGCATCAATAATGAAATTAAACATGAGGTTGTCAATATACTTCTACATTAATATTGTATGGATATGATTGGATCTAATTCCCTAGGTAGGACTATATGATAATTAAGGCTTCATTGCCCAATTTAACACGCTTGGTGTTCTTATGGAAGTAACTGACAAGGGACCTCTGGTGTTTTCTAGATGGGCATTGAAGATTTAAAGATGTGGATGAAAGCAATGTTTTTATTTAGTTTCCTAAAATGATGATGACCATGTAAGTTGACTTACAATACTGAATGGATAGGTGAAATAAGTTTATAATATAGGAATGGCTATGATAAATATACTACTTTTTCAGCTTTATAATGGATTGGTGAGTTGTAATGTCCACATACATCTCTTTTAATGATGATCCGAATAAAACAATGGTTTATGGAGATTTTTTTTTTACTCAATTGATTTGTCTGGATTAAACTAGTCCTCTTCATGATTTAAGGTAGGGTTTATAATGAATTACAAATAATAATAAAAATAAAAATAATGAAGTGTTTAAGCCTTTAAGGTAAAAGTGGAAATTAAATATATATAAATTTAAGGTAAAAGTGGAAATTAAAGATATGGACAAGGTTGAATTCAGCCCTGTCCCTGTACATGGACATGGCTGGATTTGGGTTTGTCCTTGTACATTGACAGGTCTGAATTAGAGCCTGTCCCTATAGAGGGACATGCTAGAATTCGACCCTATCCATGTACAGGGACATGCTCAAATTTGACCTTGTCCATGAAAAGGGACATGCTCGAATTCGATCCTGTCCCTATACATGGACATGGCCAAATTCGGCCCTGTCAACCTCCTAAAACAAAAAATGTAAAACTACTTAAAAATTAATTAACTGGGATAGGGATATATTTACCTGGACCAATGACAACGAACAACAACAATGACCTCCAAATTCAACCGCCAACAACAACCACCCACAATGACCTCCAACAACAATCTCCCACAACAACTGCCAACAACAACCGCCCGTAGCAACCGCAAATAAAAACGACCACTAGCACCAATCACCAACGACAACGTCTGCCAACACTAACCAAGAGATAAAACTAATCTACATCAACCACCATTCAAATAGTTTGGGAAAATGTGAATGGAGCGATGTGCAGGTGATATATAAAACATTTTTCGGTCAAAATTGTTTTTCGGACGAAACATATTTTCAGCCAAAAGATTCTTTCAGCCGAAAAGTGTTACTGGAAAAAAAATACATCCGAATAATATGGTACACAACTGTCAAGGCCATCATCACGATACCTCTTGATTTGATGTCAAAAGGTTTGGCCAAAAAAGTTTTCGGCTGAAAAGATGTGTCTTTCGGCCGAAATAATTATTAGTTCGGTCGAAAAAATGTTAGTAGGAATTTTGGAAACCTGATTCTCACAAAAGTGTTACCCAACTTCATGATTTCACCCCATAATATTACAAATATTATGATTTTTTTTTTCAGTGAATTGTTTTCAGCGTGATACCTAGCTATATTGATTAATTAGTGTTAATGTGATTTAGTTTATGTTTTATGAATGTCGTTAAGGCACAAATGGGCTTCCATGAGGGATGAAAAGTTACCCCATACAATTCAATAGGTTTCCCTGAGCACCTACAAATAGTTCATATGTTTGATACAATGCATATCGGGAATAATATGATAGAATTGTTATGGTGAATCTTAGATGGAAGGATTGAAAAAGAAAGAATTGAAAATATTTGTAGTGACATCCAGGAAGATAATCACGCATTGAAAAGTGTGATTATTAATTCTAATGGTGATGGTCGAGAACAAAATATTAGTCTTCCATGGTTATTGACAGAGAAAAAGATAAATGTTGTAAAAGAGGCCATTTGGAAAATTAGGTTTCCAATGGGGTTTCCGTCGAACATAAAAAATATCTTAACGAAAATAGGTGATTTTGGTGGGGTTAAAACACATGTCTGCCATACATTCATTAAGGTAATTATTAGGTATATTAACATATTGGTATACATATTTTTAGTAATTGTTTTCTCTAATTTGGAAATAAATATTAATGATTTTCTTTTTGTTACAATATGTTCTACCTCTATCTCTCCAAGATAGCTTTGACAACAACATAAAACAAKTTATATATGATATTGGAAAATACATGAGGTAAGTAATGCATTTTTATATGGAAAATGTTTCTTCAGTGCTTTGTAGCAGAACTTATTGACATATTGTGTTTTATCTACAATTTTATATATGCCTTAATATTGTTCAAACCTGTTATTTTCTTGCACCATTTGTAGGTGTCTTTCATCTAAATAAATCCATAAAGAAGATATAAGGTATTGGAAGAGAGAAATTCCCCGACTAATGTGTGAAATGCATAAGTATATACCTCCAACTTTTTTCAATGAACAAGAACACTACCTCATACACTAAGTTGAGGAGATTGAATTATGTGGACCAGTACACACAAGGTCAATGTTGATGGTGGAGAGGAAATTGAAGTCATTGAAGGATTTTGTTAGACAAAGAGCGCGTCTTGAGGGTTCTATGGTGGAGGGATATATGGTATATCAATGCATGGTGTATATTAGTCAATATCTTCCTAAATTAGCATAAAATATGAATGTGCCTCGCATTTGGCATCTCAACTCCATCAACAAATTTGAAGGGGAGGTCCTATCGAGGAAAGGAAGAATGAGGACCGTGAAAGTTAATTAGATATTATAGATTTAATATATTATACATTTAATTTTTCAATTTTATATTATCATACTGATTCATTTATTTTTGTTCCATCAACTATATTAAACTTTGCCAATGATAGCTAATTATTGATAATCAATTGTTATTTTTTCATATAGTTGGACGAGAGTGGGATGCTCTACATTTATACATTGCAAACAATCTTGATTGGATGGAGTATTGGATAGAACGATGTGAATAATACTATGGTATGTTATCATAGGAAGGGGTCAGTAAGATGATTAAAACAACGCATTGTTATCAACATGAATTTCCTGATCTTACGCAAAGGGAAATTGATTTAGCCTTTGGTTTAAAAGATAAAAAGGCAAGTATATTCACCCACATTTTTATAGTCATTTCCCATATATCAATGTATTTGGTTTGTTTATTTTTTGAAATATATATTTACTAAGTCCATATTATATGACGTTTAGTAATGAACAATGCATTTTTTACTTGTTGTCCATGTTGCAGTTGAAACACCACAATGCTATGTGGTGTAATAGCCATAAATTTCGTATCAAAAAGTTGGATGATAAGATGAAAGCCTCGAATTTTGGGATAACTACAATGTTTAAGGTCACTAATGTTTCCTTGAATTGTTTTTTAAGTGTTTACTTATACAGGTTAATTACGTTTTTTAATTTTTATGCCATTTTTGTATATAGTGTGTTACATGTTCTTTATTACATCAAATTAGGTATCAAGAATTGAGACTTATGTGAGGGGGGGGTGGGGGGGGGATAATTAGATCTTCCAACTTCACGTGGCTTCCCCTATTCAGTAGAGAATTAATTATTTACGAATCCAAGAGAAGCTCATCTAGGTTTATTATATGCCAATTTGAGAAATTTTATGTGAAGGTGAGGTGATGAGAATGTTCAAAACAATGGAAATATGGTTCCTGAACACACAACCTGCACACATAGAAACAAGACCAAACCATGAAATAATTCATGAAAATTGGCATTGTCGTTGGATTTTACCTTCCAATTTATGCTTGTATGGATTGAAATTTGACATGCTAGGAAAACACACCTGCATTGACAGTATGGGAGGATTTCCAGACTAAAAAACAAGTCAAAAAAACAATTAAACAATCAAATATTCTTGGTTATTCTATCAAAATCCAAAAATAATGCGCTCCTGCTCATGTACTTGACCCCACTTATAACTGACATGTGAATGGGGCCAACATTGAAATGTTTTCAATTTGTGGTTGTATGGACTGAAATTTGACATGGTTAGAATAGATGCATACAATGATGGTATGGGAGGGTTTCTAGACTCAAACATGACTCACACAAACAATTCAACAATAAAAAGACAAGCTTATAGAATAATTAATGTGAATGGGGCCAATGTTGAAATTTTTTCAATTTGTGCTTTTATGGACTGAAATTTGACATGCTAGGACAACACACATGAATTCACAGTATGGGAGGGTGTTAGGAACCAAATATAAATATATCATAGAAAAACCTCAGAATAAGTACTCAACGCCTTGAAAAAGAGAGAAATTAGGATAATAATCCTCTTCGAGCTGGCAACCTCCTTATGCCCACACAAATGTCCAAATACAAGATGATTCCAAATGAAAATATCTCCTTGGTATATATAGGAGACTAGGAGGTATAATTAAACTAATGGACTAGATCTGACATAAATAAAATAACATTACTAATGTAATATGCCCCAATTAAGGGGTAATGAACCACTATTTAGGGCTTAACATGCCCCTCCCCTTGAGACAAGTGTTGTCTGCAACACTTGGGTAACTCTGGATGCTTCTGTATAAAAGACTCATCTTCCCAAGTGGAATCTTCAGCCAATAGTTTCCTCCATTTAATGAGATATTATGAATTGGATCTATTCCTCAGCTGGTGAATTCTTGTGTCAGTGATGGCTTCAGGATCCAATATGATTTTCCCTTCCTCGTCAAGTTCTCGCAATATAGTTTGAACTGGGATCTTTTCACCTATAACCTTATTTAAGCATGAAACATGGAAAAGTGGGTGTACTCGTGAAGATGAAGGAAACTCTAATTTGTATGCCATACCAATCTTTTGCAACACATTATAAGGGCCATAATACTTTGGTGATAATTTGTTATCCTTCTTGGCTTGCTTGAGGGACATATATTTGTATGGTTGTATTTTTAAAAACACCCAATCCCCTACTTCAAAACTTGTTTCACTACGATGTTGCTATGCTTGTTGTTTCATGCGATTCTGTGCCATGGTCAGGTTGTCCTTTAATATTTGGAGAACTTCTTGTTGATGCTCGATGTGGTCTTCCATTGCTTGAACCTTAGATTTTTATTTTAGAGAAGAAGCGATGGAAGGAGGGTGGTATCCATAGAGTTCCATAAATGGTGTCATTTTTGTTGCAGTATGAAAGGAAGTGTTATACCACCATTCTGCCAAGGGTAATGTTGTTGGGAAAAATACCCTATGGACTAGCAAACTAGGGTCAGACTTGCATGCAGATTTTGACCGTAAAGAAATTACTTTTTAACCTACCACCCAAAACTTAAACCCCTCTTTCACAATACATGGATGGAAAGAAAATACTAACATTGTTACCGATGTTTGGTGTAGATCCTCCATTGTGCTTTTGACTGCTTGCTTGTGCTACTCCTTCCAAAGATAACCTGCAATCAAAACAAACAACGATGCATGCACGCTACTTTTCTACTTGAGGGTTAGAAATTAAGCACAAATTAAACAAATCATAGATAACTCATGCATTGGGACGGGAAAAGTATTCTTTTATTATTTTCAAAATGAATCAACTTACAATCAAAGTCGAGACCGGCCACTGCTCCTTGATCCTAATCCTGGGCTCCTCCTCTTATGTCCTCCAAATGCTTTGCGTTAATTCTCCTTTGGCTTGAGGAAAGGCTAAAGGGTTGGGAAAATGGATTCGGAAAATGGGTAGAGTTTCTTCGCTATATTTTTCCTCCTCCAAAATGGTACCCCTACCCCTTCTTTTATAGGCTAGAAGGAGCTAGGGTTTTGGACGAACTCTCGACCATGCATGGCCGGGAGTTTTAGTTAACTGACCCATAGCTTTTTGTCCCGTCGGAAAATTTCCTATTTTTTTGTTTTGTTAGGTACACGCGGGCTGTAGTGGGCCTTCCAGCGTGCACAAGCGCGTAGTAATGAGTTAGGGTGCGTGGGCCTTGACCCAAGAGGATTTCCAAAGAGGTTGTTCAACAAATTTTTTGACAATGAAGGGATATGAGTTGGCCTGATGCTAGGTAAGCATGTGTGGTGCAATTTAGGGTTATAACAGATGCCCCCTAATGTGTGAGGTCAGAAGAGCATCTGATGGATGAAATACATTACCAATCTTTTACCAATCTGTACTGATGTGCTGAATGAGTGAGCCCAAGGATCAGGAACCAGGAGGTGTCGTCTGCAAAATAACAAATGTCTCACCAAGGCGGGCATACCCATGCACGGGATAAAATAGAACCATGGCTACCAATCAAATACACTGTAGATCCATGTCAAATAACTATAAAGAGTAGCCATGAATAATACACAGCGGAGCTACATCTTGAAATCAGAAAGATATATGTATAGAGTATCCATCTTCCAGAAGCTGATTCGGCCTGATGGTTGTACTTCAGAGCTCAAGCAACAACTTCAAAATCTTCTAAGACTCGGGTAGGAGTGTAATATGAGTGTATGACTACACTACCCAAAGGTCTTCGACGTATCGTCGGTTACAGACTTGATAATCTTGATGATCGGACTGAAGGCTTCAGTGACTTCGAACAAGGACTTTATTGGACGTTCAGGATGGCCGGGTATGCGGAC
>JZKD02S1989082.1:0-12357 GCA_000966675.3 Picea glauca
ATTTGATGTCAAATCGACTTGGGAGCCGATCCATTAGTGGTTGGGAGGCCGACCAGCTTCATAAATGCACCGTTTGGCAGGCGCGCGGGTTTTGCACCCCACAGCCACGCATATGTTCCCCAGATACGAAGATGTTGCGCACGCGCACGTGCGCCCAGTGGGTGCATAGTGCTTTTTAATTTTTTGGCCATTTTTGCATAGTTTTGACCCTTTTGCTGTGGTGTGGAGTTAATCCTTGTGCCATGAACGACTGTTTTTTTGTGTTGACGATGCGGAGTTCTTGTCGCCCTGTGCGGACGAAATTTCAGTGATAACACAATTCATACATTGGGACGGGAAAAGTATTCTTTTTGTTACTAAAAGTGACTCAACTTACAACAAAGATGAGACTGTCCACCACTCCTTGAACCTGATCCTGGGATCCTCTTCTTCTGTCCTTCAACTTCTTTACGTTAAATCTCCTTTGGCATGAGGAAAGGCTAAAGGGTTGGGACAATGGATTACATAAATGGGCAGAGTTTATTCACTATATTTTTTCCTCTTCAAATGGTACCCCTGCCCCTTGTTTTATAGACTAGAAGGAGCTAGGGTTTTGGATGAACCCTCGGCCATGCATGGCCGGGAGTTTCAGTTAACTGACCCATAGTTTTTTGTCCCGTCGGCAACTTTCCTTTTTTCATGATTCTGAAGGTACATGTGGGCTGTAGTGGGCCTGCTAGCGTGGACATTGTAGATCCACATGGGCTGTAGTGGGCTAGCTAGCATGTACTTTTAAAAATCGAGTTTTTAGAAGAGTTGTTCAGTAGTTTTTGGCAAAGGAGGGATATGAGTTGGCCTGATACCTGGTAAGCATGTGTGGTGCAATTTAGGGTTATAACACAAAGACAACTTCCCCACACCTTCCATCGACCAAATTATTGATGACTATGAAGGCCACAAGGATCTATCCTTCATGGATGTTTTCTCTAGCTACAATCAAATCCAAATCCATACAACAGATCAGTATAAAACTGCATTTACCACCCCATGGGGTAATTTTTCTTATTGTTTCATGCCTTTTGGACTCAAGAATGTAGGTGCTACTTTCCAATGGACCATGACTTATGTTTTCCATGATATCGCTTGCATCATCCTCGCTTACTTGGATGACCTTACTGCTCAATCTAAGAAACAAACTCAACATCTAGATGACTTAGGAGTTGTCTTCCAATGGTGTCTCCAGTACAATATCCACTTGAATCCCCTCAATTGTGTATTTTTTTTCACCGTTAGATGCCTCCTTGGGTTCATTGTCTCCCAAAATGACATCACAATAGACCCCCTCAAGGTCCAATCTATCATGGAAATTTCACCACCTAGGAATTTGTGCCAACTACAGAGCCTACAAGGCAAAGCCAACTTTTTACGATGCTTTGTCCCAGATTATGCCACTTGCGTGCATGGTTTCCTTCACTTAATGCATCATGATATCCCATTCTGATGGGATGAACATGCCCAAACCTCTTTTGATGTTTTAAAATAAATTTTATCCAATAACCCTTTGATTAGTCCTCCCAACAATAATCGTTATTACATCCTCTACTTATTGGCCTCAACTATCTTAGTAGCAGAAGTTCTCATTCAACTAGGGGATGATGGTCGCGAGCATGTTATTTACTACATCTGTAAAAATATTTCTTGACCACCCCTGAAATATAATCATGAGCATAAACTCACCCTCACATTTGTCCTCATAGTCCAAAAACTACATCATTATATCTTGCTTCGCACTACCAGAGTCGTGGCAGATTCCAACCCCATGCAATACTTTCTTAGTCAATGACAAATTAATGGTAAATTTGTCGGGTGGATTGTCATCCTTCAGGAATACGACCTAGAGTTTTCAACTCCCAAAATAAATAAAGAACTTGTTCTTGCCAAGCTCATCACAACATTTCCCTTAGATGCTACAAGTTAACCCGTCAATACTGATTTTCCCGACGAACACCTCTGCTACATCCCCTCAGATGACCCTTGCTATGGCGACCTTCTCTTCTACCTATGGACACATAAGTTTGGGTCTCATATATCTTGAGATGATCCTCAATGTCTTGACCATGAGGCTCCTCGATACCTCCTCATCAGTGACGTTTTGTATTGACATGGGGTCGACACCATACTCCACCGATGTTTGACCATCGACGAAGTCAACCGAGTCTTAAACAATTACCATAGCGATGCTTGTGGTGGCCAGCTCTCAGGAATGTCCACCACCCAAAATATTATTCGAGCCAAATACTTCTGGCCCACATTGTTTCATGACTTCATCCAGGCTGTAAAGCGATGTGAAAAATGCCAGCTTTATGCAAACAAAGCATGAGCACCACCCATTCTTCTACATCCACTCATCACTGTCAGCCCCTTCTGCAAATGGGGCATTAAATTCATGACTTTCAATCCTCCATATAGCAATGGACACAAGTACATCATTGTGGTAGTATATTACTTTACCAAATGGTCCAAATCCATGCCTACCTTCAATAACACCGCTGACACAACAACACATTTTTTCTTCAATCACGTCATTACCCACTTCGGATTCCCACTACAGTTAGTCTCCTATCATAGTAAACATTTTGAGAATGATATTTTCGTCGAAATCTCCTCAAGTTTAGACTTCTCCCATGAGTTTGCCTCCCCATACTACCCTCAATCCAATAGATAGGTCGAGGTTGTTAACAAAGTCCTCAAAACCATGTTGCAACGCAATGTCAACAAACATAAGGCCAATTGGCATCATATGTTGTGTTCATCATTATGGGATTATCACACGGCAATCCAAACTACCACCAGTTTTACACCATTTCATCTCATCCATGGGATTGAATCCACCCTCCCCATCGATTTCTAAATTCCCACATTACACACCGCCATCAAGCTATTAACTGGCACTGCTCCAATGGAGTAGTGCTTGATGAACTTAGATTCGCTAGATGAATATTGTTGTTCTTCCTTATAGAACAATGAGGCAGCTAAGAAATGGTTCAAGGCCACCTTTGAACACCATGTCATCCATCTCTCATTTAACGAAGGAGATCTCATCCTAGCTTATGATATCGCTCACAATACTCTCATTCATGGGAAATTCGAGTCATTATGACATGCACCCTACATCATCCAACACTGCCTCACTAGAGGCACATACATCCTAGCCTCTCCAAAAGGCTATCCTCTCAAAGAACTCATCAACAGGTTGTACCTAAAGAAATTTTACGCTTGAGCGTAACCATTCTACACTAGGACTTTTCTTTGTACACATTTGTAGAGTTTTTATTCCTCTTGTGTTCCCTCCATGCCTCGTGTCTGATATACCATCTGTTTTATTGACATATGCATCCTCCATTGACCTACCACATTGGTTACACTGAGAGAGCTAGTCGTTGGACACAGAATCGTGCTTCAGCCGCTTGGGCCATGTACATCCCCTCACATGAACTGCTCCACTCCAGCAGCATATGTTTGGGCTCAGCAACCAAAAACCAAGAAAAATATGTAGCCATCATTGGCCTCCTCACCGAGGCTAGTCACCACCACATTCATCATCTTAGAATATTATTAGATTCCCAACTTGTCGTCTTGCATCTCAACAATGTGTACTGTGTCCGCAATCCTTGCCTCTTTCGCAAATTCCTGCAAGTTAGAATCTTATCTCGAAACTTTGATTCAATTACATTTACACATATTCCATGACAATTTAATCAAATAGTATATAACATGGCTAACATAGTGTTAGATTGGCATTTATCACATCAAGACATCATCATACTTAGATAAGTCATCAAAATTCTGTCACAACATATAGATTAGACATCATAAAAAACATAACAAAATATCATCACATGTAAACATCACAGAGATCNGGGGGCCCTCTAGGTCTGAGGGGTAGTCAATCAGTCATCGTTGCCTCGCTACAATTGATCTACGGATCAGGATCCACAACTCTGTGGGGCCACCCACACACTACTCCAGGACTCTCTTGCCCTGGATATGGGACCATATTCCCTTGGGCACACCCTATAGTACCACCTCCAACCACCATAAAAAATCATCTAAACCCCCACTGGCCTCTACCTGAAGCGTATGCAAGGGCCCTACACCTATATCATCAAATCTATGTCTCCCACCGGCTCTCGCCTCATCTGTTGGCCTCACACCAGCCTCATCCCTCCGACGTCACTCTCCCACCCGTGACTCTACCCGCGATGGTCTCACTAGCCCCTGGTGAGATGAATCTCCAACCAACTTCACCTCTTAGTGCTGTGGCCCCACATTTTCAAAAACATAAACAAATATAGAATCAACATCCATACCTATAAAAATATGCTACACTATCAAAATCACAACACATAAGTACACCAACATACCTCTCTGGTCCCAATCCTCTCCAGGAAACAACACCATATCCAGGTCATGCCAGAATTCCATCCCACCATATGGGAACTGCACTATGATATGTGGCATATGGCACAACACACGTGCCAATGTGGTAATAAAATAGTGGCCACCCTACCACCTCTACGATGCATCAAAATTGATTCCCACCACATCAATCATGGCTCTCCTATGCCAGGAGTTGGTAACAACACTCTAGGGAACAACATGGGCACCCTCTCTAGAAACCACACCAGCAAAATAGATCCAAAGGAAAAATAACCAGAGTTGGTGGTCTGACACCGATTAATTTGCCCGATCATCTTGGCATGCAAAATCAAGCCCCAAGAGAAAAAATCTCCATCCAATACTCTATGCATAATCCTCAGCTGACCACCACCGATCCGCTAAGTCCCTAAGGATTCGTATATCGTCACAATCATCATTGAAATGCATTGATGCAAGAGAACATCCATCACCTCGATGAAGATGATCAAACCTGACATAATGTTTGGCCCCGAACAATACCTCTGTGCCAAATCTACCAAGTGTACATACCCTAGAAACTAGGGATCAACATGTAGGGCCATTCACTGGAAAGGGATACTCGTTAAGAAATAGACATCCTCCATAGCCAAGAATGTCAATTCCTTCCCCCGCACAATGAAGCATTGCATATTAGTGCTCCACATTGAAATCAAACACTGAAGTAGGTACTCCTGTGACTGTATCAGTGGGAAGTCGAAGAACTTGAGAAACCCACAAGCAGCCAAGGGTCCCCAAATTCCTGGCTCAACTCTCACCACCTCCCTAAGGTTCTCCCAATCCCACTCTCTCCAGTGGAATGGAATGTTGAAATGATCATATGCATTCACAAAAACAACACTTGATCAACCATCATCATTCATTAACAAAAATATTCAAAAAATACAAGTTTTTTCAAAATCCCTGTTATTGGATAAATCCGTAAGTGCGGACACGAACCGATCTCCCTAGATCCACCTAGATCTAGAACAAAACAAGACAGAATACTACTCTTTCCCTAGATCCAGTCTATTGAGTGAAATAAGAGATAAAGGAATATGGACATACCTTATGAACGCTTTCCAAAGTCTCTATTGTTCCAAGCTTCGCTCTGATGCTCTTGCTCCATTCAGATCACGACAGAACAAACCAATCAAAGTAAAGACAAATTAATGTATTCAATAGCTAGTCTATACATGTGATCAAGGAATCATGTAATAGTGTGACATCATCTTTATGGGAAAGGGACATATTACTNTTATGACATGCACCCTACATCATCCAACACTGCCTCACTAGAGGCACATACATCCTAGCCTCTCCAAAAGGCTATCCTCTCAAAGAAATCGTCAACAGGTTGTACCTAAAGAAATTTTACGCTTGAGCGTAACCATTCTACACTAGGACTTTTCTTTGTACACATTTGTAGATTTTTTATTCCTATTGTGTTCCCTCCATCCCTCGTGTCTGATATACCATCTGTTTTATTGACATATGCATCCTCCATTGACCTACCACATTGGTTACACTGAGAGAGCTAGTCGTTGGACACAGAATCGTGCTTCAGCTGCTTGGGCCATCTACATCCCCTCACATGAACTACTCCACTCCAGCAGCATATGTTTGGGCTCAGCAACCAAAAACCAAGAAAAATATGTAGCCATCATTGGCCTCCTCACCGAGGCTAGTCACCACAACATTCATCATCTTAGAATATTATTAGATTCCCAACTTGTCGTCTTGCATCTCAACAATGTGTACTGTGTCTGCAATCCTTGCCTCTTTCGCAAATTCCTGCAAGTTAGAATCTTATCTTGAAACTTTGATTCAATTACATTTACACATATTCCATGACAATTTAATCAAACAGTAGATAACATGGCTAACATAGTGTTAGATTGGCATTTATCACATCAAGACATCATCATACTTAAATAAGTCATCAAAATTCTGTCACAACATATAGATTAGACATCATAAAAAACATAACAAAATATCATCACATGTAAACATCACAGAGATCCCAAACATGTATATCCATATATATATATATATATCAATCAATGTGTCATCAATGTTTACAAAAAAGTACAAAATGTACATCGCCCATGGCAAGTGAGCCCTCCTCACCCCTATAGGTACAAAATGGGTGTCACACTACCCTCTACAACATGGGCTCTCAGGCCTATATAAATACAAAAATATATAACATAACATTCATGATTCCCCCATAGTGCCACCACCAGGTCCTCTATCTGTAGGAGGTGCCCCAATAGCTGGGGGCCCTCCAGGTCTGAGGGGTAGTCAATCAGTCATCGTTGCCTCGCTACAATTGATCTACAGATTAGGATCCACAACTCTATGGGGCCACCCACACACTACTCCAGGAATCTCTTGCCCTGGATATGGGACCATATTCCCTTGGGCACACCCTATAGTACCACCTCCAACCACCATCAAAAATCATCTAAACCCCCACTGGCCTCTACCTGAGGTGTATGCAAGGGCCCTACACCTATATCATCAAATCTATGTCTCCCACCGACTCTCGCCTCATCTGTTGGCCTCACACCAGCCTCATCCCTCCGACATCACTCTCCCACCCATGAATCTACCCACGATGGTCTCACTGGCCCCTGGTGAGATGAATCTCCAACCAACTTCACCTCTCAGTGCCGTGGCCCCACATTTTCAAAAACATAAACAAATATAGAATCAACATCCATACCTATAAAAATATGCTACACTATCAAAATCACAACACATAAGTACACCAACATACCTCTCTGGTCCCAATCCTCTCCAGGAAACAACACCATATCCAGGTCATGCCAGAATTCCATCCCACCATATGGGAACTGCACTATGATATGTGGCATATGGCACAACACACGTGCCAATGTGGTAATAAAATAGTGGCCACCCTACCACCTCTACGATGCATCAAAATTGATTCCCACCACATCAATCATGGCTCTCCTATGCCAGGAGTTGGTAACAACACTCTAGGGAACAACATGGGCACCCTCTCTAGAAACCACACCAGCAAAATAGATCCAAAGGAAAAATAACCAGAGTTGGTGGTCTGACACCGATTAATTTGCCCGATCATCTTGGCATGCAAAATCAAGCCCCAAGAGAAAAAATCTCCATCCAATACTCTATGCATAATCCTCAGCTGACCACCACCGATCCGCTAAGTCCCTAAGGATTCGTATATCGTCACAATCATCATTGAAATGCATTGATGCAAGAGAACATCCATCACCTCGATGAAGATGATCAAACCTGACATAATGTTTGGCCCCGAACAATACCTCTGTGCCAAATCTACCAAGTGTACATACCCTAGAAACTAGGGATCAACATGTAGGGCCATTCACTGGAAAGGGATACTCGTTAAGAAATAGACATCCTCCATAGCCAAGAATGTCAATTCCTTCCCCCGCACAATGAAGCATTGCATATTAGTGCTCCACATTGAAATCAAACACTGAAGTAGGTACTCCTGTGACTGTATCAGTGGGAAGTCGAAGAACTTGAGAAACCCACAAGCAGCCAAGGGTCCCCAAATTCCTGGCTCAACTCTCACCACCTCCCTAAGGTTCTCCCAATCCCACTCTCTCCAGTGGAATGGAATGTTGAAATGATCATATGCATTCACAAAAACAACACTTGATCAACCATCATCATTCATTAACAAAAATATTCAAAAAATACAAGTTTTTTCAAAATCCCTGTTATTGGATAAATCCGTAAGTGCGGACACGAACCGATCTCCCTAGATCCACCTAGATCTAGAACAAAACAAGACAGAATACTACTCTTTCCCTAGATCCAGTCTATTGAGTGAAATAAGAGATAAAGGAATATGGACATACCTTATGAACGCTTTCCAAAGTCTCTATTGTTCCAAGCTTCGCTCTGATGCTCTTGCTCCATTCAGATCACGACAGAACAAACCAATCAAAGTAAAGACAAATTAATGTATTCAATAGCTAGTCTATACATGTGATCAAGGAATCATGTAATAGTGTGACATCATCTTTATGGGAAAGGGACATATTACTATATTAATTAATTGAAAGAGGAACTTACAACCTGAGCCTTGATGTCGTAGGTCTCCTTTCGATGGCTCCTAGCTCTGACACACACACTTGCTCATGCATAAAGAAAATCAACCACTTGTCATGACCTTGTTGTAGTCTCTTACTGCTGTAGCATCAGTTCTCCATAAAGGCTTCTAACAATTCTTCAATCAATATCTTACTAGCTTTCTTATGCTTAACCTTTTCCATGAGCAATATCCTCAATATATAGGAGAAGATATATTAGTTACTTGGATAGGGAATGATCCCAATATATCTGGAAAGTCAATANTTAAGTTTTTGCTTGGGTTTTGAAACCCTATGCGTGCGAAAGGATTCTCGTAGGCCACCCATACGGGGCCTGCGAGAAGTCCTAATTCTCGCAGGTGGGCTTAAGGCAGGGTGCGGGAGATCCGCACTGTGTGTTATACCTAGCCTGCGAACGACGTAGAATCAAAATTTTGTTTAATATTTTAACCAATGAAACCAATTTTCTCACATTTTGAGATTACTAATTATCTTTATATGTTTTCCATGCAGGTTAAGGATCACACAATGGTGCTCGAATGGAGGGAATGAGAGCATGAAGAAGACAATTCCGCTGCCGAAAATCATCCACAAACCATCGCTGCTTTATGAGATTGCGGTCTCCTAAAGTACTTCCACATTCCGGGCATGAGAGCCCAGGTTCGACTGTTGGAACACTTAGTCCGGATGTGGGATTCGGATCAGCAGGTATTTAATGTCGGTATCCACACTTTGACGATTGATATCGAGGATATCTACTTCCTTACTAGACTGTCAAGACGAGGTTCATACGTCAGTTTGACTGGTACTCGAAAAGGGGGTTTGAAAATGAGCGAGTATTGCAGACAGTATTGTGTACCTGAGGCAGAACGTCGGGATGGGAAAGTGGCCATTTGGGGAGTGAAAGATATCACTCTTCGTACCATACTCTTCACCATAGCTCAGATGGCAAGAAGTGTTTCCCTGCACATGGCTCTACAGAGCTATTTTCAGTATGCTCTGGAGTGTGTCGAGCCCCGGGTCTTCAACTGGGCTGACGCAGTATTGCATAACCTCAAGAAACAACTAACCAAATGCAGACGTGGCAATCTAAAACAATTTGGTTATAGATCACTGCTGGTGTCCTTCTTCTGCGAGAGGGTTCCAGTATATAGGCTTCAGGCAGACTGGCTTTTTCCGGGTCCCAGAGACCCAAGAATGCTACGATGGTGCCAGCTCATGACTAGGCATGTGACAGGACCTATTATCAGATATGATGATCGTTTCTTCGACTGGTTCCAAGGCCAGGTTGTGATGATAGAGGATTATGCATATGATGGCTTGGATTTTCGAGGTGATCCTGATCTTTCCCTCCCTGATGACGCACAGTGGGGAAATATAGGTAAGAAGTACACCAACTTTTTACTTTTTAGATGTTTTTGTATTTTCATCATATTAAATGTTTTTGTTTTTTATAAAAATCATCCAAAGACTAACATCAAAATTTTCCTGATAACACAGATGTGGGAGCATACAGAGCAGCCGGTAGCTCTCCATTTCAGTGTCGAGGAGAAGCAACAGCTCCAGTCCCCCAGTATGCCGAGGATTACCTTACAGTGGAGCAAAACCTAGAGGGCTTGATGGCTAATGTTCCAGAGATTCCTCTAGAGGAGATCCCCCGATGTGATCAGCGTCACACCGTGGGAGTCTCTGCCTCTATGGGCCATTTACTCCGCAGAGTAGCCAGGACTTTAGCATGCTACCGTGAACATCATTAGTGATGTCACTTTTGTAGAAGCCATGGGCTTCCATTTTTGATATTTTGGTCTTCGGACACATTTTGTAAAAAACAAACTCTGATCGTTATATATATACATGGTTTTTACCGGCTTACTTTACACTTGTATACATTTTAATGTGTTTGATTTATAAATTGTTCAAATTCCTATCCAATACATAATTAGCTAAAGCATATGTCAATGTATTAAGAATTTTCGAAATGTGTTGATATTCTATATGATCAAAATGTCTTTCCAAGAGGCGAATCCGCAGATATACTCTTAATAATGTAGGACTTTGAATAGAATAGACATTACTTAGCTGTAGCACCACTAGCTGCGAGTCAGGTCGCACAACCAAACGACGAATTCCAAGAGAGATAGCATCANGCCATAAACTAAACGAAAAGGCGTAAATCCCGTGGCGGATTTAACAGATGTCCGATATGCCCACAATGCTGAAAACAACATCGTGTGCCAGCTAGTCTTATGTATTCCTATCATCTGTTGAATCATCGTTATAAGAACTTTGTTGATAGCTTCGACCTGGCCATTAGCCTGCGGATAATAAGGTGTTGAGATTTCATGACGGAGGCCCAACTTCTCTGTGATTTCTGACATCATATAATTCTAAAAATGACTACCGTGATCAGTAACGATAGCTTGAGGGACACCAAAACGAGTGATGACATGGTTAAATAGAAAAATTGCTGCAGTCTTCCCAGTATTATTGAATGTCAGCATTGCCTTGACCCATTTTGTGAAATAATCCACAGCTACAATAATGTAACCATGCCCCCCGGCCGAGTGAGGGTGACATGTCATAAAATCAATGCCCCATTTAGCAAAAGGACCTACTGAGATTACAGGATGAAGGGGAGTGGGATGCGACCGAATCTTCTGTTGATAGGTCTGGCAGGCATGACACTTCTGAACAACAGTAATGCAATCATGGAACAGAGAAGGCCAGAAGTATCCTGCACGTAAGATTTTCTGGGCAGTAGCATACCCAGACATATGACCACTACATGCCCCCGAGTGGTAGTCATTTAAAGATTTCTCGGCTTCATCAAAGGTCAAACAACGTCGAAAAACAGAGTCAATTCCTCGACGGTAAAGAGTGTCACCAAGAATAATGTAATGGCGAGCCTGATAACGTATCCGACGTCATTCATTACTGGACAAAGAAGGCCGAAAAGTTTGAGTTTGGAGATATATAATGATATCTCCGTACCAAAGATCATCGATACTTATAAGAAAAAGTGATTCGTCGGGTAACGAATCAACTGCTACATTTTCCGTGGCTGTGTGGGGAAAATCACAAATCAACTCAGCAAAAACCAATGATTTCTTCGATGTGGCACGATCAAATTCCAAATCGAACTCCTGGATAATAACTATCCATTTGGAGTACTTGCCCCCTAGCAATTGACGTGTCAATATATGTTGCATGGGGTTACAATGAGAAATCACAGTAGTTTTCCTGGCAAGAATATAATGACGAAATCGTTGAACTTCTTGGACAGCAGCCAAGGCCAGCTTCTCGACATGTTGGTACTTAACTTTCATCGATGATAGACTTCTAGTCAAGTAATATATAACATGTTCATCGCGGTTATCATCCTCTTGAACAAGGACCATGCTGTTATAACCCTAAAATGCACCATACAGGTTTACCTGGCATCAGGTCAACTCATGCCTTTTCCTAGCCAAAGCCATGCTGAGTAACTCCTCAAAAACCACTCAAAACAAGCAACCCGCGCCCTAACTTCTCACTGGGTGCGGGCATCCGCTTGCTGTCCTCTTACTGCACGCGGGTATCCGCGGGCTAGACTAAAACAACCCGCGAGTACCTAATAATGCAAAAAATCAAGGAAGTTTCCGCCGAGACTCGGGGATTTTTGTCAGTTAACTGAAACTCTCCGCCATGCATGGTCGAGAGTTCGACTAAAACCCTATCTCTTCCTAGCCTATAAAAGGAGGGGTAGGGGTACTAGTCAAGGAGGAAAAAGGATAGCAAAGAAACTCTGCCAAAATAGCCAAGCCCATTA
>JZKD02S1989082.1:43467-53871 GCA_000966675.3 Picea glauca
AATTCATGGTTAGAGCGATATTATAGTGATGTTCCTATACTCCAATCAAAGATTCAATCATTGGAAGACCAGATTGCACTGCTAACCAGTCAAAAGGCCAAGCTCCAAGCAGTGGATAAGAAACAGAAGACAACCGGCTCAATCCTGTTCAAAAACTTGGAATCAACCACGGCTGTTGTAAATTCCAAGCTGGCATAATCAAGTAGTCTCGTCGCTACACAGGTATGGAAAATTTGATATCATTTTTTTTTGTAAATAATCTAGGTTGATGTAATGATTTGAATTCATTTTTTATAGCTATGTTTACATCTTGAATGGCTCTATTATAATTGTATGCATTCTATATATAGCTTTGCTTTGAATAAAAAGAAATTTCGATTCGATATATGATCTCATCATTCCCAGTATAGCAATCAATAGATTTTGATTGGATTTGAGTGGTCTGTGTTTAGATTTGATTAATTGGTTTGCCTTATTTAGTTGACAAAATTAATAGTGTGTCTTCAAATGGATTGGTTTGTATCCGATTTGAAAAAGGAATTTTTTCATACTCAGTTTAGAACACAATCGTGTTCGGATTTCTTTTTGTTATGATCCATATGCTACGATTGGTAAATGATTTGATTGAGTTAGTTGTTACGGTATGCTCTGTCTTACAATGTTCAAAACTGAGATATTGCTCTGTTCGATTTTAATTTGGGAAATGAACTATTCTATTTTTATAAAACAATATGTTCATTTAAGTCTTTACAGGTGTACCTGAATCATGGAATGGATTCGATTCGTGAGAACTATGTTGAACCTCAACCAATTGATTCGTTAATTAGAACGATTTCTTTTTTATCAAAGTCGATCGACCCTGTTTGCCCAATTGGCAATAACAAATTATTAATTCTACCGCCGATCAATCAAGCCTGTATGATATTATTTGAATTTGATTTTTGTGCCAGATTTGAATTGATCTATTCGTGGCATGGACCGTTTTCTGTGTCAACTCAGTCATAACAATTGGAATGATCTTGTCGAAGTCATATTTCCTGTTAACAGGGCAGCGTAATAGTTGCTTGCTATTTGTTTTGATTGTAATCGTTTCAATTGATATCAAAAGATTTCACAACTATTGGATTCGATTGGTTATGAAATTAATTGATTTACTGTGTTATTTTTGTTACCAAATTTGGTTACGATTCGTTTGAATGTAATCGATCTTGCTTGCCCTAGTTTGCAAAAAATCAACTATCGGGTATCTCGTACGCACTATGATACACCTTGTTACATTTTCATTTGCTATGTCATCACAACAAATTGTAAACGATTCAGTTCGATTTGATCATATCTCATGTTGGTATAACAACTTGTATCAGATTTGTTTTTATTGATCGCATTGGATATCAAACGGTTTCTCAACTGTTTGATTATGATTCTTTTAGACCCAATTTTGTGGAAATTAAATGAACAGAGTTGAATGATTTTATAATTCTGTTTTGATTTCAAATGGTTTATCAAGCTCCAATTGAATAAATTGTTTTCAAATGGCTGATTAATGGTAATTGAATTAAATCTCCTTCAAAGATTTTCAATTAATTTCAATTCTGATTCTGTATCTTTATTTAGACTATCTACAGAATCAGATGATTCTGTAGCCAGTCTATAGAATTAAAGTTTCTATCCATTATTAATAAAATATCCTTCTAATTTGTTCGTTTTTGGTCCTTTTCAGGTGAATTCGAATTGCATGGGATTTGATGGATAGACTAGAGGATATTTAGATGTTTTATTTTTATTTTAGTCTCCTAGTTTAGACAACTTTGGGATATCTTCCCAGATCTTATGTAAACAGTTTTATAACTTCCACAGGGAGGTTTTACCCTGGGAAGAACTTATAAATACTTCTTATTTTTTTTAATAATCATCCTCATTCATGGGAGAACAAGGATATGGAATTTTAATATAGACTGAGACAGAAATTGATGTTCTKCTACAGCTTTAGCTTTTCATAATATCAATATTTTGTTTCATGTTTATGTGTATCAATTTGCATTTGGTTAATGACTACTTTAGCTATCTTAGTCTTTTGCAAATGATATGATTTAATCAATATAATCCATATCTAATTTCTTCCAGTGTTTAAAAACATAGCAATTACTTGATTCAGTTTGTGAATGACAGATTTCTCTTCTTCATCAATTGAATTATTAAGTATAATCTTTTGCATAATAGGTTTACCTAATTGCAGAGATTTATAAATCATATAATTGTTATGATTTTTATGTCTTGTTTGTCCTATAAACCAACTCAAATAGCATTGTAGCGTATCGTTTACGAGAAGCTTCTGGATTATTTGGTGTGAGTTTTCTTCCTCCAATCTGCTTGAACAGTCATCATACACAGGACAAATTTGGAGCGTTTCCAGGTCAGTTTGTTGATTATTTGTTATTATTTTAGTTAGATATATGTGTAGTTAGTATATTAGATTGTTTAATTTCAGTAAGTTTTATTTCTTGTTTATAAAATTATAAAATCAACAAAAATATCTTTCTCTGTCTTAGGGCAGATTGCAAATGAATTTTTTTAGGTTTTACTTAAATCTGTAAATCATAAACATTGTACATTTTGTAAATAAGTTATATTTCAGATAGTAGTTAGTATAGTATTAGTTAGTAGTTTATATATAGAGAGATATTAGTTTAGTTAGTTTGTTTAGTAGTTAGTTTTAATTAGATTAGTATATTAGTTAGTTTTATTTATTGTTAGTTAGTTTAGTTTGTTTTATTTAGTTTTAGTTAGATTAGTTAGTTTAGATCAGTTTTCTCTTTGGTTTTCTTAGAACCTTAGATTGGCTAATGGAGCCACTAAACCCGTCAGGGTGGTTCATTCCAAACAGCTTGGGTTATTAGACAACCCCGGACCGGTTCCACTCTCTCAGTTGACGGACGGTCAATTTCTCCCGTCAACAAATGGTGCTAGAAGGAGGGTCGAACTTAATTAATGTCACGAGGTGGTCGCAAGACTCCTCCACCACCTAATCGCTCACCTATAGTGACTAGAAGTTGTTCACATGATAATATTCCCCCTCAAATAGAAACTACTTCAATCGAAGATCCTCAGATCACAGTTGAGCCAACAACCCCTAATCCTACAGGTGGTGACTTACAAGAGATTGTTCGCCAATCTCTTATTAAAACACATAGTGCCTTAGCCCGTTTGAGGCAACCAAACCATCTGTGGGGTCGACCTTTGGATTTCTATGATATCAGAGAACAATTAGGTGACACTAACCTCACTGTGAATCCTACAGATCCAAACCTAAATCCTATTGTAGGAGGATCTGGGATACCTCCTTCACCACATCCATCATCTCCTTCCTCTTTTGGAGGAGATTCCTCGTCAGACGAAGGAAATTCACCTTCTCAGCCTTCCACACCCACTACCCCAATGGAAAATCAGAACAACCCTGCTAGACCCTGGTTGGACCAGGATGTCGTAGCCGTACCTGGAGCCCATCACTCTTTACCTAAACACCCGAAGAAATGGCTTCCCAAGTTTGATCCTGACTCAAAACAGATAGCTGAAGATCATATCAAAAAATTTATGTTAGCCATAAGACTCTGTAATGTTGAACATGAAGATGTTGTCTATAGGTTGTTCCCATATACTTTCAAGGGTAATGCATCCACTTGGTACTTTTCCCAGAAACCCCATACCATCGTGTCTTGGGAAAAGTTTGAGTTGTGCTTTTTGGAAAAGTTCAGAGACGGTAAGCCTCCGGAAGTCTTAGTCATGGATCTGTCTAGCTTGAAAATGAACCCAAAAGAAAAAGTTAAATATTTTAATCAGAGATTCTTGACACTCAAAAACCGAATCCCTGCGGATTCTATGCCTGCTGAGAGTCTTATAGTAGCTTATTAATCTAAATATTTTCATCAAAGCATAGCTATTTGGGTTAAACGATCTAAGAAAGCGACGTTGTTAGAAGCCTTCGAGGAGGCCAACCAGATAGAAAAAGACATACTTAGTCTTAAAGACTCTTCTAGCAATGAAACTGAGACTAGCTCTTCTTCCAAAAAGAAGATTGAAATACTCCCCAGACCCACTCAAAGTAAAACACAACCTGAAAAATCTGATTTGGAAAACTTAACCAAAGTTGTACAAAAACTATCAAATCAAGTTATAGACTTAAAAAGGTCGACTGAAAAAGCTTCGTCGAGTAAAGGGCCCTACAAACCTCCTTTCCAAAAGCCTTTTCCTACCAACCGACCTAATCCGACCACTGAAGGCCTTAATCTAGAAAGTTTGCAATGTGCTCTTCAAACAATTCTAGAAGCCCAAGATAACTTGATGCCTCCTGAGATTCCTGAGGAGGTAGTTGAACCAGAGACAGTTCAAGAAGAAGAGTCTTCTCCAAACATTTTTGGACATTTCTCGGATAGTATCTTCCAAGCCAACTTCGAGAGAGTTCACCCTTATAACACTAGGAGTAATACTACAAATAAACCTTCTTCCGAAAACACTACGACTTCACCTCCAAAGAAATCTAAATCAGTTGAGCCGAAACAGAGTAATGTGAACCCTAAATTAGATTATGATGTTGTTGAATATCTTAAAAAGTTAAGGGATAACATTTCTGTTTATGAGTTGTTGAAGCTTCCATTTTTGTTACAAAAAATGTTGCAAAATATTTCAGAAAATAGCAAGAATGGTAATTCTAATGGTAACAAGGTTGTGCAAAGTAAAAATCCCCAGAAGACTTCCACTAAAAACAATCCTGATCCTCAAGATAAAGGAAGTCCTCCTGTAAGTAATGTAAATAGTGTAAATAATATAAATAACGTAGATAAAGTAGCCTTAGAAACTACGAGTAAAAATCCACAAGCTACTACTCTTAGTACTCGTAAGAATGTACCCCCTTTCCTATTAACTTTCAATATTTTCAATAGAAACGTGCATAATTGTATGATAGACTCAGGGGCATCATCCAATGTGATGCCTTGGTCTGTATGCCAGAAAATTAACGTTGAAGTTGAACCATCGACTTTAAAAATCATACAACTTGATCGGACAAATGTCAATGTTATAGGCGAACTAAAGAATGTACTTATTAGATTGTCGTCTAACCCCAAGGTTCATCAAGTTATTGATATAATTGTTGTGGATATTATAGAGGTGTATGGCATGTTTTTAAGTAGGGACTGGTCGGAGCAACTACATGGTTATTTTGCAACAAATTGGTCTCATCTATGGCTTCCAGAGAACGACAAGCCTAATAAAATCAGAGTAAACTGTGAGCGCTACCTCAAGTTCATGGTCACTGATTTGAACTATCCTAATGAACCATACACACCCCTTGCTGATTCACCTGAAGTACAAGGGATGGACACCTTCTTCGGCAACTTCATGGCTGAGGTTTCACCTATCACCAATCTAGAAAAACAGTCCGAGATCATAGCATTTTTTCAGCCCGCACCTTCCACAAACAATCTCTTGAACCCGATGCAAATCAAATTTGGTCTCTGTATTTCGATGGGTCAAAGTCCAAAGAAGGATCTGGAGCAGGCTGCATCATTATCGATCCGGCATGTAACAAAACATTGATAGCATGTAGGTTAGAATTTGAATGTACTAACAATACTGCAGAATATGAGGCTTTACTGCAAGGTCTCAGAAAAGCTTTGGACATGAAAATTCAAAATTTAACCGTCTTTGGCGACTCTGAAATAGTGGTTAGACAGGTGAGAGATTCTATCCACTATCTTTATCCGCATCTCAAAAGCTACCAATCTGAGGTATGGAACTTAATGAGTAAATTTTCTGATTTTAATATAAATTCCACTCCTAGATTGAATAACTCTGAAGCGGATTTATTAGATAATGTAGCTTCTAAACTTCTTCCTGCAGAAGGCTTGTCGCCAGACGCATTCTTCGTTCAGTTGTTGTTTCGGCCATCCATTCCCAATAATGTCACAAACTGGAGAGTATTTGATGATGATCAGTAGATTATTAACTTTCTACACATGGAAGAAACCTTTCAAGGCGCGGTGATAGATGAGAACACGCACGATGACAATTTGCACGATTTCACAGTAATACCTGATCCGAAAACTCCTGAAGCTCTATCGGATATGGTAAACTCGATCCCAAAATCTGTAATTAGATTAGAGAAGTTTTATGATTTTCAAGATAAATTTAAAAAGACGGTCAATTGTAAAACCAATAGTTCCTCGTTATCTTATGAAAAAGTGAATTTAGGAACTAGTGAAAATCCTCAGTGCATTAATCTAGGCTCGGAATTTTCTCGACAAGAAAAATCTACATTCATTAAATTATTTAAAGAATTTAAAGATGTCTTTGCATGGATGTATTATGATCTTAAGACTTTCGATCCTAATATCATACAGCATGTCATCCCGATGAAGCCCCAAACCTTACCCTTTCAACAAAAACTGAGGAAAATGCACCCCAAGCTAGAACCGACCATTCAAAAAGAATTGAATAAACTCCTAAGTGATAAAATAATTTTTCCTTTTAGGCATACTCAATGGGTGTCCAACCTCGTCCCAGTTCGGAAGAAAAATGGGGAAATCCGACTTTGCGTCGATTTCCACAACCTTAATAGAGCGTTTGACAAAGATAATTATCCTGTCCCACCTATGGAACAGATCCTTCAATAGGTATCTAGTTCTGAGAGGCTATCTTTACTAGATGGTTTCTCTAGATACAATCAAGTCCTGATGTCTCCGCCAGACCAACTCAAAACTACCTTCCATACTCCGTGGGGCACTTATGTGTATCGTAAAATGCCCTTTGGATTGATTAATGCCGGTGCTACCTTTCAGAGAGCAATGGATATTGATTTCCAAGGCTTAATCAATCAGTCCATTGTAGTTTACTTAGATGATGTGACTGTATATTCTAAAAACAAAAACGATCATCTAGCTCACTTACGAGCCGTCCTACTGCGATGTCGTAAATACGACATCTCCTTGAACCCCAAAAAGTCCATCTTTGTAGTAGAACAGGGTAAACTCCTAGGATTCATTGTGTCTAGTGAAGGAATGATTATTGACCCCAAGAGGACTCAAACCATCGCAAAACCTCCCCCTCCGACATCCAAAAAATCCATGCAGTCTTTCTTAGGCCAGATTAACTTCGTGAGAAGATTTGTCCCCAATTTCTCCGAACTGGTCAAGATTTTACAGAACTTGATTAAGAAAGACACCCAATATCACTGGGGACCCACAGAAAATCAATATTGTAATGCGATAAAGAAGGCTATAATAGACGCTCCATCTCTCATGAGCCCAGATGTTTCTCAAGATTTTACACTCTACACTTTTTCCTTTAACCGTTCCTATGCCACCGTCCTAACTTAGAAGAATGCCGAGAACAATAAAGTACCCATCGCCTTTATGAGTTCCTCTTTCAAAGGTGCTGAATTTAATTACCCAACGATTGATCGGTAAGCCTACGCTGTTTTCAAAGTAGTTAAGCATTTTCAGTCCTATCTTTTGAAGTCAAGGATGAAAGTCATTGTCCCCTACCCAGCAGTAAGGAACTTGTTAGTGCAGAAGGAGTTAGGAGAGAAGAGAGCTAAATGGGTCACTTCATTATAGGAGTATGAATTAGAAATCACCCCAGCTCAGATAGTGAGAGGCCAAGGGTTATGTAAGTTGGTTGCTGATTTGGAATCAGGACAGCAAGAAGAGGGCAATACGTCAAACCTAGGTCAAAGCGAACAAAGTCTAATTTGTTGCACACAAAATCCAATTAGTCCTTGGTACGACGATATAATATTCTGTCTTGAACAAGGGTCAGCCCCCCATCACCTAGAACCCTCCAAAAGAAGAGTGTTGAGATTAAAGTTTGCCTCCTTTCATCTGGTTAATGGTGTTCTGTTTCATAAAAATTTCGACGGCGTACTGATGCGTTGTCTTGAAAAGGATGAAGTAGAAAAAGTCTTGCTTGAGTTGCATGCAGGAGAAGATGGTGGTCATTTTGGTGGTGATGCCACTGCTCATAAGGTCTTGAGAGTCGGTTATTACTGGCCCATGATTTTTAGAGACGCCCATGCTTTGTGTCATAAATGTATCATCTGTCAGAAAGCATTAGGGCAGTTGCAAAAGCCAGCCTTTCCCTTGCAACCCGTTTCAGTAGATTATCCTTTCCAGCAATGGGGCCTTGATATCATAGGTCCAATTAACCCTCCGTCCTCACAATAGCACAAGTATGTTTTGATAGCCACAGATTACTTTACTCGATGCTTTGAAGTTGTTGCGCTAAGAACTATCAACACCGGTCAGGTTATTTCCTTTCTAAACTCGAATATCATCACTCGTTTTGGCATCCCTGAGTGTCTGGTCTTTGACAATGCTTCATACTTTTCTTCTCTTGAGATGAGCAAGTTTTCTTTGGAGAAAGGAATTAATTTGAAATATTTTTCCAGTTATTACCCCCAGGGTAACGGATTGGCAGAATCAACAAACAAGAACTTGATCAAAATAATCAAGAGAACGGTGGTTGAAAATCACAAGAATTGGCACGATGTGCTACTAAATGCGCTGTGGGCTGATAGGGTTATGCCAAAAGATGCCATAGGTAACTCCCCCTTTTTTCTCGTTTATGGCAGAGAAGCAATTTTTCCACCTCACATTCTTCTTCCTTCGCTTCAATTGTCACGGAAAGTTCAAGAAGAAGGTTGTCCCCCTCTAGAAAACTAGATTAACGCTTTGATGAAGCTGGAAGAGGTAAGAGCCCAAGCTAAGCGTAAATTAGATCAACATCAACAGTTGGTTAAAAGCTGGTTCGATTCTAATTCTACTTCTAATAGGAATTTTGAAGTAGGTGATCTCGTCCTGAAATGGGACAAACCACACGAGGGAAAGGGAGAACACACTAAATTTCAAAACTTATGGCTTGGACCATTTTTAATTGCTGAAAAGTTGGGTCCTAGTTCTTTTTGACTGCAGAATCTTGAAGGGAAGCTTTACACCTATCCAGTGAATGGCCAAGCCTTGAAAAGATACTTTACGTGATAACTACCTTTGTATTTTATGTACATATTTTGCTTTGGTTTGTTTTTTCTTTTGCTTTCTATTTTTTATTTTGATTTGAATTTATTAGTTTCTGCTTTCTTTGAAACACACATACCTGTACACTGAGCTATTCAGACAAAGACAATAGAAAATTCCTTCACTGAAATAACTTCTGAAAATTTGTACAAACATCAATGATATATTTCTGAAATTTATATCTGTGTTGGAAAAATCTATGTTTGAAAGAAGTTCACTGATGTCAATCTCTGAGTGAAGTTCGTCATGATCATCCATTATCTTTTTACGCTGTCCCTATTCCGTAAAGGAATGACTCAGGAGATGTCTCCCTATCTTAGGAAGTTGTTTTGTAAATAAAACATTTCTGGATCTAAATAAAGGATAGTCCTAAAAAGAATTCTGATGAGGTATGAAAAAATTATGTTAAAATATCAGGGTTTTCAGCGTCACCCCGCTCAAATATATATCTATAAAAAAAATAAAAAAAAGAGTTGTGGGAAGTGCTTGTAAACCCACCTGGATACTGAACAGGTCTGCTGGCAGTGAGTAAATTCATGCATGGCACCAAGACAACTTCGTCGGGGTACTGAACAGGCCTACTGGTAGCGAAGCAATGTCGGGTACATGAAAATTTGCAAAAAAGAAACCTCTTTAATGTCCTTTATTTTGATCCAGAACTTCTTGGCAGGATACAGATGTCAGAGTGGGTTAAATGGCAACCCTATCGAGGCTATGGACGCCTGTTGGCAGCAGTGGCCATGCCAACAGTATTGGATATTTTATCTTTAATATCGTGACTTGCTGGTCTTAAGTTTGTTATCGTTTTTTATCTTTTGAAACACTGCTGGAAAAGATGGTTAGTGATGAGGTTTGTACAATTTTTGGTTGTTATTTTCAAGTTGAAATTTTCTTTGCTGTCCTAATCTGAACTTGTTTCTTTGCAGAGATAACTGCTTCTTCCATTGTGTCACCATTGTTGGCAGCCAATTCACTTTTTTTATGATCCTATAAGCTGCCTACACCTATGTTTTACAAACATCATTTTTTCGTCGCAATTTTCGATAGACGACATTTTCATTTATTGCGACGTTTGCACATTTGTATTCGTTAAGTTTTCACGACTGTAAGCGTGAAAACTTCTCCTTTCGAAGTTGTTTTTCGATCATTATCTGAACTGTCAATATCTTTTATGTCCTTATGCCTATTGCGCTTACCTTTTATTGATCATTATACAACTGGCACGGGTCTCTAATTAGTTCTCATACTTCGATTGATTGTATAACCTGGTTTTATTGGGTTTGTAAGGCATTTAGCAGTTGAATTGCACTTTATATGACTTGCCTGATCATTGATTCTA
>JZKD02S1989082.1:83803-94656 GCA_000966675.3 Picea glauca
GATTGAGCTCGGATTTGATGTCAAATCGACTTGGGAGCCGATCCATTAGTGGTTGGGAGGCCGACCAGCTTCATAAATGCGTCGTTTGGTAGGCGCACGGGTTTTTCACCCCACAGCTGCGCATATGCGCTCCGGGTACGAAG
The DNA here is from genome assembly GCA_000966675.3 of Picea glauca. Lineage (NCBI taxonomy): Eukaryota > Viridiplantae > Streptophyta > Pinopsida > Pinales > Pinaceae > Picea > Picea glauca. The sequence goes on from JZKD02S1989082.1 coordinate 83,947, forward strand.
ACGTTGCACGCGCCCGCGCGCGCTCAGTGGGTGCAAAGCGCCTTTTAATTTTTTGGCCATTTTGTATAGTTTTGAACCCTTTTGTTGTGCTGTTGAATTAATCTTATGCCATGAATGACTGTTTTTCTGTGCTGACGATGCAGAGTTCTTGTCGCCCTGTGCGGATGAAATTTCAGTGATAACACTTTGTTCTCCACATGGACAAAACCTACCTACCCACATGTATGCTTCTTTATCAAATTTATTTATATATGATACTCTTTTGATTAGATACAATTGTGAGATATATTGTGAAGGTCCAAGTTATACAAAGTCTCTTGTTCATTAATTTCTCTCATCACCATTTGAACCCATCCACTTTGCTAGTTGGACATCATAGGGGACCCATAGAATCCCCATCATTCCAAACGCTTGCTAAATCTCCCTCCCATTCCAAGGGGAGTTCCTATTCTTTCCAACTCATCGACTCCACATTCACACACTCCTATGAGTGCTACTATCTTAGGATCCACTTTGCTCAGTTCCACTTTTACTTGGGTCCACTTCCTAAGATCAACCATCCACCCACTTTCCTATACAAGGAAGAGGTGGGAACACTTATTCCCCAGGAGGAAGTACAACCCCACCTAGCCCCCCTCATGGGTCAGGGACACACATCATTCACACCATGGCTGGAACAAACCCTTTTTCAAGGTCAGGCACACAAAACATTCCCACCATGGCTAGAACTAATCCTCCACCACAACCCCAGATGCCATACTTGGCTTCCCTCAACATACCGGATCTAACTAAGATCACTAATGATCCTATATTGCATGACCCCATATGGCCCACCATGCCTACCAAACTCCCTTAAAAAATTCCCAAGTTTGAAGGAAAAGTGGGAGACGACCTAGCCAACCATATCATGACCTTCCACTTATGGTGTTGTTCAAATAGCATCATGGATGACTCTGTCTGATTGAGGTTATTTCAATGCAAACTCATTGGTCCATCAGCCAAGTGGTATGTAGAAGAAAAATATGGGTCCCATACGACCTTTGAATCTTTGGACAAAGTATTTTTTACCTTCTTTCAACTACCAATCTATCATGACAATGGTCTCAAACTACTCTTAGAGTTTAAACAAACCTCTTCTACCCACATCGCTGACCACATTCACGAATGGCATCAACAACATAGTCTATGAAAAGTAGAAGCCACCAAGCAACAATGCCTTAATTGGTTTCTCAAATCCCTTATTTCCATCCATGCCAAAGACATGGCCGACACCTTCCCTCAGTCTAAAGAAGAAGCCATCAACAAGGCTCAACAGTTCAATCTCATTTATTCTCAATCACGATACTTATATACAGTACTACCTGACACCCTAAGACCTGTTCCATTTGGCTAGGACAAATTTGGGATGTCTCACTCCATGGATGGATTGATTGGTACCATGACACACCATAATCCACACCTCCAACAACCACCTATGTATGGAACACATCAATATTCGTCGATATATGTAGGACCCCTTATTATCCTCCCCCCCCCTATAAACAACCATACCATTTCCCCCCCCCTCCACCCATTGGCGCACCCCCGTCAACCCCCATGATACACCTAGGTGTTCAACCTAGTGCTAGAAATGCCTCTACCTATGCTTACACCCTAAGCACTAGTGAAAGCACCACGCCTTACTATGTACCCTACGGATCATTAACACAACATAATCTGTACTTCCCATTTCCTGGTCCTGCCCAGCCCCTTGTTTCTCCACAAGGACAACCACATGTTGGGGTTAATTTTGTTCAACCCTCTCCCGTTCAACAATATCAAAATTTTGAATAGTTGAATATGGAAAATCCAACCCATCAATTGAAGAATGCCAAAAATAAAGGAAAAACCTGAAACAATAATAATCCAAGACTAGGAGTGAACCAAAACCACCCCAAACAGAACCAACCTACTGGGGGAAACTAGGATCAGGGGAACTAGAACCCCCAATGGGGAAATAACAAAAAAATCCAAGGGAAGAATAACAACAATCTTCAGAAAAATTTCCCTTGTGCTCTTCGTGGTGAGTATGGCCATTATACTCACCATTTCCCTCAAATTACTGACTTTAAATGGATGAAAGAATCTGGAAATGGACCACGTCCCCCAGTACCACCTGCTCCCCAGTAGGCCCCACAACAATATGTGCAACAATGCCCCCCAGCTATGTTACAAAACCCCATACCGCACCAAGGGGTAATTAACACCCAATAGGAGATACATCTAGCCCCACCACAGATGGGACAATATCAAAACCTAGGAACTCCTACAGATCGTACTATCCTCCTCACTAGTGAGGAAGAAGTTCTTCTACAAACGAGTAGTCATCAATACAATACACTTCCTGACCCTACTCCAACTAACTTTGAAGCAGCACCAGTCACAACTGGCCCACCTTTGATGATTCCTCACCCTAATACTAAAACACCCCTTCGTATTCCTCACATACCATTACGATGGAATGTCAACAACCCTCAGGCTAGGGCGACACACAATTATAGTCTGGTCAATGAATTGGCACAATCTCCTGTTGCCATGTCAGTTTTTGAAGTCCTTCAAACCTTTCCTACCTAATTGAATTCATTACTTTCTTCCCTGGGGGTATTCGACCCTATTGATACTTGGCTGATCACCTTTGATCTTGATAGTGGAGAACCCAATCTCCCTGCTCTGGTCGATTTCCAAATACTGGTTAAAATCTGGAACATCACAGTTCACCGCTACATCATTGATGAAGGTGCATCCACATGAATCATGTCTAAAACCATATGGAAGAAACTAGGTTCCCCCAAGCTCATACCATCATCCATCACATTTAGAGCTTATGATGGATGACCATCCTCTCCTGAAGGGCTCTTTCAAAATATCCCCATTGAACTCCAGGGAAAAACTATCCTCATTGAAATTGAAGTTATCAACACTCCGCTAGATTATAACATCTTTTTTGGGCATAGCTACATGTATGCGATGAAGGTTGTGGCCTCTTCTATGTTTTGTACAATGATGTTCCCCCACAATGGGAATATCATCACTATTGACCAAGTGTCGCATTATGAGCCCAACCCTTCCTCCAACATCGATAATATCCTACCTTTTGTTCACACTAATCCAGAGGCTTACCCACTCATCGAAATGGGTCCCAGAATTTTCAAAGACCCATCCTTGCTAGGGACATACCATGGAACACCTCTTCTCATACATCTTTCAACACAAGTATGTGTCATCTCGTCCAATGGAACAAAAACTGAACATACCCTTCCTCCCACAGAGGCTTCATTACTATCTGACGTCCCAATAGTCACAAAGATCCTTCCTTGGGCATCCCTTTAGAACTCTCCAGCTCCCCCTATTCCTGATTATACCCTCCCCCAGGACCACATCCCGGTTCGGGAAACAATCCCCCAATCCATTACTCAAATCCCCTTCTTTTACACCCCACCGAGTGTACAAGCTTTCCAGGTAGCCGCAATGCTTACCCTTCCCAATATGGTTTATATTTTTGGAACCTCTAACCCATTAATTCATATATGAGATGCATGTTTGTAGTTGTTTGTTTGTCTGTTTGTGAATGTAGGTTATCTTTGGGAGGATACTTGCAGTCAAGGAGAAACCAAACACAAAAGGATCAACACCAAGCGAGGAGTTCAAGGTAGATTTACCGGATCCTTTTATCCTTGTGTTTTATGCATGAATGTGGGGTCTATGTCGAGATAATAGTAAAATGTAGGAGACTTTCGAAGGTTTTTTCTGCATGCATTAGTAAACCCTTAGTGTTATTACTGAAATTTCGTTCACAAATGGTTACAAGAATCCATCATCGTCAAACAATTATGAGGTCACCCGTGGACCAAAATTACCACAAAATCATTTCCAAAGGGTCAAAAACTATACAACCAGTGATAAAATTAAAGTGTGCTATGACTACACAGGGTGCACGTGCACATGCGCAAAACATAAAAGCAGGAAAAGTGCACATGTGCCCGATGTGCAACTGTGGTCGCTAAAAGCTGTGCACATCTGAGAATGGTGCATTTATGAGAGTGGTCGACCTCCCACCCACTTCTGGTTCATCTTCCAAGTTGACTTGACACCCAAATCTAGACTAGATCCGACTGGGTGGCTGGTCAAAGACCTAAGAATACCCTAATTAGCCTCTTTTCACACTACAAGCTGGTTGCACAATACCTCAAAGAGGTGCTATAAAACAAGGCCATGGGTGCACTTCATTTTTAAGGAATTCAATACCAAAGTTATGCTGCTACTATTCTCTTGAGGAATCCTCTATTCTCATCAAGAGTATACTAGCACCATTACATTGGGAAATCCATATCACCCCTTGAGTGGATTAGCAAGGAATTCTTTCACCATTTTCATTTAAAGTTGTAAGAAGAGCTTATTTGTGGGGGTCTAAGAGCCCTCCCTTGGAGAAAGAAGGGACTCATAGTCCTCTTTCTTCTTGGTGTTTTCTTCCACTGATATAAACCTTACGATTGGTGACATGAGTCTTATTGTTTCTTTTGTTCTTATGTCCCTATGCTCACGAGTTTAGTTGTTATTTTATTTCTTAGTTTAACTCTTAGTTGTTCTTTTATATTTCTTTCTCTAACCCTTTTCCTTACAGTTGTCCTGCTTAGCAAACCCAACTAAGCTTGCAAGCACCTCCGTTTTGCTCATCTAGGTGGTGAAAGAGGCGCAACACTTAGTGCTAGTCTGTAGGAGGATTTCCCACCCACAACAGAATTGGCGACCATACTAGGGAGATCTATAGGGTTTTTGGGGATACTTTTTGGGTATTTTAAATTGGTTTTATTACCTTTTTTCTGAGTTTCTGCAAGAGTCTAAGCTAGTAGGGATTTTGGTCTTCCATACCAGTACTCCCTTATTTCATTGCCTGACTATTTTTTTCTTTTTTGAGAAGTCACAAAGGTGTACATGGCCTATACAAGTCTTGCACGCATATATACGCGCCCTACCTTTATACAGCCCGTGTACATACGCTAGCTGATGAAGTGTTAGCTGCATGCCGGAGTTCAAAAATTTCTTTTTTAGAGAGGCAGTCATCCTCTTTCCTGTTAGAAATGATACTTCTTAGGGGTTTTATGGATCTAGTTCTGGTCTCTGTTGTTGCAGTTTGTAGCCTAGGTTTAACCTCAGATTAGATTTTTTTTAACAAAGTTTCCTTGCATTTTTTTTGTCAAAGTAAGTTTCCATGTCTTGGAGGGATTCTGGTTTTCAATAGCAGTACTCCCTACCAGTGCTTGATTTCTTTTTTTTTAATTTTTGAGGATTTTCATAGATTCACACGGCCTATAGTGGGCCTGCACGCATGTATACATGCCCTAAACTTGCATAGCCCACGTACATACGCTGGCTGTTGAACTGTCAGTAGCGTACCTGCCGAGATTTTTTTTTTTTAGAAGAGGCAGTCATCCTCTTCCCTATCAAGAGTCACACCTCTCAGGGATATTTTTGATCTAGTCTGGGTCTATGTCATAGTAGTTTGTAGCTTAGGTTCGATTACATCATAGCTTTATTTTTCATTAAAAGTTTTCCTTTGTTTTTCTATAATAGGGTTTTTAGAAAAGTTTGAGAGTCTACTTCAATCGGCTTGTGTGTTATTGTTAGTAACTCTTTGTGATTTGTGCTTAGGCTAGAAGTCATTTCTTGGTCTTTGCTTGTCATCATTTTCCTTTTTTTCCTTTTTAAGCATTAAACAATAAAAAAAAAATATTGTATTTCTTGGTTTGGTTACGTAGTTGGTTGTTTGCATTAATCATCAGGAAAAAGATTGATTTTGTAAGTTCTTGGCTGATTGACTTAGGAAAATAAGTAGCTCGTAGTCGAGTGAAAGCTTGTTTTGAGTTTTCTGTTAAAATATCTTAGAAAAAAAAGTTTGAAAAGTTGGTTAAAGAGTTTGAATGTGCAAATTTGAATTTGTGAAGAAGTAATTTGTTTCCAGTTTCATTATATGCTCTTCTCTTTCATCTCTGAAAATAATTACTGGTTTCACTTTCATTCCCTTTGACTTAATACAACCACTAAAATTAATGATTAATTAAAATCAACTAGAATTTATGTTTGTAGGGTCCATCAACTAGTTTAGGATAGAGCCTTGATTTAGGATTGGAGAGGAAACTCTTCAAGGCTGCAAAAACTAACATAAGAATATGTGCTAGGGAGTGTTAAAAGTCTAGTATCATGAAAGTTATTTGGGGCCCCCCTCTAACATAGGGGATAAACACAAGGTCATGTGTGGAAAGGTAGCAGGGATAACCCCTCCAAAGTTGGACGAAGTGTAGTGGGGAACACATATAGAGGGCTTATCTTGGGATTCCATTGATCGCATTTTCCACGGAGCTTCGTCGGTCTCAAATCCATTCGAGGTCCTCAGTCATCTCCTGGAAAATTTGCTTTTGATACCCTTTATAGGTTTCGGGCTTGATACTCTACTCCGTGGGTTCGACCGGACTGTCACCGGTGCCCGCATGGTGACTGTTTGTGGGCTGGAAACCTAGTTTCCTATCATTCGAGTGACTTTCACAAGTGACTACGGGGGTATACTGCGGTACCTAGGATAGACAATGGGCCATTATTTTCCAAGTATAACCAGAGGGTTCTTCTGTATTCAAGTTGCACTTGCACCGATAAGTTTCTCTAGTGTTGTTTGTTGTAATTGTTCTTCCAACTAGATAGTGACTACTTGTTTTATCTCATAGGAACTTTTTCTAGTGCGTGCTGGTTTTCAAATGATTATAGACAAACCTAGTGTGTCTTTGAGCTTCTCACACAGTGTAGGATTAGGATTTCCATGGCCATGAAGGTTTTTGGGCCTACTTTCGGTTGACCTCAAACCCCCCCTGCCACCGCTAAGGAGAAAACTAGACCAGTAAGGGTCTTTTGAGACAATCGGGTTACAAGAAACTATGCCAGACCCATCCCTGAAAGAATAACAATTGATACCAGAGAAACCAACCATTTCAGACCTTGGAGTGGAAGCTCTCAATCCATACGAACCTATGAACATTGATATATCGACGCACATCGTTGTACAGTTTTATCCTTACGAGCGCTTGATAGTATCACAAGCAGTAATGGAAACAAATGTTGTGACTTCTTCAAGGAATTATTACACTCCCTCTTCAACTGTCACTACAGGGGGCGTTCCACCTCCTAACCAACCGTCGTCATTTCGGGCCACTATGGTCTCGAATTCTTCTACCTCGGGTAGCGGTCTGATTCCGTCTATGGTGGTGATCACTGCTTCATTTACCCAGAGTGCAACAGGCCCTCCGTTCTCATATGATATGCATGGCTTTGGTAAGAGTACTTTACTTTCCTCTTTCACTCTAAATACTTTAGGTCTAGGGGCAGGGAGTTCCAATGCTCCTCTGCAAGGATCTATGGGGGTCACTTCAACCCCCTTTATCACTTTCCCTTACGGCAAGGGTCATATACCCCCTTCATCCCCCTCGCTCGGTGGTGTTCATCAACACTCCTCCGGGCCAAGCGTAAAATTTTTTGGAGCAGGTAATCAAGCACTCCCTTCTTATAACATGTTGGTTGGTTTGACACCGTTCTCTTTTTTTGGCATGTTTGGTAACAATGATTTCTTGTCAGCTTCCATCTCGGCCAGGGGAAACCCTGGTTATGGAAAACCACATCCTATACAGGGTACTATTCCTACACAAGGGGCAAACTTAGGAATTCCTTCCTCACAAGGACCTTGGAATCCATGGTAGGGATCAGTTCCCTTTTCATGGATGTCGACTGGGGGAAACCCATTCTATACCCAATGAAACCTTGGGCAAGGCTCATCACCTATGCTCATCAAATCAGTAGGGGGAAAACCTTCCCAAAATCCTTAGAATGTGATACAAGCCCAACCCTTTACATCCTATCTAATATCCCTAAGGCCGAACCCAATTGAGAATGTAAATACAAATGTACATAAGTTGGTGAGATGATTTGATATCATTTTGGTGTGCACGTTTCATGGCATAGTGCGCACATGTATTGAGAAGTAAAATGAATAAGTGTGCACATTCTAGGATACCGCACACAACATCTTAAGTGTGCACGATGATGAGGCCATGAATCTTTGTGTATCAGATATGTTTTATAGGCTGGTGAGCTAGTATTATAAGCTAGGATGCTTATATTTTGATTAGGCCAGAGAGCCTAGATGTTAAAGACCAGTGCATCTATTTTTGTACATATCTCATATTTAATATAAAATACATTGTTTCACGCAGACCGACCACAATAAAAGAGATGGGGGACTAAACTCCACTAGTTAGGGAAAGGGAATGGGCTAAGTTAAGGAATATTATATTAATATTTCTTAAATCATAAAGTATGGATAATTGTGTTATCCTAAGTTCTAAGTTGGGGCCAAGTGGGCCAAATTAGATTCCAACATGTCAAGTGTCAAGTTGGGGGCATGCATACATATTGTTGGACTTAGTTCATTTCGGGGATCTCCATCATTCAGACCATCATCTTTTCCTGATTCATCCGTCACTGAGATATACGGTCAATCATCCATGAATATTGCAACCATTAAACAATCCATTGTATCTTCATGACTTTACCTGAACCTATATCCAGAGCCTTCGGTTGGGTAACTATTAGCTTGGAAGAAGGATTGAAGAAGTTGGTTGTCAGGCCCGTGGGATATTGAATAAGCAGTTTTTCAGACCCATGGGATATTGAAGAGGTGGGTTGTCAGGCCTGTGAGCAATTATCTGAGTGAGAGAATTGTTGGGGATTGATTTCCAAAGGTGTTGAACTACAACTCCAGGGCTCTAAGACTTCTTATCTAGTTTGTTGTTGAAGCTCTGGAGGGGAAGTGGGGAATCCAAGGGACTATTGAGTAGAGAAGGGGCACACTTCCTTGGGTGGGACAGGCATGTGGGGAATGAGGGATTGTAGGGTGTTATTTTAGTGAGAACCTGAGACATAGTCTTTCTTGTTGTTCATGAGCCTTTAGCCTAGTTAGGAACCCTTTACCCGGGTGGATTTTAGTCCCAGTGCAAGGGTGACTCACTTTTGAGAGTGATGAATAGTGTGGTCTAAGGCTGGGAGGTTCGTGGAAGGTCTGCATGTAGTTGGTGATATTCTCAAAAAGATAAGTGTCAGTTGTGTGATTAATTTACTGTTAGAAAAATAGGACGGTGGAGCAATAAAATAAAACAAATGCAGAAAAAAAACACAGAAGATACACAATACAATAGAGAGACAGATTTACGTGGTTCACCCAGTGTGGGCTATGTCCACCAGAGAAATTTCCAGGTCCTTCCTTTATTATTATCTAGCATATGAAGGGATACAACCTACAACAAACCCATTGTAACTTCCTCTTCTTTCTCTCATAGTATCCTATCTCAGAATACAATATTCGCCATCAACCATAGATGCAATACATTTCCCTCATAAAATAGAGTTTCCTTCTAGGGAAAAAAACCCTAACATAATCTCTATCGTTAGATCTGCGACCTTATAATGAACGGTCCATATTTACAATGAAATTGCAATATACATTTACAAGACAAAATTTCCTTTGGGAGCTTCGCCCGCATGCCCCCAAACCCCCCGGCCAAGGGGATAGCCCCCCCGGACCCCGTAGAGGGGGTATCCCCCCTATGCACTCCCCTGCATGGAAGAGTGTACATACTTTTCAGGTGTAAATACTTCATGGGGTATAAACACAACTGAAAGTAAAAGACCTCTGAATTGGGAAGATAATCAAGCTCCACAACCAACATTTACATGTTGCATTGTTATTCACGTGTTATTTTTATGGGTTTATCCTATGCATGATTATAGTTGTCTATATGCTTATGGATATTTCATGTATATGCTGCATGTATATGTTTACTAATTTTCAGTGTGAATTCATGCATTTACATAGTGTATTTGTCTATTCACGTTTTATATATATTAAGATTTTGAAAGAGTTCTGTGTGTGCATATGTTTTAATTGCATGCAGTTAGAAAATTATATGAGACATAACATAGTTAGGATGCTAAGTATGTTACAGTACATTCTGCACATAGAACAGATGTGTTCTTCGATGTAGCATGGCCTGGCATGAATGGTTGGGGACATTACAAATGGGTATCTGAGCATGAAAGAGTGTTCAGTAGTAGCATGGCGTGGCTTGTTAAAGGATGGGAATGTTACAAAGATGGTTTCAGAGATAAGTAAAGCATCTGAGGAGTGGCATGTCCCTAGCTTGTGTGAGGTCAGGTGGGGGGGGGGTGTCACATCCTATTATGGGAATCAACCGATGATGTATCAACAAGCACAAAATCCATACATTGGTCACGACCATGGTTATTACCAAAGCCTTGGCCAACAACCTCACTTTTCCTGGCAACCTGTTGCCAGTCAAACTCCAGGCTCCTTTTTCCCTGCTTACAATCCACAACCCAAACTACCCTTTCTGGAAACTTTGCACTTGCCAAACTTGACAAGGTTATTAAACAACCCCATCGATCACAATCTGAGTTGGCCCCCTATGTCGACAAATTTTCCTTCAGACATTCGAAAGTTCGAAGCCAAGCCTAATGAAGATCCTGGCGATCATGTGACTACCTTCCACTTATGGTGCTCATCCAACTCTTTGAGAGATGACTCCATCTAGTTGTGATTGTTTCAATGCACTCTCA
>JZKD02S1989082.1:114403-136140 GCA_000966675.3 Picea glauca
ATCGATCAATGTACCACCAATGTTTACAACAAAAATATAGTACATCAAGTAAAACATCCATAGGTAAGTCACCATCTCACTTCTATACGTACAAAACTTGTGTCACAACACCATACACAAAATAGGCTCGCAGGCCTCTATAAATATAAAAATCCATGTCCAAAGATACTCATGGCACCTCTAAAGCACCACCACTTGGTCCTCCCACTAGAGGAGGTACCCCACCAGCTACAGGTCCCTCAGACCCTGGGGGAAACTAGCCAGTCATCGCCGCTCCTTCCATAGCTTCTCTATAGATCAACATCCACGAGTCCATCGAAAGCCCAATACACTGCTCCAGGATCCCCTCATCCTAAATATGCACCCACATCTTCTTGGGCACTCCCTGCAGTACTGCCTCTAATCGGCGGTGAAACTCCTCAAACTCTCCCCCGACCCTCGCCAGAGGAGCATGTGATGGCCCTACACCGGGGTCATCATAACGACATCTCCTAGCCACTCTGTCATCATCAATGGGCCTTTCCCCAACATCCTCTCATCGTCATCTCTCCCCTGCCCGTGAGTCTCCCCATGGTGGTCACACAAGCCCCTGACGAGCCGATGCTCTAACCAACTCAACCTCGTGCCCACGAGGTCCCACATCTTCACACACAACAAAACAATGATAGAATTAACATCCATCCATACATAACGAACATGCTATACTATCTAAAGATAAAAACATCAAATATAACATCATACCTTTGCGGTCGAACACCTCTCTAGGGGGTAACACCATATCCGGATCATCCTGGAAGTCCACCCCGCAATATAGATATCTAAGTATGATCTGTGGCATATGACGCCACACCTGTGCATCCTTAGCCATAAAATAATTGCCACCCTCCCTACCACCATGACGAACAAGAATCATCACCCACCACCTCAATTGCGGCTCTCGCACACCAGGTGCGCTCAATAACACTCTCAGGTGTAACATGGGCACCCTCTCCAAAAACCATGCCACCAAGATGCACCCAACGGAAAAATCCCCTGAATCAGCAACTTGACACTTGTTGAGCTACCCTACCATATTGGCATGCAGCATCAAGCCCCAGGCAAAATGCTCACTCGCCAGCGCCCTCTACATGATCCCCAGCTAACCCCCATTGATCCATTGAGTAGAAAGAGATCCATACACTCTCACAATCATTGATTCCATGAACTGATGCTCAAGGGCATCCATCACCACAATACTCACCATGGATCCTGACATGAAGTTCTCCCTTGAACAATAGGTCTAGACTAAGACAACCAACTGTCCATCTCCAAGTATGATAGGCTCCGCTGGTAGAAGGGTTCCCTGAAATGAGAGCCCAGTCATAAAGTATACATGCTCTATAGAAAATAAGTCCAGGTTCTCACCAAAAACAATGAAACACTGTAGCTCCGGACTCCACATCAAAATCAGGAACTGGAACAAGTACTCATGTGCCCTCACCAGTGAGCACTCAAAAAACTTCAGCAACCCACAAGCTGCCAAAGCACCCTGTACAGTCGGATCCTCATCTCTCACCACCTCTCTCAGGTGTGCCCAATCCCTCTCCCCCATATGGATCGACATCATCAACTGGTATCCTACATCCACACATACAAGATTTGATCAGCCATCACAACTCATAAAAACATCAAAATCTCCAAAAAGAGTAGTTCTTTACACCCTTAAGCTTTGCCTCAAAGGCCTGGTTGTTTTCCTCATAGGCACGCACATATGCATGAATTTTCACCCCACATTCGCAAACTCATGCATGACTTTTGGCCATTCAAGGGTGCACCCATGTTCCCCTGTCACGTCAACAAACGTGCACCCTAGCGCACCTGTCTACCCCACAATTGCGCACACATGCGCAACTGTCAGGAACACAGTCGCACATCCCATGCATGCTTGTTTTCCCCATTTGGGCACCCCTGTTCACAGCTCTTCAATTTACAACCGTGCACTTGTGTGTGCAAAACACTCAATTGCCCACGCACTGAGGGGCCCACCCTCACAAAACCCCCTTGTACAACCATCCGTACAAGCCCTACCCCAAAATGAACCACTAGCTATTATGTAGGAGGATGTGACTACTAACCTGAAACTTGTTGATCTTGAATCAACAGGCTTGATCTCCCAGAATCTCCAAATCTCTCCTCAAATCTCTTGTCCAGTCACTCTGGCAGTAGGTACAAATGAGGTGGCAATATGGGCCCTACAACTATATATAGTCCCTTTTTCCAAACTTTCATACTCCATCCCAGGAGTTCCAAGTGTCTGTTTTTTTATCCGTCTTCAGCCATGGGACCAGGATCTTGCCACCCCCATAGTCATAGTCCCTAGGCCACCATCCATCCTCATCCCCTAGGGAGCATTTTTATCACTTCACACCCAGGTACTCATGCTTCAATTCAAAATTATCAAATAATCGATATATGTCCTTCATCTTCAGATATTTTTCACGTCGGGCATTTGGTTTTCATGTGTGCAGGTACTTGGTCACCACAAATCATCACACCCCTCTCAGGTATAAAATTTCTACTGGCGTGTCATCATTCCCTCTGAATATCAATTGCATCTCCAACTCACACCCTCCGATATTTACCTCTAAGGTCCCCCCATCCGACTCTGCGGTACTCACACCTCTGTTGTATTTCAGTACTATCACTTGGTAGCACTCTTCCCCACATGAGTTGTCCCATTCACAGTCCCCCTTGACATTTTGACACTCATGTTTCTTTCACCCCCTAGAGCTGGGATTCCTCATAGTCTTTGCATTCTCGATAATTATCTGCATTCTCCTTCTCCTCATTTTGCTAACTTCCCCATAATGGACTCCCGAGTAATCTCGTCACGATTCACATTTTGACTGCACCTTCGTAGTATCAGTTATACCTCCATCTCCTCCACCATATGTTTTCCCATATGCAAATTTCCCTCCATTCATTTTACCTCATACAAAAACCCACCTATGGGCCCCCCACCCTCCACCTATTTTCCACACAACTTGCGACCTCAGAGGCCAAGCCATATTGCACTGGGGCACCCGTTTATGTATCTGTACGCTCATCCCCAATTATTCTTTATTTATTTTGTAATTGTAAAAATCCTTTATTTCCAACATTTACATAGATTTTTGTTGTCACCCTTGGCGACCTTCCTTTTCTGGAAGAAGCAACCCATGTTTCCCTTGGTTGGGGCATTCATTACCTTCCACTTTTGTTGAAATTTTCAATAAACCCAAGAATCCCCCAATCCATGTACCTCTGAGCTCTAAGCTTGTCTACTTTGTCATGCCTCTAGAAAAATCCCACCTACGTCTAGTCATCTCCCTGATGCTAGATTCAGTTTCACAGTTGCTTCCACTCATACTTCACATATATCCCCAACCAAGGGCAGTCTTGAGTCTCACCACTTCGTGACTTTGTCCATGTCCCTCATCAGTTCCTGATCTTATCCAGTGGATTCCCTGAAGCCCTTCTCTTTTGGGTGTCATGTCTCCCTTTCTTTCCACATCAGTATAGTTTCCAGACAGGCGACAACATCTTGACTCTCATTACCTTCACAATGAAGAGTCTTGGATGACACAACAAAAACCATCATTTCTCTTTGTTTTCATTGACCCCCATGAAATTTGACTTCAACTCTTTATCATGTTGTGGTGGGTCTTAATTTGTGACTATTGTAGTTGTTATATTTTCCAAAGACCTCTGAAAATTGCTAGGCTATCAATGTCTGTGTATCATCGACACTTCTTACAGGTGTCCTCGCCTCTTTTTTAGAGTTTGTTCACCATCCAAATTGTCCTCTTCTATTATCAACATGCCCCTAAGAGCGTTGCAGTAATATACACCAACACACAGCTTTAATTACTATATTACACATTTTTGAGTTACATGACACAAGCATGGGGCATGCCCGCCTCATTTGTACACATTTTTTATTTTTCACACCTTGCAAAAGGTTTGGGTCCCACCGATTCCCCTCTCCCTCTAATGGGTCTCTCTTGAAACTCCTCACAACACTCTTTCTTACACATCAGAGCTCTCAGTAGAAGAAACATTGATGTATTTCAGCTATACATATTCTCCTAACCTCACACATCAGGGGGAATGTGTTATCACTGGAATTTTGTCCGCAAATGGTTACAGGATTCCAGCATCTTCAAAACACCCATTAGTTCATCCATGGCCCATCAAATGCATTTCCAAATGGCACAAAATTATACAACTGGTTAAAAAATCAACATTCGCTAAGGATACAAAGGTAGCGCTCGCATGTGCGACAACCGAAGAATGCCCGAAAAGTGCATATGCTCCTGATACGCGACTGTTGACGCAAAAATCTCCGCACACCTCAGAATGATGCATTTATGATTTTGGTCAACCTTCCACCCACTTTTGGTTCATCTCCTAAGTTGATTTGACATCCAAATCTGAGCTGAATCCGAGTGGGAGGTTGGTCAAAGACCTAAGGGTGCCCTAAAGAGCCCCTTGTTCACACTAAAAACTAGTTGAATAATGCCTCAAAGATTTGCTATAAAAAGAGGCCATGGGTGCACTATATTTTCAAGCAATTCATTTGTATTGTTATGAATCCTATATTCTCTTGGAGGATCCTCTTTTCTCATCAAGAGCATACAATCATCATTTCATTTAGCCATTCATACCACCTCTTGAGTGAATGTGCTTTGGATTTTCTTCACCATTTCCTTTTAGTTTCCTACTTGTAAGAAGAGCTTGATAATTAGGGGTTCAAGAGCCCTCCTTTGGAGGAAGAGGGGACTGATAGTCTCCCTTTCTCTTTGGTGTTTTCCCACTAATACAAATTATCCATTAGTGGCATACATATTGTTTATTTTCTTGTTATATTTCCCTTATGCACTCTAGTTTAGTTTCTTTTATTGTTATTATCTTAGTTCTTTGAATATTCCTTATGCTTGATGTTTCTAACTATTGCATTCACTGCTTTCTTGTCTAGATAACCCAACTGGACTTGAAAGTGTATTTATTTTTCTCATTTAGATGATGAAAGGGATGCAACAGTATGCCCCTAGCAAAGATGGGTCTTTGAAAATTCTGGGGGCCATATCCATGAGTGGATATGCCTGGGAACTAGTGTAGACAAGAGCTAAGATGTTATCGATGTTGGAGGAGTGGTTAGGTTCATAATGTGAAACTTGGTTGATGGTGATGATCTTCCCATTGTGGGGGAACATCATCATTTGAAATACAAAAGAGGAAACTTCTTTCATAGCGTACATGTAGCTACGTCCAAACAAGATGTTGTAATCGAGCGGGGCATCGATAACTTCAATGTCGATAAGGATGGTTTTTCCCCTGAGTTCAATGGGGAAATTTTGAAACATCCCTTCAGGATAAGATCGTTGTCCATCATAATATCTCAAAGTGATGGCAGATGGTATTATCTCAGGGGAGATAATTTTCTGCCATACAAGTTTGGACATCATAATATCTATGGTATTATCTTCATAGATGATACATCGATGAACTATGATGTTCTGAATCTTGACTGGTATCTAGAAAGCTACCAAAGTGGGGAGATGAGGTTGCCCACAATCTAGATCAAATGTGATGAGTCTAGTATCAGTTGGTTCGACTTCCCCTAAGGTGGATAGTAAGTATTTTCATTGAGTTGGACAGGTTTGGAGAACCTCCAAGACTGACATGGCTATAGGAGATTGTGCCAATTCATTGACCAAATTGTAATTATGTTCCACTCTAACCTGATGGTTGTTGACTTTCCTTCACAATGGGATGCGAGGGATACAAATGGTCGGTTCAGCGTTAGGGAGGGGATTCATCAAGGATTGTCTAGTTGTAGCTAGAGTTTCTTCCGAAGTGGTAGGAGTAGCTTCATGGGGTGCATTGTATTGATGATTGCGTGTTTGTAGAAGAATTTCTTCTTCGCTAGTTAAGAGGATATTGCGATCCACTGGATTTCCAGGGATTTGATATTATCTCATATGTGGTGGGGCATGATGCATCTCCTACTGGGTATTCATAACACCTTGGTTTGGAATAGGTTTTTTCAACACAACTAGGGGTGGTTGTTGAAAATACTATTGTGGGGCTTGCTGAGAGGCAGGCGATGCTAGAGGACGTGGCGCATTCATGGAATATTTCATCTGTTTCAAGTTGGTAATTTGGGGGAAATGGTGAGTATAATGACCATGCTCACCGCAAAGGGCACAAGGTAAGTTTGTTCGAAGGTTATTTTTGTTGTTCCTCCCTTGGCGTTTGTTTTTATTGTCCCGTGGTTTTGGTTTCCCCCAAGAGGTTGGTTTTGCTGGGGGTTATTTCTGCCTAGTCTTGGGTTATTATTGTTTTGGTTTTTTCCTTTATTTTTGGTATTATTCGGTTGATGGGCCAGATTTTCCATATTTAGTTGTTCAAAATTTTGAAATTGCAGAATGGGAGAGGGCTAAAAAAAATTAAACCCAACGTGTTTTTGTCCTTGTGGAGGAGAAATTGGCTATGGAGGACCAAGAAATGGAAAATATGGATTATTTTTTGGCAATGACCCATAGGGTGCATAGGAAGGTGTAGCTTTTTCACTAGTGCCCATGTTATAAGATGAGGTAGAGGGGGCACCTGAACTTGGTTGGGAGGTCGGGCGCATCATGGGTACTGACAAGGGTCCACTCATGGGTGGAGGGGGGGCCACAAGATATGGTTGTTGGTAAGGGGGAGGAGGGTAGTAAGATGGACCTCCATACATCAATGAATATTGGGGTGTACCATAAATGGGTGGTGGTTGTATGTACAAATTATGGTGTTTTGTGGTACTGATTAATCCATTCATTGCATGAGACATCCCAGGTTTGTCCTGGTCGAATGGTACGGGTCTTGGCGTGTCAGATAGTACTGTGTATAAGTAACCTAACTAAGAATAAATGAGGTCATATTGTTGAGCCTTTCTAGTGTCTTCCTCTTTAGTTTTGGGGAAGGTGTAGGCCACATCTTTGGCAAGGATAGAAACGAGTGATCTGAGAAACCAATCCAGGCATTGTTCTTTGGTGGTTTCTTCTTTGCATAAACTACGTCACCGATGCCATTTGTGAATGTGGTCGGAGATATGTGTGGTTGAGGTTTGCTTACATTCAAAGAGTAGTTCTAGATGATTGTCATGACAAACTGGTAATTGAAAGAAGGTCAAAAATGTTTTGGCCAAGGATTCAAAAGTCACATGGGACCCTGATTTTTCATCCACATACTATTTGGTTAATGGACCTGTGAGTGTGCCCTGAAATAACCTTAAGTAGACTAAGTTGTCCATGATGTTGTTCAAAGAGAACCATAAGTGGAAGGTCATGACATGGTTGGCGAGATCTTCCCCTCATTTCCCTTCAAACTTGGGAATGTCTAAAGGTAGTTTGGTAGGCATATTAGGCCATGTGGGGTCATGCAATATAGGGTCATTTGTGAGCTTACTCATATCAGGTATGTTGAGGGAGGAAAAATATGGCATGTGGGGTGGTGGTGGAGGATTAGTTCTAGCCATGGTTGTACTTCTTCTTTGGGAGGAAGTTTTCCCCCTGCTTCCTTGTAAAGGAGAGCTAGTGGATGGTTGGCCTTGGGAATTGGACCCAAGTCAAGTGGAACCAAGAAAATTTGATCCCAAAATAGTAGCAATCATAGGGGTGTGAGATGGTTGAGCTAGTGAGTTGGCAAGACTAGGAACTCCTCCTAGGATAGGAGGGAGATTTTGCAAGTGTCTAGAGCGATGAGGATTTTGTGGGTCCCCTATGATTTACAAATAGAAAAGTGAATGTGTGTAAATAGTGATGAGAGCAATAAATGAACAAGAGACTTTGTACAATTTTGGACCTTCACAATATATCTCACAATTGCATGTAATCAAATGAGCATCATACATAAATTAATTGAAAAACATCATACATGTGGGTAGGTGGATTTTTTCCATGTGTGAGAACATAGAAAACAAATGCTCGTGTCCTAAAAAGATGTAATGTCCTTCCTCTCAAATAACACTGGACCTTCCAATAGTACTCAACAGTGGGGTCTGAAGCCACCGAAAGAGGAACTAGTGAAGGACGAAACAATCATTTATAATGAGGGGTAGAGGGTGCATATACCGAAAGAGTTGGCGATATTTCCCAATAGCCACACAAACTCTGATCAAGGTGCAATTACAGTGCACAATTTCCACCTGGGTAGATGTCCTAAAATTTGGCCACTAGGTACCTCGGTCAAAGTGTGGCATTATATTTTCAGCCTCAGATATGGGTCATAGGATGGATACCTTTCAAGAGTTGGGTGAATCAAGGGGGGACACACACAACAACCGTACCTTGGAATTCGACCCTTCATGGGTATCTCCCTACCTTATGGTGTTAGGAACACTTGACTTGGAGGATTTTAAAGTTGCCTATTTGTCAACTTCTAATGTTTGAAGATGTGAGAACCATATAATGGGGGGTTATTTGGATGCCTACCCTCGAGATCCTACCTAGACTAAAAAATTTCTTTTGGCACCTCCTGTGGAGGAAAACTTAGTGAGATTTTAGAAAAACATTATATGTGGTTGGTTGAGAGATTGGGGGTGTGAACCAATCTCGTTTGAATTAAGTGGGTGTGGATAATTCCTTCGATAAATAGTGGGATGTTTCAAAATCTCTTTGGAGGAAACTTACTTCAACCTCCACAATTAGAGATGAAATTATGTGAGTGAAGAGTGACTTTGTGTGTGAGAAAGTGATAAAATGTGACAAATTTTAATAAGTTAGGTGTAACCTTGCAAAATGTGGACTTCCTATGGTCCTTACAAATCTTGATTACCTATCTTACTAGATGTCATTGGTACAACCTTGCAGAATTTTAAAGTCCCTAAAGAAATAGTATGTCAACATATGGGTCCTTACTAATCCTTTAAACTCCCTAATGTGATTTAATCTAAGAAATCTTTGAAAAAACTATCCTATATTGCAATCATGTGGGCATGTATGGGCCCGTTACTGTAATATTTAAACTCGCTTAGTGATGTAAACTAAGAAAGTAGCTTTAAAACTATCCCAACCTTGCAACATGTGAGCATGTATGGGCCCTTACAAATTTAATATGTTTTGAAAAATAAACTAAGAGGATCCCTAGGGGGGATTTTTCCTCTCCTAAAGATTTTGTTAAGGGAGATGAAATGTCCCCTTAATCACTTTTCTGATTCTCAAGATCACTCTATAGTGTGAGAGAAGAGCATAATCGATTAAAATTTGATTTCTGGTCCAAACGAAAGTGTTTTTATATGTGATAGTAAATAATCTCAACTTAAATTTGACAATCAAAACAAGCCATCCATGTGGTAACTCAAATAAAAAGAGGAGAATATGGTTCTTTTTAACCCCCTAAGTGCTTATGTTTTGACTAACCCTTCATGTGGGAAGGGAATCTAAGTATGGTGCATTTACAAATTGCATAAAAGCAAGGTTTTGAAGGCTAGGGGCCTTCAAAACATCACAAAAACTCTTAAAATGTTGGAATTATAGACAGATGTGCGAGCTACAGTTCATACAAAGGTGTACTGGGTGCACAATGCATAGAATGTGTAGTGAACTGAAGACCTTTTGGCACACTGTGCATAGAATGTGTAGAGAAACAAAGTGTTTTTGGCGCATAATGCTTGAAATGCACGTCTGTGGGCTGGAACACCCATGCATGTTCTGATACGTGTCGGGGGAGGTGTATTTTAAGTGGAATTATCCTCCTCCAACTCCAAACATATCTCTTGATAGGTAAGGTTAGGCCGATTATGATCCCTGGAAGGAAAATGGATCAAAACGAAGTGCTCAAACAAACCAAATAGGGAGGAAATTGATACCTTATCCTTAGTATGGTTGCCAATATGTTGTGTCCTTTTTGCCACTTGAATGAGCAAAAGAAGGGAACTTGCAAGTCTAGTTGGGCCTGCTAGACAAGACATAGGTTAGTGTATGAATTTAACAATTCAATCAAATGAAATAAGAAAACAACTAAGATAGAAATAACTAAAGAAACAAAACTAAAATCCATGAGTAAATTTGAACCAAAATTAATCAACCAAATGACCAATGATTATGAAACCAATGGATAACTATATTTGTTGGAAAACACCATACATAAAGGAGGACTGATGGATCCCCTCTTCCTCCTTGGGAGGGCCCTTTAATATCCTATTTGAGAGCTCTTCTGACAATGATAAACTAGAAATAAAATGGTGAAGAAATCCAAGCCTATTCCCTCAAGAGGTGAGGTGAATATATTATTGAGTTGTTGCTAGAATTCTCTAAGAAGAAAAGAGGTTTCTTGAGGGGGATAGAGGCATCATAAAAATACAATGAGATTCTTGAATTCTTAGTGCATCCATGGCCTCCTTTTATAGCATGTCTTTGAGGCAATATCCAACTGGTCTTTAGTGTGAACAAGGGGCCCTTTAGGGCACCCTTAGGTCTTTTACCAACCCCCCATTCAGATTCAGCCCGGACTTGAGGGTAAAATCAAGTTGGGAGATGCTCCAGAAGTGGGTGAGGTGCCGACAAGAACCATAAATGTGTCATTCACAGGAATGCACAACTTTTCTCGTACACGCTCACACATATGGAGCAAGTACGCTCTACGAGATTCTTTGGCCTACGCACGTGCGTGTGCTTCCTTTAGTGTTTCAGTGCATTTCAATTTTTGAACAGTTGTATAGTTTGTGCCTTATGGAAATGAATTGTTGGCACAACAGGTGAACTAATAGGTGTTTGGAGGTGTTGTATTCCTGTAACCATTTTCATGTGATACTGTGGATGAAATTTCAGTGATAACAAGAAAATTTATGTTTCTTGTCATCCCCTCAACCACTTATGGACCAACTCCCAACTTGATTTCACCCTCATATATTAGCTAAATCCAAATGGGGGGTTGGTCAAGGACCAAAGGGTGCCCTAAAAGGCCCCTTGTTCACACTGAGAACTAGTTGAATATTTCCTTGAAGACATGCTATAAATGGAGGCCATGGAGGCACTAAGAATTTAATAATTTCATAGTATTGTTATGCTGCCTCAATCCTCCCTTGAGAATCCTCTTTTCCCCTTGGATCATTCTAGAAACATTCCAATAGGCCATTCCACTCACCTCTTGAGGGAATAGGTTTTGATTTCTTCATCATTTTATTTCTTGTTTACCATTGTAAGAAGAGTTCTCCATTAGGGAGCTCAATATCCCTCCCAAGGAAGAAGAGGGGACCCATAAGTCCTCCTTTCTCTATGGTGTTTTTCCAAATAATATAGTTATCCATTGGTGGCATAATATTGGTCATTTGGTTGATTGTTTTTGGTTCAAAGTTTCTTATGCATTCTAGTTTTATTTCCTTAGTTGTTTTTATTTTATTTACTTTTTTATTTCGTGTACTTGGATTGTTTAACTCATGCACTAACCTCTATCTTTGTTGCGTCTCTTTCATCACCTTAGTGAGAAAAATAGAGGTGCTTGCAAGCTTAGTTGGGTTTTCTAAGCAGGACAACTGTAAGGAAAAGGGTTAGATAAAGAAATATAAAAGAATAACTAAGAAATAAACTAAGAAATAAAACAACAACTAAATTAATGAGCATAGGGACATAAGGACAAAAGAAACAATGAGAACCATGTCACCAATGGTAAGGTTGATATTAGTGAAATAAAACACCAAGAAGAAAGAGGACTATGGGCCCCTTCTTCCTCCAAGGGAGGGCTCTTGGACCCCCACAAATAATCTCTTCTTACAACTTTGAAAATGAAAATGGTGAAAGAATTCTTTGCTAATCCACTCAAGGGGTGAGATGGATTGCCCAATGCAATGATGCTAGTATAATCTTGATGAGAATAGAGGATTCCTCAAGAGAATAGTGGTAGCATAAATTTGCTATTGAATTCCTTGAAAAATGAAGTGCATCCATGGTATTTTTATAGCATTTCTTTGAGGTATTGTCCAACCAATTTGTAGTGTGTAAAAAGGCTAATTAGGGCATCTCTAGGTCTTTGACCAGCCACCTAGTTGAATCCAGTCTAGATTTGAGTGTCAAATCAACTTGGAAGCTAAACCAAAAGTGGGTGGGAGGCCGACCACTCTCATAAATGTGTCATTTCTCAGGTGTGTGGCTTTTTTCGACAACAATCACGCATCGGGCACATGTGCGTGATTCTTGCGTTTCTATTTTGCACATGTGGGCGTGCGCCTGTGTATTCATAGTGCCTTTTAATTTTGTCCCTGGTTATATAGTTTTTGACCCTTTGGAAATGATTTTTTGGTAATTTTGGTCCATGGGTGACCTCATAACTGTGTGACAATGCTGAATTCTTGTAACCATTTGCAGACGAAATTTCAGTGATAACAGATGCCCCTGATGGATGAGGTTAGAAGCATATGTATAGCCAAAATACATCAATGTTTCTTCTACTGAGAGTGATTTTTTAAGAGAGAGTGATAGTGGGATTGTCAAGAGTTACCCATTGGAGGGAGAAGGGAACCTGTAGAACCCGATTTTCCATAAGGTGTGTAAAAATAAACTGTGTACAAATGAGGCGGGCATGCCCCATGCTCGTGTCATGTAACACAAAAGAGGAATGATGTGTTGATGTAGACAACTAAAACACCCTCGAGGGAGGTCATGATAAAGGAAGAAGACAATTATGCAGAGGAACATACTCTGAATGGTAGGCAGTGACATTTGTAAGAAATATCACAGATTCTGTAGGTATTGATAGCCCAGCCTGGTTTAGAGGTCTTCAGAAAATATAAGAAATAACTGCAATAGTCACAAAGTAAGACCCACCGTAACATGAGAAAATGTTGAAGTCGAATGTTATGGGGGTCAACGACAGGAGGGAGAAATTGTAGTTCCCCTTGTGTCATCTAGGATCTCTCATTGGAAAAGTATTGAGAGTCAAGATATTGTTTCCCTTCCAAAAAACTATGCTTATGTTGACAAAAAGGGGTATGCGACTCCCAGAATTAAAGGGCTCCGTGAAATCTAATAGGTGAGATGATGAAGTGGAGGAGGTACATGGTAGAAGTCAAGATGTATGAAGACTCAATACTGTCCTTGGTTGGGGGTATATGCAAATCATAAGTGGCCGCAACCGTTCAACTAAGTCGAGTGTCAGGGGGACAACAAGATGTGGGATAAGTTGTTCCAGAGGCGGGACATAGTGAACAAACTCAGAGGGTAGAGGTAAGTGTCCAGTGGGATACTCGGAGTATATGGATGATGTCAACAAGGTTAAATGATAAGGGGTGCCCCAACCAAAGGGTGACATGGGTTGCATTTGCCAAAAAGGGAAGAAGGTCACCAAAGGTGACTACAAAAAGGGTAATGTAAATGCTGGAAAAAAAGGCATTTGTACAATAAAATAAAGAATAAGTTGGGATGAGTGTACAAATACAGAAATGGGTTCCCCAATGTTATATGGTTGGCCTAGGTAGGGCGTAATTTGCTTGGAGAACTGGTGGAGGGTGGGGGGCCCATGGGTGGGTTTCTGTATGAGGTAGGTGAAATGAAGGGAAATTTGCAAAGGGGCAACCTGATTGTGGATGAAATGGAGGATTCATGATACTGCAGAGGTGCAGTCGAAAATAGAACCTTGAAGAGATAATCTAGGAGTCCAGTGGGAAAGCCAGCAAAATGAGGAGAAGGAGTATGTGGCTGATTCATGACATGATGTAAGACTATTGGGACTCCCATCCCTAAAGGGTGTGAAAAACAGCATGAGTGTCAAAGGCACAAAAGGGTGCTATGAATGGGACAACTCATGTGGGTAAGAGTGCTACCGGGTGACAGTACCGAAGATGTAAATGGAGGTGTTTGTACTGCAGAGACGGAGATGGGGATCCTAGAGGCAAATGTCAGAGGGTGTGACTGGAGATGCAAGTGAGATTCGGAGGGAATGACTATATGCTAGTGCTGAGTATATACCTGAAGGGGTTGCATTGATGTATGATGACCAAGTACCTGCACACATGAAAACCAAATACCCGACGTGAACAATATTTGAAGAGAATAAAACATATGAGAATTTATTTGATAATTTTGAATATAAGCATGCGTACCTGGTCGGGGTATGAAAAAATGGCGCCCCAGGGGCTCAGGATGAAAAGTGGCCCAGGGACTGTCTTGACGTAGATGATGAGATGTTGATCCCGTGGCTGAAGACAGATCAAAGAATGGACACCCGGAGCTCCCAAAATAGTGAGTGGAAGTTTGGCAAAAAGGCCTATATATAGTTATAGGGCCAACATTGCCACCTCATTTGTACTTGCTGCCAAAGAGACCAGACGAGAGGTTTTTAGAAGAGGTTTGGAGATTCCGAGAGAACGTGGTAGCTGATCGAGGACCAACGAGCTTCAAGTTAGTAGTCTAATTGTCCTACATAGAATTAGGTTTTCCATTTTTGGGCAGGGGCTATATGGAGGGCCATACAATAGGTTTTTGGGATGTGGTCCCCCAAGTGCGCAGGCGATCTAGAAATATACGTGCACAAGTGCGTGTCTACCGTTCAGATAGCCATGCATGGGGGCGTTCGTAAGGGGGACTAAGGCATGCATTATGTGTGCATCTGTCGGCGACATAGCCACGCAATTGTGCATGGATGTGTAGTGAACAGGAACGCTTTGATGCACGCCTTTGTTCGTGACAGGGGCGCATGGAGGTGCCCCTGTAGGCTGAGCAGGCATGCATGCATGCAGGCTTGTGGGATGGATAGGCGTTCCTAAGTGCACGCTTGTGGAGTGAACATGCACGCATACATGCACGCCTGTGGCATGAACAAGCGCGCATGTGTGCACCTATGGGCTAAATAGTCGTGCCTTAGGGGCAAGGTTGACAAGTGTAAAACTTATCTTTTTAATGTTTTTTATGGTCAATGTGGCTGACCTAGGATTGTTTTATGTGGCTGTAGGTGATCATTGTGCACGATTTTGGTCAGTTGGCGAGAGTGGGATTGGTCCCAGTTGAGGGATGTTGTGGCGATTGAGGAGCCAGGGGTTCGTGTGACTTTGGAAGCCCGTGGGCTGCTGAAGTTCTTTGAGTGACTATTGATACAGGCGCAGGAGTATCTTCTGTAGTTCCTTATCCAGATGTGGAGTCCAGACCTACATTGTTTTATGGTGCGGGGAGAGCAGATTGCCTTCAATGCAGTGGAGGACATATATTTTTTGACTGGGCTCTCGTTTCGGGGAGCGCCCCTACTGGCAGAGCCAGTGTTACCTGCTGATGTGGCATTAGTGAAAATGGGTTGGAGATATTGTTCCAAGGTGAACTTTATGTTGGGCTCTATCTTGAGCATCGGGGCGATGGATTCTCTAGCACATCGTTGTATAGCAACGATGATTGTGAGGGTGTACGGGTCCCTTGCGACTCAATGGATCAGTGGTGGTCAGCTGAGTATTATGGAGAGGGTACTGGCTGGTGAGAACTTTTCCTGGGGGATTACGCTACATGCCAAGATGGTAGGGTAGCTGGACCATTGTCAGTCTACTGATATAGGAGAGTTTGCCTTTGGGTCCATCCTAGTGGCCACTGGCCCAGTTTTTGGAGAGGGTGCCTATGTTGCGCCCTAGGATTTTATTGGATACTCTTAGGGCACGAGAGCCGTGATTGAGGCGGTGGTCGACTATTTTTTTGCGCCACGGTGGTGGAAAGGGTGGCCACTTCTTCACGGATGAGGCGGCGTAGGTGTGGTGGTAGATGGCGTAGGTGATATTGCAGTTCCCATATTCTAGTGTTGACTTCTAAGATGATCCGGACATGGTGTTACCTGCAGGGGAGGTTTTTGATCATCGAGGTATGTTGATGAGTTTGATATGTATTGATTGTTTTTGAGATAGCATGACATGTGTATTTGGTATAGATGTTGATACTATCTGTTGTTTTTTTGTATGTGGAGATGTGGCATCTCGTGGGTGCGAGGTTGAGTTGCTGAGGACACCGGCTCACCAGGAATCAGGGAGACCACTGGGGGGAGGGCCGTGGGTAGGACAGAGACATCGGTGTGAGGACATCGAGGCAAGACCGACTGAGCCTGAGAGAGCAGTGAGGAGACGCTAGTTTGATGACCCAGGTGTCGGGCCATCACATGCTCCTCTGGCGGATGCCGAAGCAGATTTTGAAGATATTCGCCACTGACTGGAGGCATTGCTACGGGGCGTGCCTAAGTGCATGTGGTCACGTATCCAGGATGAGAGCATCCTGGAGAAGTGTGTGGGGGTTCTACTGCTGTGGTAGGCCATGGTACAATGAGCAACAGTAGCAGGTGCTATTATGACTGGGCGGTTACCTCCCGATCCTGTGGGACTAGTAGTGGTTGGGGGACCACTGCCTGAGGGAGGGGAAGGAGGTGGTTCTCTAGAGGCACCTTGAGTGGTGCTCTATGTATTTTTGTATTTTTGGTATATAGGCTGTTGAGCCCATTTTGTACCAAGGTGCTTCACAGGCCTGCAGATACTTGTATTTTTTTATGTAAACATTTGGATGGAACTGTGGACCAACTAATATATACATGAGTATACATTTTGAGATCTATGTGATGNCTCCATTGGAGCAGTGTCGGGTAATAGCTCAATGGCAGTGCATAAGGTGGGAATTTCTCACTCGATGGGAAGAGTGGCCTCAACCCCATGGACAAGATGAAATGGTGTGAAACCAATGGTTGTTTTCATAGCCATTGTTGTGGGGTTATTATACCCTATGGACTAATAATCTAGGGTTTAAACTTGCATGCAGATCATGACCCTTCAAGAATTACTTCTAACCTTCTACCCCAAACCTAAAACCCTTTTTCTCATGAAAACATGGGAAGAACCAACTAACCTTTTTACCAACGGTTGGTGTAGATCCTTCGTTGAGATTTATCCCATTGCTTCTGCTGCTCCTTCCAAAAAGTGATCTTGCAATCAAGACAAAACTACGCATGCATGCTATTGTTCTACTAGAGGATTAGAGATTAAACACAAATCAAATGAAACACATAAGACTCATGCATTTGGGACGGGAAAAGTATCTTTTTCATTAATCTCAAGATGAATCAACTTACAATGATTATAGAGACCGACCACCGTTCCTTGATCCTGATCCTGGGCTCCTCCTCTTCTTTGTCCTCCAACTGCTTTGCAAGAATTCTCCTAAAGCTTGAGGAAAGGCTAAAGGGTTGGGACAAAACGGATTCGGCAATTTGGTAGAGTTTCTTTGCTATGATTTTCCTCCTTTGAATAGTACCCCTACCCCTTCTTTTATAGGCTAGAAGGAGCTAGGGTTTTAGATGAACTCTCGGCCATGCATGGCGGGGAGTTCCAGTTAACTGACCAAAATCTTCTCATTCCGTCGGAAACTTTCCTGATTTTTTTCTTTGTTAGGTAAACGCTTGTTGTAGTGGGCCAGCCCGCGTTCCAACGCGTGCAGTATAAGGCCTGCTAGCGTTCAAACGTGCCCAGTGATAGGTTAGGGCGTGGGCTACTTGTTTTAAGAGGTTTTTGAAGAGTTTGTTCAGCATGGCTTTGGCAATGAAGGGCAATGAGTTGGCCTGATGCCAGGTAAGCATGAATAGTGCAATTTAGGGATATAACAGTCGTACAATAAGCCCATAGCACAGAAAATAACATATGATGCCAATTGGTCTTATGTTTATTAACCATGCACTGTAACATGGTCTTGAGGACCTTGTTAACTGCTTCGACCTATCCATTAGACTGAGGGTAATATGGTGAGGAAAACTCGTGGGAGAATCCTAACCGAGATGATGGGTGTAGTGGTCGCTATTTTTGACAAACTAGTGTGATGTCTGGCTAGGTGTCGATGCGATATTCAAAGATAGAGGGATCAAGGCCAGGCATTTCTATGTATGACCAGGAAAAAATATCTCAATATTCTTGGAAGAGGGATTTATAGGTGGTGATTTATTGAGGAGTGCAAGTGGCTCCAATGGTTATTTCCTCGACGATGCCATTTTTGATGGAAATGTTGATTTTGATGGTCGGGGAAATGTTGGCCATGTTGCCTTCTTCAAAAGCATCAGGGGCAGGAATGGGGTTGTTGAACCAGTCGATGTGCCTTGATGGGATAAAATCCTTGGTTTTGACTGTGTATATGGGGTGTTGGTTAAGAGGTTTGGAGGCTTCCTACGGAAAGAAGAGAGCTTAGTGGTGTAGAACATACCATGGGTAGTCAAGGGTGTTTAACTCTTCGAGTATTTCCTCGTCACAGTGGAATTGGCAGGAATACAAGGGGTCGTGAAGAGTGATATCAGTGATTGTTGTCGTGTGGCTGCCCCCTGGTGATGAAGAAGTAGGGGGAATGATGTAATGAGATTGTGTTGGTTCACTCGACATAAACCAAATATCGAAGTACTAAGGAGTACACATGGTAGTTGGATGTAAAATTTTCGTAGGGAAATGAGTGGGAGAATTGGGGGGATTTGGGGGTGAATCCTCGGATAAGTCATCCAAGAACCATGGAGGCATTGGGAGGGCCTCGGGTTGAGGAGAAATGATATGAAGAACCTTTAGTGACGAGGTAAGGTCAACCATCGATTCTGTAGGGGTTTGAATCAGGGTCAATTGGCATTGCCTATATTCAATGATCATAGGACATTGGTATGTAAAATGATCTAAGGACTCACATAGAGAATAAGGGCATCTCATACGTTCATTGACTGAAGTTGTGACATAATGGATGTCAGTGATGTTGGGTAGGGATGATGTAGTTGGGTTGGGTTTGTCATGGAAGCTTTGGTGTACTGCGATGAATGTCTGCCAGAAGCGAGGCAGTGCTGGGTAATGGTGGGTATAATGGCCATATTCTGAACATATAGCACAAGTGAATTTGGTTCACAGCCCTTTACTACTTGAGGGAGGGGTAGTGGTGGCAGTACTTTCTATGGTGGTGAGCATTGATGGTGTCTGACTGAGCGGAATTAGGTTTCATAACTCAGGTAAAGATGGGCAGTTGTTGGTTTGGTGTCCATCTTTCTCACATAGCGTGCAAGGAGGTTGGATGCGCGGGGGAAGTGGAGCCGTGGGATCCTTCTTCTTTCTCCTACCCCCAGCTGTTGCAAAGAGATTAGTGAGTGGGTTTGTAGAGGGTATGGTGGGAGTGAGTATGGGAATCGACATTGGAATTCCTTCCTTTTTGGGGGGAAGGGATGGTCAAGGGACCATCTCTGGTGGATGTAAATACCAAACTAGAATTGCTAACACCATATTAAGGAGGGTAAGTGTTGTGGCTACTTGGAAATATTGTACGCTAGGTGGAGGGTAGAAGAAGGGGATTTGAGTAATGGCTTGGGAAACTATCTCCCAAACTGGGATATGTCCTTGGGGAGAGGTGAAATCATGGACTGGTGGGGTCGACGAGTTCACAGGAGGCTCATGAGGGGGGAGCTCTGCAACTAGTGGGATGTCAAAAATGATAGAAGCCTCCCTAGGAGGAAGGGTATCCTCTATGTCAGTTATGTTGGATGATACTATGCTTACTTGATTGGAAGGATGAAGGAGTGGTGGTGCTCCATGGTAAGTTCCTAATAATGATGGGTCTTTGAAAATTCTGGGACCCATTTCGATGAGTGGGTATGCATCATGACTTGTGTGGATGAGAGGTAGAATGTTATCGATGTTGGTAGATGGGTTAGGCTCGTAATGTGAGACTTGGTCAATGGTAATGATCTTCCAGTTATGGGGGAACATCATTGTTCGAAAGATGGAAGAGGCAATTGCCTTCATAGCGTACATGTAGCTATGAGCAAACAGGATATTATAATTGAGTGGGGCATCGATAACTTCAATTTCGATGAGAATAGTCTTGCCCCCAAGTTCTACGGGTACATTTTGGAAGAGCCCTTCAGGAGATGATGGTTGTCCGTCATAAGCTCATAAGGTAATGGCAGATGGTATGAGTTTGGGGGAACCAAGTTTCTTCCATACAGATTTGGACATAAGGCATGTTGATGCACGTTCATCGATGATGCATCAATGAACTGTAATGTTCTGAATTTTTACTGGGATTTGAAAAGCGATCAAAGCGAGAAGGCAAGGTTCTCCACTGTCGAGATCAAATGTAATGAGTCGAGTATCTAGGGGGTCGACTACTCCCAAGGCGAAAAGTAATGATTTCCAATGAGTGGGACAAGTCTGAAGGACTTCTAAGACTGACATGGCAACCAGGGATTGTGCTAAGTCATCAACCAAACTATAATTATGAGTTGCCCTAGCCTATGGGTTGTGGACATTCCTACGTAATGGGATGCAAGGGATGCAAAGAGGTGGTTCTAAGTTAGGGTGAGAGATCACCAATGGGGGTCCCATTGGTGTAGGGATTTTTTCTAGGGGAATGGGAGGAGACTCAGCGGGTGCATGGTACTAATGATTATGTGTTTGCAGAAAGATTTCTTCCTCACTGGTGAGGAGGATAGTTCGATCTGCGGGATTGTTTGGGTTGAGGTATTGTCCCAACTATGGTGGGGTAGGTTGTATCTCTTGTTGGGTGTTCATCACACCTTGGTGTGGAATTGGATTCTACAGTACGACTTGGGGGGCTTGTTGCACGTATTGTTGTGGAGCCTACTGAGTGGAAGGCGGTGCTAGAGGATGTGGTAGACTGCCTAAGTCTTTCAACCATTTGAAATCAACGATTTGGGGGAAATGATGAGTATAATGACTAAAATCACCGCAAAGGGAATAAGGGAAGTTGGTTTTAATAGTATTGTTATTTCTCCCTTGACGCCTGTTGTTATTTCCCCCCTAGGGGTTTTGATTCCCTTGGTTTTGGTTACCCCCAGTGGGTTGGTTTTGTTGGGGTTGATTCCCGCCTTGGCTGGGGTTGTTATTGTTCTTGTTTCTTCCTTTCTTTTTGGCATTATTCTACGGATGGGTCGGATTTTCCGTATTCAGCTGTTCAAAATTTTGATATTGCTGAATGGGAGAGGGTTGAACAAAATTCACCCCAGCATGTGGATGTGGGGGGACCATGGGTTGTGGTGGACTAGGAAATGAAAAGTATGTATTCTGTGGGATTTGTGATCCATAAGGTACGTAGGAAGGCATGGCACTTTCGCTAGTACTCAAAGCATAAGCTAAAGTAGAAGGGGTACCATAACTTGTCTGGATAGGTGGGTGTATTGGGGGTGTCGACAATGGCCCACTGATGGGTGGAGGAATAGAAACAGGGTATCGCTATTGATAAGGGGGTGGGGGATAATAAGAGGTTCCCCCATACACCGACGGATATTGAGGTGTGCCATACATTGGTGGTGGTTTGGGTTGAGGACTGTGGTGTGTGGTATTACCAATCAATCTTTCTACTGAGTGAGACATCCCAGGTTTGTCTTGACCGAATGGCATGGGTTTGGGGAGATCAGGAAGTACCATGTATAAGTACCCTGATTGTGAATAGATGAGGTCGTATTGATGGTCTTTACTGATGGCTTCCTCTTCGGATTGAGGGAAGGTGGAAGATACATCTTTACCGAGGAGAGAGACAAGTGATCTGAGAAACCAGTCAAGACATTGTTGTTTGGTGGTTTCAGCTTTGCACAAACTACGTCATCTACACCACTCGTGAATTTGATCAGTGATATGTGTGGCTGAGGTTTGCTTGAATTTAGAGAGCAGTTCAAGACCATTATCATGGTGGATTGGTAATTGGAAGAAGGTCAAAAATTCTTTGGCCAAGGACTCGAAAGTCGCACGGGACCCTGATTTT
>JZKD02S1989082.1:138968-149429 GCA_000966675.3 Picea glauca
AAAAGAAACAATGAGACCCATGTCACCAATGGTAAGGCTGATATTAGTGAAAGAAAACACCGAGAAGAAAGAGGACTATGGGTTGTTTCTTCCTCCAAGGGAGGGCTCTTGGACCCCCATAAATAAGTTCTTCTTACAACTTTGAAAATGAAAATGGTGAAAGAATTCTTTGCTAATCCACTCAAGGGGTGAGATGGATTGCCCAATGCAATGATGCTAGTATACTCTAGATGAGAATAGAGGATTCCTCAAGAGAATAGTGGCAGCATAACTTTGCTATTGAATTCCTTGAAAAATGAAGTGCGTCCATGGTCTTTTTATAGCATTTCTTTGAGGTATTTTCCAACCAGTTTGTAGTGTGTAAAGAGGCTAATTAGGGAATTTCTAGGTCTTTGACCAACCACCCAGTCAAATCCAGTCTATATTTGAGTGTCAAATCAACTTAGAAGCTAAACTAGAAGTGGGTGGGAGGCCGACCACTCTCATAAATGTGTCGTTTCTCAGGTGCATGGATTTTTGTGACAACAGTTACGCATCGGGTGCATGTGCATGATTCTTGCGTTTCTGTTTTGCGCATGTGCGCGCACGCCTGTGTATTCATAGCGCCTTTTAATTTTGTCCCTGGTTATATAGTTTTTGACCCTTCAGAAATGCTTTTGTGGTAAATTTGGTCCATGGGTGACCTCATAACTATGTTACGATGCTGAATTCTTGTAACCATTTGTGGATGAAATTTCAATGATAACAGTCTTGTCTAGCAGGCTCAACTAGACATGCAAGTACCCTTGTTTTCCTCACGCAAGTGATGAAACAAACACAACACACAAGATAATACAATGTGGATCTACAACATGAACATAATCATAGCCATAAACAAATATGTGGATCTATGACACAACATATAGATATCAGGAAGACATCAAGCACTAAGGAGAGTTCTCCCGAAGCATTCAATGTACTCATATACAAGTGATATACTACATCAAAACTTGGGAAGGGGTGTTGTAAAGGAATGTTGTGGCCCCAGACCCAGGGTATTTGTCCCAACCCTAATGGTACGATTATACAACATGAAAATAAATGAGTTGATGTCAAGCATGGTAGAAACCAACTTATTATCATTCATTGATGTATACCATTAATATATGCGAGGGGACCCAACGATGATGAAGATGGAGTGCAAGGTACCTAGTACAATCTAGCGAGTGTGAATAGAGGATATGATGTCGAACACTCATAGAATCAATAGATCAAGAGTCAATGATGGAAACCCACTGTTGATCACAAGGAGGCCATCCATTAAGGATTGCAAGCTCCAAGGTATTAGTTGGTTTCTAGATTCCTTTCTTAGATAATTTGCTGAAGTCAATAGGAAGATACCTATCGAAGGAGGGTCTCGGTGTATTCCCATAAATCAACACAAAACATGCACCGAGAGATGATGAAAAAATTGAGTATCACTAAGTACAACTGACGCAGGGATGGAAAAATAAAAATGTCAACAAAACAATAGATGGATGAATCAATATTAAACATCCTTGAATATATAGCATGACATAATGGTGACTTGGAAGTGAGACACAAGATCTGGATGAATATAGTGAAACAACACAGGAGGAATTGAAGCACTCTCAATGATGTATGGAAGAGTAACTAGTAAGAAGAGTATATCTGACTCATATTATTGGGATGGATCCTAGGAAATATAAAACCAAACCATGTGATGAGAACTCAAACAAGTTCCATGTTCAATGAAACTCGATTGACGTTTCCATTTTGAGAATATACTAATGGTGAAAAACCCCCACTCTTTTTTTTAGTTTTTTGTATTCTTTTTCCTCCTTCATTGTTTAACGAGAGTGAAAGAGGAATATAAGTATGCTCAGTCTCCTTCATGGTTTAACGAGCACTAAAGAGTGAGACAATTATTCTTGGTGGTGTATTTTTTTTCAATTTTAATGATCCCAAAAAAGATATAAAAGCGTACTCGATATTGTATTTTTCATGTTCTTTTAAGAGTCTGAAAAAGAGATACAAGTATAATCGAAGGAAGAGAAAGAGTGGATTAAAAAAATTCTCCTATATTCCAAGAACATGGAACCAAACTAAGCAATGAGGAATGAAAATGGTACTGGCAAGTGAGATCCACTCTTAGCAGTTGTTCTCTCCCTGGGTAGGGGGATGTAAAACAGAGGCAAAATAATGCAAGAGGAAGATGGTCAAAGATATTGCATAGAAGTAAGCAAGATATGGGAAAACAAAATCATAATGATGGGAAGCATGAAGTGAGTATAAAATTCATAGGAGACCATTAAGAAACAAAAAAATGTTTAGGAACCCCCATGAGATATGGACAGAATATAGACAAAGAGAGGAAAATGAGGCTCAATATTCAAGTCATGATGGGGCTAGAGGGTTCCCAGGCCTACGAAAAAACATAGCATGCACACCAAATGTAAATCCGAGTGATATTTAGGGTGCCCATGAATGGTAGGCACTACCGAACTAGTTACAACATGCAAAATGAGTGGCTAGTGTCGCAACTGGTTGGGTTCAAACCTAAGGAATAATGTTGGTAATATGGACGGTTAATAATGCAAGGCGGGAAATGGAAGGAAAAACCTATCTGTATATGCCAGTTTAGGAACACGTACCTCAAGTTTAGTGGATGTCATAATCATTTTAGAAACCTCCCCATAATCTTTTCCACACATGTAAACTAGATTCCAGGGGTCAAAATGCATAGTGAAATCTCAAAAAGGAAAATATTTTTGTATTTTTTTGGATATGATATATGAAAGACAGCAAGCACTCACGCCACATGCCTATGTACAAGGAACTACACATCTTGATGCTTTATGGAAAGTAGAGCCCATGGATAGGCTTAGGCCAGGGATATTTTTCATAATGAATGAAATAATGAGTCAATGTTGGCATCATATGGCTCACCATACTAGGTCCATACCATTCAGGATCGAATATTTTCATAAAAAGATACTAATCATGATTAGTCTCGCGAGCTATAGAATCTCATTGATGGGATCCATAAAGACATGAAGGAAGTATGAAACATGAATATTTCATAGAAGGGGAAGCAAATAATTCAGTGAAAATCTCTAAAAAGGATAACCAAGGAAGAATATGTTGGAAATATAACTAAGAGGGGGGGGGGGTGAATAAATTATGTATATAATCTTGAAACTTTTCCTGTTATTTTCTTATTGTTTCTAGATTATTATTTAATGTGTTGTTGATAAATTAACATACATAGATATACAATATTTGATCAATCACACAGAATACATAGAGACACTGATTTTCATGAGGAAACCCATAAGGGTGAAAACCTCTTCTTCTTAGGATGTCAATCAAGATCCAACTTTCATGTACACCACAATCTTTGAGCTCCAACTCAAATATGAGGCTACAAAATATGATATAAAGCTACAACTTGCATAGAGCACCAACTCTCATATTTCTCTAGCACCAACTAGATGGAAGGACCAACTCCCAGGTTTCTCTAGCACCCACTAGATGGAAGCACCAACTCCCAAAATATCTTCCAGCACCAACTAGAATTTAGAGGACTGAAATCTTCCCTAGCACCACCCTACCACCCTGATTGAATCTTACAAAAATTTACTTACTTGCTCTGTCTCTGATATGCTCTGTTACAACTCCATGTCTCCTCTCCCTCTTCTAGATTTTATTACTTTGTTTCTCTTCTATACTCTGCTCTTTCTCCTGTTGCGTAATATCACACTTCTATTCAACTTCTCTTCTTCCTTTATAAGCTATCCTATCTCTGCATGTTATATGTTGAACCTATGATCGATAGTTCAGTTCCTGTCCACGGTCACACTCTAACCACATGCATAACTATCAAAAAAGAACACTATCTTTTCTATTCTGCGTGTCTTTCTCACCTCGAGTCCTCTACATGATCATCATTCAAACTCTTCATCTTCCCTGGAGGTTATTCTAAATCTATTCATCATTAGCAGGCATTATCCTGAGATTATCTAGCTTCTCTGGCAGTCATAACTCTTCAAATTATCTAGTAGTTACAGTGAGTCATTTTTGTATTCTTTGGCTTCTAAGCCCCTTCCTTCACATGACCACTGGCAGTGACCAAAATCCTATTCAAAAGGTGCTTTTTGATCTCGGTATAGTGAGTGCTAGCTCCATTTCTCAATATGAACTTGGGTGAAGATCTCATGTGACCACGAGATTGCAGGCGTGTCCAAAGGTGGTTTGTATCAAACTACTTTTTTCCCTGCAATTTACCTCGAGACTCCACATGTCCTTTCTCCAAAAATGTGGTTTCGATTGCGGCCCGCCTTCATTTTTTTAAGGTTCGTGCATATTCAATCCCTATAATGCAATGGGACTGTCAATCTCATGATATTGATAGTGCTCCTGAATGAACGGTTTAGATTTGTTCTTTCATGATCTCCGGATCAGATCTAACTTTCCTAAATCAACGACTGTGATTTATTTCATTATTCAAGCTTTGGGAGTTTCAAATATCAACCCTTGCTTTACTCCGCATGTCAATATTATGGAGTTTACAATCCACTGTCGTGTGTCTGTATCAGATCAACAGTCGAGATGTCCTTCAAGTCTTCAGACTTCATATATTTTGAATCTCAACTTCTCGTTTCTACTAACTGGATATCTTCTGAAATGGAAAATCTACTGACATCTATCCTCCTTAATCCAACGTCTATCCTCCGTTCGAGGACTTCGGCCTTTTCAAATATTCAACGCTTCACTTTTACAAGAATTATTTCACCTGTAATCAACGAGCTATTGACACGTACCCTCCTGAGCGACTTCAACACTTTGGGCTTCGGGAGCTTCTAATCCTATGCACTTGTTTCTCCCAGAGTGTTTTTACCCAAATACATAATCTTCTGACATGTACCCTTCCTGGTGATCAACGACCAGGGTATTCTTTGGGTCTTCGGTGTTCAAGAATTTAGGCTAATCGTTGCTTCATTCTCCTCCAGAGTGGTCACCTGCTGGATAAGTCATAGGTGGTGGAGACCACTTGTTTTCAGTTAACACTTCCACTTACACTGTCCTTCCACTGAACTAGATCAATGGTTGAGAATGCACCCGAAGTGATCTTCAGATCGGATGGCTGAGAGAGAATTTGGACCTTCGTCCTTTAGGAATTCGGGAATTTTGACATTTTTTGGTGATGAAACTTCCGAAGTAAATCTCCCAGAGTGATGTAGCTTGCTTATGTCACTTGTTGACATGGCACGAGCTAATTTCCTCTTGACACTTGTCATCATTTGATTATGCCATGTGTACTTGTTGACATGGTCTTCCACATGTCCTTACTGACGTGGTTACATGTCCTTGCTGATGTGGTATACCACATGTCCTTACTGAGGTGGTCTATTGGTGTGGGTTAGACATGTAGGCAGTGTAGTGGAGGTGGAGGAAGAGCGCGGTAGTAGAGTGTGACATGTAGCGGGTAGTGGAGTGTGACATTAGAGTGTGGATGTGGTATGTATGAGTGTTTTTATTGTTTGCTTGGAGGGGGGCTTAGGTGATAAGTGGTAATGAGTGAGGGGGTTCTGATTTGACAAGACAGTGACACGTATGAGGGCCCCACATGAGAAATACCACCAACTCAACCCCCCCCATAGTTAAAGGTAGAAATCTCAGGGGGGTTTGATATGCCCTGTCGACCGTAGATCTAAGTGCTCGATTATCAGTCGCTGATATTAGCGTTCCCTCTAACTTATCATGTCCTTCCACTTATTTCTATTCAACGACTAACAAAAATTTGGGTGATCGAGATCTCATATCTCATCCCTTGTTTATCCTTTACTTCCACTTAAATCAATCCGACGGATGATGAAAATTCGGTTGATCAAATTCTTAATCATTTTTACCCACTTATCCTATCCTTCATTAATTCAATCCCACGGTTGTTGGTCCTCTGGATCAGTGATCCAATAACTACTATCTCTCTTCCTCTTGATCTTCTGATCTCTCTGACTTTAGAAGGATTTCTAAGTGTTCACGGATGTTGACCTTTTCTCCTCCTGCAAGTCTGTCTCTTGGACCTCATCTGTACTTTTAGAAACTATTATCTCTTATGAGCTTTCTCATCTTCTTCACTCTCAAGGTTTGGTTCATTGTTGTTCTTTCCATCAATGACAAGAACATTCTTTGTGTAAACATGCCAACATAAAATGGTCAATACTAGGGGTTTCAATGGATGCCTTGGAAAATTCCCCCAATCCTAGATAAAAAATCATCATTTTAAATATCATCAGTTCCAAATAAAGAAAAGATGATTGATGCATTACCTCATTCTTTGGATTTTTTATGGAATCCATGACTTCTAGGATGGCCTCTTCAGAAGGAAAATTGGTATCTAGAAAATCATATGAACATGAAGAGTTAATAACCCATTCAGGCGAAGTAGGTTGATCACACTCCATATGAGGATGGATTTTTTGACTAGTATCAGTATATGCTCATGGGATTTCCATATCGACAATTTGAATCATGGTGAGTGGTATGGATTCTCCATATTTACCAACATCCTTAAGGTGAGGTACCACCCAAGGGTCAAAAGACCTGATGGATCCACTGGTAAATTATCAAGTCATGTTGATAGGAGATACATTAGTAGTGGAATATGGTGGGATAAGGGGAAATATTCCTATCAACAAAGGATCTTTGAACTTCCCCACACTGAAATTCATATAATACTACGTGGTATCACCTACAAAGGGTACATTAGACCCTTTGTTGGATCCAAGGTCCGGGGTAAATGGAATATGATCACTCATAAGTATTTTCCATTTCTGAGGGAAGCATAGGACCCTAAAGATCGATGAGACAACTACATTCATCTCATAGAACTAAGTACACCCAAGTAACACATTGTACTCAAGTGGTGCATCGACGACCTCTATGGTAAAAAATAGAGTCTTTCCACCTAGATCGATGGGTAAGGCAGTGATAATTCCATGGGGTTAGAATATGTTTCCATCAAATGCTTTCAAAAGTGTTGTAGACATGTCGAGTGTAATACCTGTAATCCAAACCCAGTTGAAATGTAATTACAAGTATGCATATAGGATGGTGAGCCAAGAACCTCTTTTTTCCAATGAGCCTATTTTTTATTGTGTATTTTTCACTTGAAATTAATGAAAGAAAACATGATTGCATGTAGACCATCCTGACAAGAAGAGTAAGGGGGATAAAATCCACTAGAATGGGAAAGAGAGGATAAGAGTCTAGAAAATGGGAAAATCTAAGGGAGCTTAAGCCAAAAGGGAATATTTTATCAATATTCCTAAAATTTAAAGTATAAAGTAGGGGATAATTAATTTTATCCTAAGCCCATATGAGGAAATGTATCACCATGTGAGGGAACCCATGTGTGTCCCATGTAGTTTCCAACATGACAAGTGTCAAGTTGGGAACATGCACATACATTTTTTGGACTTAAGCTCATTCAACCACCATTCGATCATTCTTATTTCACCTCACCTCATTGCTATGATGGGGACGTTCATGCTACCATTTTACGTACATGTACATGTACCAGAGGGAGCATAGGAGTCTACTAAAGAGCACAGAAAGAGAATCATTAAGATGAAGAGGTGG
The DNA here is from genome assembly GCA_000966675.3 of Picea glauca. Lineage (NCBI taxonomy): Eukaryota > Viridiplantae > Streptophyta > Pinopsida > Pinales > Pinaceae > Picea > Picea glauca. The sequence goes on from JZKD02S1989082.1 coordinate 146,613, forward strand.
GTTGTTAGTCCCATGTGTATTCTCTCTAGGTGAGATAATTGTAGGGAATTTGATTCCCATAGGTGACAATTTATCGTCATAGAACTCTGATTATTCCTGTCTGACTTGTTGTTGAAGATTTGAAGGAAGTTCAAAGCCATAGGGGGCACACCTCCTGGGTGGGACAAGAATGTGGGGAAAGTAGAGTTTGCAGGGTTGTTGTTGAACCTGACACCTGTATTGAGATATTTATAATGTTGAGAGACCTCCAGGGATAGATTTTCCTTTCCCTAGTGGATTTCAAGCCCAGCTTGGGGGAGACCTATTCTCCATTTGTGGGGAACAATGTCTAATGTTGGGAGGAAATTTAGAGGTCTGCATGCAGTTGGTGGTTCAGTTGTTCTAGATAAGTGATCATTATGTGTTTGTTTAATTATTGTTGATTAATAATGTGAGAAATCATGTGTTGATCATTAGTGTGCAAAATACTATGAAATTGGGTCATAATTAATTGTTATTCATAATATCGTTTAAGTAATTTTTCCTATGAAAATTGTATAAAAAATGTATAGATGATGTAAACTGGTAATTTTGTCATGTGTTCCATAATTATCATTATCTTGAGCATATTGGCGATAAGACTGGTTCAGTAATGGAGTTGGTAGTTATAATACCCTAACAATATTTATCAATGACTCTGTTTATATCTTCCACTATCTATGTAGAATTAATAATTGTACATATGATAAGTGGGGTAATTACCCATGTTGTTATGCATGAGGTTAAGTGAGTAAAAACTTGGTATTTTGGGCTAGAAAGGACTTGAACAGTTGTATACAGTGTGTCAGGAAGAAATTTCTCATCCTTATAAGGGTAGGTTTGGGGCAAGTTTTACAACCTCTAGGTGGCCCTAAGTGTCTTAGGAAATCTCTAATAAAAAATCACAGCATTAAAGACTAGATTCATACTAATTTAAGGACCATTCCAGATAACATTATGGATATTCGAAGTATGAATAGTTGGAATTGTAGTTTGGAGGACAGGTCACCCCCAAGCTAGGATTGAACTCCACTAGGGCAAGGAAAATCTATCTCTGGAGGTCTCTCAACATTATAAATATCTCAATACATGTGTCAAGTTCAACAACAACCTTGAAAAATCTACTTTCCCCACATGCTTTTCCCACCTAGGAGGTGTGCCCCCTATGGTTTTCCACTTCCTTCCAGGCTTCAACAACAAGTCAGACATGAATAATCAGAGTTCTATGACAATAACTTGGCACCTATGGGAATCAAATTACCCACAATTATCTCACCTAGAGAGAATGCACATGGGCCTGACAACCCACCTCTTCAGCTTAATGATTCTCTTTATGTGCTCTTTAGTAGACTCCTACACTCTCTCTGGTACATGTACATGTACTCAAAATGGCAACATGAATGTCCCCATCATAGCAATGATGTGAGGTGAAATAAGAATGATCGAATGGTGGTTGAATGAGCTTAAGTCCCAAAAACTTATGTGCATGTTCCCAGCTTGACACTTGTCATGTTGGAAACTACGTGGGACACACAACGGTTCCCTCACATGGTGATACGTTTCCTCATAAGGGTTTAGGATAAAATGAATTATCCCCTACTTTATACCTTAACTTTTAGGAATATTGATAAAATATTCCTTTTTGGCTTAAGCTCCCTTAGATTTTCCCCTTTTCTAGACTCTTATCCTCCCTTTCCCATTCTAGTGGATTTTATCCCCTTACTCTTCTTATCAGGATGGTCTACATGAAGTCATGTTTTTTTTCATTAATTTCAAATGAAAAATACACAATAAAAAATAGGCTCATTGGACAAAAGAGGTTTCTGGCTCACCATCTTATATGCATGCTTGTAATTACAATTCAATTGGGTTCGGATTAGGGGTATTACACTCAATATATATGCAACACTTTTGAAAGTGTTTGATGGACACATGTTCCAACCCCATGGAATCATCACTGCCTTACCCATCATGCTAGGTGGAAATACTATCCTTGTTATCATAGAGGTCGTYGATGCACCACTTGAGTACAATGTGTTACTTCGGTGTACTTGGTTCTATGAGATGAATGTAGTTGTCTCATCAGTCTATAGGGTCCTATGCTTCCCTCATCAATGTAAAATCATTAYGATTGATCATMTTGCATTTAACCCATACCTTGGATCCAACACAGGGTCTAATCTACCCTTTTTTKGTTATACCATGCAGTATTATATGAATGTCAGTGTGGGGATGTTCAAATATCCTTCACTGATGGGAATATTTCCCCTTCCCCCACCATATTCCACTGCTAATGGAGCTCCTATCAACATGATTTGATAATTTACTAGTGGATCCCTCATGTCTTTTGACCCTTGGGTGGTACCTCACCTTCAGTATGTTGGTAAATATGGAGAATCCATACCACTCACCATGATTCAAATTGTCGATATGGAAATCCCACGAGCATAACATCAAGGATATCTGAACTACACTTCATTTCACTTTTCCATCTATTGATCTATCTTAACATGATTCATAACATGAAGAAAAGTATTTGTTATGCACGTTGATGGCTTATCATTTCCAATGCATGTGTGCTTAAAATATTATTGCAGTGAGAAAACAAGTAAATGAAATGAATGTTGTTAACATAAGAACCAACATTTATTATGTTAATGGTTATCACACAAGAACCAACCATCAGAAACATCATTTTTTACTCATGTATTTAACATCATAGAATGATTTCATTAAGAAGCAAAAATTCCTAAAGAATAACCATGCAAGGTTGCATGAGAACAAACAACAAGATCAGTT
>JZKD02S1989082.1:175176-217654 GCA_000966675.3 Picea glauca
AGAATTTCATGTTTTGGGGAAAAAGTTGAATTCCATTTTGAACTAATAGAAGTTCCTAAATTAATTCTTTTATGTTTTCTCATGATAAATACATGTGGGTGATGTAGATGAGATGATATTGATTAAAGTTAGAATGTTGATTACAAAGAGTAGCTTGAGAAGATGTTGATTGGAAATATTTGAGGGCAATTGGAAATCTAGGAGCCATGGTTCTCTGAGACTTCCTAAGTTGGCTTATTGTTGAAGCCCAAGGAAAGGGAGGTGTAGATACAGATGGACTGTGTGACAATGAAGGTGTACACTCCTTGGGTGGGACAGGCATGTGGGGAATGAGAGACCATTGGTTGGAGTGCTGCTGAGGTTTGAATGGTTGGAGTGTTGTTGAGGTTTGGTACCTTCACCTAGACCATGTGGATAAGGATTGTGGACCGTGGATATCTTGGGAAGACATTTCCCCAATGGATTCATAGCCCTGCTAAGGGGTGGAAGTTATTCTCAATCAAAAGATAAGTACAATTCTCTATTTATTGTATGTTGTGTATGTTGTATACATGTTATATTGTTATTAAAATTGTCTATATATACATATATATACATTTCATATATTCTTGCATTACCTCCATCCATCACTGTACATAATGTGTTTCATATTTCATTACTTAAGAAATATATATACCTGATGTTAATCATGTAATCGATTGGAATATGATTCAGGTAGAGAAAGAAGTTGTCTTGCAAGTGCATCCAATCCACATATTGGAATGGAAGAGAAAAAAACTCTGGAATCGATCCATAGGCATTGTAAAGGTCCAGTGGACTTGGTATGGTCTTGAGGACACGACATGGGAGAATGAGGATGCTATGCGGGCAGAATACCCGCATCTTTTTGAAGATTTTGGAAATCTTGTTGATGTTGTGTAAAGAGTTTCACTGAGGACACTGAAAAAATAAGGGGAGGGGATTGTAATATTCCTAAGGATGAGCCCTAGTTATATTATGAATTGAAATCATGTTTATAGACTGGTGAGCCAACTGTATATAATCTGGTGGGCTTATGTGTTTATTAGGTCAGAGAGACAAGTGTTAAAGGCTAGGAGCCTGATTTTGTATATGTAATTATGCAGATCATTAAAAAAATATAAACATCATTGTGTGCAGACTGACCATGAAGAAAGAGTGATGGGGGACTAATATTCCACAAGGATGGGTAAAGGAGGAGGCTAAATGTGTGGGCCTAGGGGATAAGTTAGGGGGCTTACCTCTAAAGGGGATAATAATTTATTATTATTTCCTAAAGGCTAAGGTAGACAATTGACCAAGTGTTGTCCTAAGTTCTTTGAAAAGGAAAGTGTGCAAAAGAGAATGCATGTAGCTCCAGGAAGACAAGTGTCGACCTGGGTGCATGCAGATAAAAGATAAAGTGTCATCTGTATTGGGGGTTCACGGTTCATTCTTCCATCCTCTGTCTGAGTTCATTGGAATGCTTGTCTGAACCTGTTTTGCCTCTACACATGACCTCTGTGTTTTTTTCTCTGGTCACACACCTTGAAACGAGTGGAAACCCACGTAATGAGTCATGTCTTATGTGAAGCTCGAGAATACTGTATATGTCTATGTCGTGTGTGTGTCATAACTATTGGCAGTTGTGGCCACATAGTTCCTGGACTAAGTGTGGCTTGTTTCCTTCTGTTTTCCTGAGTTGTATTGACCAATGGATGTTGTCCTCACCTCGTGGGAATTGAGTTGAAAATGACCGAAGAACCAGGTTGTCAGGACTGTGAGAAGATCTCTCTAGGTGAGAGAGTTTGTTGGGAAGTTGTTTTCTCCCAGAGAGAGTCTAGCACCAACTATGGAGCTCTAAGAATTCATGATCTAGCCTATTACTAAGACCCAGAGAGGGAGGTGAAGCACTGATGGACTGTTCTTGTGAAGGTGTATACTCCTGGGTGGAATAGGCATGTTGGGAATGAGATTTTGTGAGTAGTGGGCATAAGAAGGCTCCTGGAGAGAACCCTTCTAGTTTCACTGTGCAGTTTCCTGTGACCTTAGCCTAGTATAGGATTCCCTTGCCCTGGGTGGAGCTTAGTCCCATATCAGGGGTGACCCACTATTGAGTGTGATGAGCAGTGTGTTCTATGGTTGGGAGGTTCATGGAAGGTCTGCACGTAGTTGGTGGATTTACTCCAGTTAAAAGATAAGTATCAATCTATGCTTAATTTATATGTTATGCATGTTTGTGCTAGTGATGCTTGAATGTTATCATGTGTTCCATTGAATGTGGATGTACTATTAATCTTTTTTTAATCTGAATGGTAACAATAACTTTGTGTTATGTGTTTTATTTTAATTAAAATGCATGTTATATATATGTGTGTGTGTGTGTGTGTGTGTGTGTGTGTGTGTGAATATTCTACAGTGGTAGCCTTACCCAGTCTCTRTCGAGGGTAGGGGATGCTACAGTTTGGTATCRCMRCTAAGTCATAGCTGAGTAGTGGCATTTCCCATGCTGGTTTATGGCTAGGGATGTTACACCCCTAGCCACAAATATATTTTCCTCGTAATAGAATTGGTGACCATACTGGGGATAAAATCTCCTTTTTTGAGGTTTGGAGTGTTTTTCTCCTTAGATTTCTCTTGTTTATATTGAGTTTCTTGTCGTATGATTGCTTGATAGCCTTTTTTCACTATGAGTCTAAGTTTCTTGGCCTTCTCCTTATCCTGGTTGTTTTTTAACACATATATGTGGGGTTTTTACTGACATCCGCATACATACGTGTGTTGTCCTTCTGCAAGAGGCGTATATACATGATTTTCCCTTGAAAATTCATGTGCATCAAACTTTGTTGCTTGGTTGTTGGGTTTGATGGTTTCTGAGTAGGTTTTGATGATTGTTGAGTCTTCTTGGGTCTCTGTTATGACTTCTAAGTGTCTTTGGAGTGATAAAAAACCTTTCTTTGGTTGAATTTTTGGGCGGTGCCTTTCTCACCTTATTTTTTCATTTGATTGAACTTGTAGCTTGGGCTTGGTGTTTTTATTCTTGATATCCTACTTGGTTTGTCTTTGTTTACACACAGTAGAGTTTTTATATCAAGTTGTTGTTCAGTCCTTGCATTTTCATTCTCCTATATTGAAAATACAAAAATATTAGGCATTTTACATTGTTGGCATTTTGATGTTTTGAAGTCCTTATCATTTATCTTAGTACATGTAAAGAAATATTACATTTTATTTAGAATTGCAGAACTGAATTGAGAATTGCATTTTGAAAAGAATATCATTTATTGAGAATTGAATTTAGGATTTGCATTGAATTCATATTCATTTATTTTACTTGTTGAGTCATAACATCACTAGTTTCACGACCGCACCTTTTTGAGTAAGCAAGGCCACTAAAAGTAACACTTTAATTTAAAATTAACTAATAATGATTTTATTTTTATAGGGTGCAAAAACTAGCTTAGGATTTAGAGCTTTGGAATAGGATTTTTTGAGTAAACTTCTCCAAGGCTATTAAATCAACATATGTGTTTTACTAAGGGAGTGGAGAAATCCATTGTATAATCGGTAATATCAGGAGGCTCCGCTTACACCAGAGTTAAGCATGAGGTCGTGTGAGGTTGGTTGAAGGGATATCCCCCCAATACCTTCTTAGCGTCAGATATATTTATGGGGATCTATTCATATATGGGGATCTTGATAGTACCCTTACCTCTATGAGAGGTGGTGCTTTCAAGGTTTTTGGCTTTGTTACCCTGCCACATACAGTGGACCTAAATTATGACTATTTGCTTGTGCATCATTTATACCATGGTTTCTTAGTTTCTTGACTTAGGTACCACATAGGTTACTTGCAGGGATTATTCTACACGTACCTTGGGTCAGATAAGGGTCGGACAACATAGAACCTTTATGGAGGATTACCTCTCTGGGGGGATCTAACCAAATGTTTCTTAATCCCACAAGGGCCCTTATAATTGATTCTGATACCTCCAATATTTAGCAGAGGAGTCTCAAGCCCCTCTTGGGAGAGGCATACCTACTTTAGAGAGGGAGGCCCCTTTCAACCACTTTATCTTGTTTGTGTGCATATTGTCTGTTTGATTATTTTTTGTGTGCTCTTTGATTACTAGTTGGCCTTAGGATTTTTTACCGTTCCTTGAGTTGTCATTATTATGATGGATAGAGGAGTTCCTTTGACTCCCTTATTTATCTCTACCTCCCCCATGACATTCATTCATTTCATGGGGATGAATCCGTCCACATTTCATAATGGTATGCATAATTACGACACTCAGTCAATGCCTTGGGTATCTAGTCATTTTTCTCTTGGTATGCCAAACATGCCTTCACCCTTTCCATCCTCTCCATTGTCGGCTTATATGAATCCTAGTTTTGGATCCAGGGACATGATGACTTTGTTGTCAACATGTTCATTTGATAAGAGTCATGTCCCTAAACCAACTCTTACTATGGGGGGTTGGAATCTCTTGTCTTACAGATCCAATCCTAGCAATACTTTTTTAGGAGCCAGTGCTCAAATGGGTGGTTATTCTACTTATTACACCCCATATGTGTATCCTTTGTCTTCCAAGATATTTCCTATGAAAATGTTTCCCATAGTGGGTCCCCATATGCCCTTTGTTATGGAGGGAATCAATTTTATGGTATGGGCTACCCTCTTCACGGAACCCGTTCACATGGGGGAAACATATATCCTCACTTGAGTAATCCTTATCATGTTTTTTTCTCTTCGCAGACATCATTTTAAGTGATGATGCCCGTGCAAACCTCTATATATAAATTAGGCGGAGGATAATACCTTTTCAAATAGGGACATGGTGTAAACTAGGACCCCTACTGGCCTACAATGTCTCAAATCCAATATTTCTTGGGACCTTGGTCTCAAATTCCATAAATTACCACCGCCACTAGTCCAGTCCTTTCAAGTCATACTAGAATCGCATCAACAACCTCTGCTAGTCATGTTGGAGATTGGTCGACAACCTCTGCAAGTTATGTTGAAGACTGACAACTAGCCACTGCAAGTCATGTTGGGGGCATCACTCTAGTCACCATGAGTCATCCCAACATCACATATCCAACCTCTGTACATCATGTGGGAGATGAACCTCCAACCTATTCCAATAATGTTGAGATCATGTTGTCAACCATTGTGAATAATGTTGGGGTCAGTCATACAATTGAGAAGCCTAAATGTGTAAGAAGTAAACCCAAGTTCCTTTGTAGGAGTTGTGAAGGAGATCACCTTACTCATTTGTGCTTTGCTACTGCTGGGATACTGGAAGCATGGTCCTCACCTAGGGGCCCTTCGAGTTTTGAGTCATCATTGGTTTCCCAACACTTTGTTTCTCCGTTGATTGACACGACAGTCATGTCGATGCAATCATCACCTGAACACACTCTCATTATTTAGGGTGATGCATCTCCTAACCTTGTTGTCACACATCCTATTCAACCAACAGTTGAAGAAGTGTTCATACTAATGCAATATCCAGTCAATCCAACTCTTCTTTTGGAGGGTGATGTGTCTTTCAACCATGTTATTAGCATTTCTAGAACTACACCTTCTGAAAAAGAGAGATTTTTACTCTCCCCAATGCTCTCCCTTTAAGTCTTGAAGAGGTTCCCTTTGACTAGGATGGTCTTGTGTGGTATCCAATTCTGCCTCCTATGCCTTTTTGAGTAAGAGATATTATCTGATATATCATGGAGAAGGTAACCTCTACTAGTACTTTATCCTCCTCGACTTGGAGAGCTTTGGGTTTTCCCAAGCTTGTGTCATATATTCATAGGTTTCTAAACTTTCACAGAAGTCTTGCATGGGAGACTTGGTCTCCCCATGACATTCTGCCTAGAAACCCCACAACGAGTCTAATTTAAGCTCTTTTTTGACTCGTCTAAAAATCAAAAAGATTGTCAAGTGAATTTGTCCCTTTCACACTAGTTAATTGGATTTCAAAGGTTGTGAGTTTTATTTAAGATCTTTTCCAACTCATTTTCAAAAAGAGAAAATATTTCCGAGTGAACTTGTCTCTTTCACACTCATAAATTGGATTTGAAAGGATGTCTATTTGGTGCAATTTTATCCCTTTTTCAAACCAAGTATACTAAGATTATGAAAAAGGACATTTTTTGGCGTTAAGTTGTAATTTCATCTCATGCCCTTGCTTGCAGTATTGATCCTATTTTTGGTTCTTTCTTTTGCATTATAAGCCATTCACCTCAAAAAATTTCATCCTCAACCAAGAAGAACCTTGTTTATATCATTTTCATATTGAAACCCTATACCTAGGATGAAACATTCCCCTACGTGTCCATCTCCTGCATGCAACTCCTTGCATTCAGAATAGGTATTTTCCAATGTAGGAACTAGTTTTGATTAATTGCGACACTCATTTCCTCCTTTGTATCATAGCATTCATTTGACTATGAAAAAACAAAAAACGGCGGGCAGGAAGGGAATATTATATTATATTGGTAGCAATCGTGTCTCCTTTGAATAAAGCACAAAAATTTTTAGTCCACTTGTCATCAAAATTTTGGGTTTAGCATGACCTTAGGAAGCTAAGCTCGTTACAAATATTTTACTCCCCCGACTGATTACTCTTCTAGTCCCTATGGAGAGTTTGATTGATGCCTCCTGCATCTCAAAGTTTCATCATTAAGTCTATCTTGCCAGAGTCTTCCATATGTCTCATGCTCTTTTTCAAAGGATGTCTATCAACCTATGTTGGCCACTCCTTAGAAATCTTAACTTCACATGTCAGCCATACCCTCAGTCTGTCTCAGAATCACATGTAGTTGTAGTCCTATTGTACACCCTAGTCCTACTTTCCTCATTGATAGGTAACCTTGAACCTAGAAGTCAACACTTCATCATTGGTCGTTGACTTGGTGGGTTCCCTTGTGTTCGACAGCGAGACATCTATTCACACATTGAGATTCATGCAGTTTCTTGGATGCCATTATCCCTATTGGTGGATTCCTCACCTTTGTCAGTAGTTTTCCTTATTTTCTTATATTCATAGATTATTTTTTTTGTACCGCTTACACCTAGCACACATGAAAGACTCAAAGGGTCATTGGTTCGTGAACATGTTCTTCATCTAGTTTCCTCCAAATCATCAATCTCCTGCTTTGTGTTATAACCATATAATTTATAGGATCAAATGATGACTGAAATGTTATCTCTTTAGTGTTTTTGTTTGTCAAATGATTTTTCATTCTACAAATAATTTGAGAAAAGAAAGAAAAAGAAAAAGAAAATAAAGAAAAGAAAAAGAAAGAAAAAGAATAAAAGAGGGCATAAAAGAATTTTAATAGAGCCCCATGCAATAATAGTGGCTTGGTCCATACCTTTCAAGCATGGCCAAGTTATTTTAAATTAATGTTGATAGGAATAGTGAATAGGCTTGGCTAAACTGTTTAATATTATCCAAGTGATCTAGGTTAGTTAGTGAATAAATCTGGCCAGACTGCCTAATCTTGGTCAGATAGCCCCAGGATAGAGTAAGTTCTTAGTCCAACAGTTTAATCTGGGCTAATTGTCCTAGGAAATTAGGTTAGAACATAGGGTAGTTTTATTTATTTTCAATAAAACCAGTTCGATGATCAATGTTGGACCATGCCTTGGGTGCTTAAAAGGTTGGTTGTCTAACCCCTTGGTGATGTAAACATGTAAAAACTTGGGAAAAACCCACGATATGCACTTATCCTAAGTTCTATGGGTGCATATGCATTTCGCGCCCACACTTAAGCAACAACTCAGAATCAAAGGGAAGATTGGGTCTTTCACCTGCAATAGTTGAGGCACCGGGGAGGAAGTAGACAGACTGCGAAGGGAAATGAAATTCTTTGTCAGTTTCACATGGCACTATGATCCGTGTGGGACAATTTAAGAGATGAGGATAAAAAACAAGAATATCCCGTATGTTCATATATTTAGGCCTGAGGTAGAAAAAATTGCAAACCAAACAGGATGGGAGCCAAAAACTTTGTTTGAGACAGAACAACAGGACCTCCCAGTCACTATATCACAGACAACCACACCACAAGCTCTAAAGGAGAAAATTCCTAGGCAGGATCTGTCACCTCCTGTCACTAAAGTATCTTCAGAAGAATTTCGACTGCATACCAAGAGGCCAAAAGCCAGTTCAGCTCCTGACCCAGCTGGAGAAAAGGAGATTCCATCCACTACAATGATAGAGGTTGATCAGTCGCTCCTTAGTACAAGTGGCAAGCAGATCGTAACCACAGTATTACCAAAGAAGCCTATGGACACTCCACCAATCAACCAGCCAGGCAAGACAGGACTGAAGCTGAGCATCTTTGAGAAATATGATTTGATCAAGAAAAAGAATCAGACTCTGACTAGCAGCACATATGCCCAGTTCTGGAAGTAGACGTCGATTGCACAACATAGACTGCTATCGGCATTCAACACTGAGAAGGGTAGAATGCACATGGAATTCCTTCAAGCATAGGTACCAGACCCAAAGGTAATCACCGATTACAAAAGGGCCACTTTTGAATTCTAGACTAAGGATGTGCATCCAGCTGATCAAATGGATCTACACAGACAAACGGGAGAAATGGTTTTCTCCACACTGGCACATGCTTCCACTACAGCCTCTAGGTTACAAGTGTCTCTGAACAATGTCCAGACGCAGTTGAAGTTGGAGAAAATATCATCCTTTTCCAAGGATAATAGGATCAAGACGTTGGAGGAACTGGTCCTCAAGATCGGGTATGATCCCTCGAATGTGAAAGCAGTCGAGGAGATGATCAAGAAGAAAAATGCCGACATAGCATCTTTGAGGAAACAATTGAAGTTACCACCAACAGTAGACTCGCAGGAAAAGGAAATAGCAGAGACATAAGGAGAAAAAGATGAGATTCTTAGGTTGATCATGGAGCAGAATGCACAATTGAACGAAATGGAAGCTGAAATGGAGAAGCTAGTGAAAGAGAAGGAACATTCAAAACCCATGGAATTCATTCCATTGAGTGTAGTTTCACTCTCAGGAGTGAGCACAACATCACTAGCAGAAGTCCCATCGACAAATCCACTGACGTCTCTGGAGAAGATGGTTGAATTGGCTAAATCTATGGAAGAGATGAACCTGCAGGAGACAAAGATTAGCAGGCTCAAAAAGGAGATTGAGAACCTTCAGGAACTCAAATATTCTTACCAAACTAGCTACTCCAAGTAAAAACAAGTGTCATACCAGCTCAAACAAGAGTTGCAGCAGCTTCAGAATCAAACGGTGGTAGGCAAAACATTGGCCGAAGTCAAAGAAAGTGTCTAGACAGACATCACCAAGTCTTTGAATGAAATATGGCCAATGATACAGATTATGTTTAAGCAAAATGAATTGGTGTAGAGAAGTAAATAAGCCATCGAGAAGATTATATCAAAACTGGGAGAGATGCCCGCACAGGCTAATGAAATCATCAAATTCTTGAATTCTAAAACCAGAGAGGACTGATGCTACAACTAGAAGAAAAGGTTCAGTCTATGGACCTTGGGGTGCAAAGTTTTTTTAGGAAGATTGAAGCTTTACAGAAGAAAGGCCTTCCTCGTTTGAAGGTGATAAATGACAAATTGATGACACTTCCAGATTACAAAAAGAAACTAGCCGACGTGGCTAAGGATAGTTCAAAATTTTCAGGAATTCAAGGCAGTATCACTGGCAAGGAATTCTTAGATGCATTTCAGTTGGACATCAACATACAGCATGAGATTAGGTACATCTTCATCACCAAGCCTACTTTTTCCAAGTACACAGAGATGGATGAAGTCTACTGAAGATTACTCAAAGTCAGCGTTCCCAGTCATCTTCGATGGGAAGAAATCTGTGACCTGATCAAGTAATCAATGAGGTGTCCCAGCCCAGTCAACTATCTAGTCAGATGAGGTCATGCAGAGGCCTCACCAACGATTCACCCAGAAAATAGCATGCAGTTTCGACACATCATCAAATAGTTTCCTAGATTTTTGTAATTTGCTAAGTTAGTTAAGCTAAAAATAGATTTACCATGTCTCGATCTTTAATGATAGGATCGTTTGTAATTTTGGGTTATAAATACTTCAATTTTTGAAGTATTGAGGGTTGATCTTTATGCCCTAAGAGCTATCAGACTGTAATATTTTTCGAGAGATCTTCCATTAATACAAAGAGACGTCTTCACAGGATTCTTGCATGTACTCATTGCTGATTTTTTCCTTTCTAAGTTAAATGTTATTCTCGCTTAGTTATCATATTGTTTTCTAAATCTAATCTTTGAAAGTAACGAATGTAGAAGGATTTATCTTTGTATACCCTATTTCTGAATTTAAAGATTTTAATGTTTCATCTTCTGATTTTACGATAACGAAATTCTTAACTGCTTCTTTGTTGTATTTGATATTCTCACCTTTTCTGCTATTCATCATTTATGCTGCTAAAAGAATCCAGTGATTACATTATCTCGTCCTGTGAAAAGTTTCTTTGTTTTCTGGTTTATATTTTATTTACATGATACAGGCCCCATAGCCCAATGGATATGTAAATCTCTCTCAGCCAACCCAACGAAAAATACAACAAAAAAAAAAACATATTTTATGTAACTAGCCTAATATTTTAAATTTGAAACATATCTAAATCATATAGAGAGATCCCTCTCTGAAGCTGGTAGGGCTAGATCCCAGCTTCGAAGTGGTTGGATAAAGTTACCTCCCATAGATTTCTTCTTTTTTGACAACCTCTAGGAAATTTACAAAGCGTTAACATAGTGGCAACTCCACTAGGGAGCAGAACTGAAAAAATTTTAACCTCACGTCTTCTTTCCCCTAGAAGAAAATTTTGCTTCTAAAATATTGCAAATATGAGAAAGAGGTAATGTTTAGAGGTTGTTAAAAACCTGTACATATTATTTTCGTATTTGTAAAAATAAAAAGTATATGTATATATAAATCAAAAAGAAATATGGCTCCCAAAAGAGCTTATACTCGATCTCACCTAGATCCAGAACCTACGATAGCAACTGATAATCTAGAACAATTGCTCAGGAAAAAGACCATTGTTGAAGGTTCAGTAAGTCATAATCCCCTTCTCTTCTAGAGGATCTTGTTTCCCTTCAGGATCTCAACTTTGACATACTTTTCAAACAAAGCTTGTTCAGAACAAGATCTGATAGCTTTGTGGCTGAAACCGTGCTGGACCTAATCGTCTTGCAACCCCGAACTCCTGAAGTTCTATCTCCCACTGCTAAACCTCAAACCACTCACTTTGTGCCAGCTAGCCCCTCCTCATCCTCGTCTTCTGTCACCATCTCACCTATCATCCAGGTTGTCGTCCTGCCTCCTCCACCTATCATGGCAGTCAGATATGCTCCCTTGGTGTTGGTTTCACCCCTTCATGCTATTCCCTAGGACTATCAAACAAGAATTCCACAGTTCGATGGAACAGGACCCTTGAGCACCCAACAACACATTGATAAAATGAATGATTATTTTGACCTGCAGGAAGTAGATGAGGCTGACGTTCAAATGAGATTGTTTGTGCAAATTTTGACAGGTGACGTTAAGAAATGGTATAAAGTTTTACGTGTTGCCTCAGTGCTTGACCTTACCACATTTCAAAGAATTTTTCTAGACATATGGAAGGTAAAGAAAAACCCTCTCCAAATCTTGTCAGAGTACGAAAACATCAGAAGAAATCAAGGTGAGACAGTGCAAGATTACTGCACCTGTTTCAATAACCTGTACAATGCAATTATAGCCGATATTAAACCTCCACAAGGTTTAGCATTGATAAAATTCCCTGATGGTTTTGACACCGATATGTCATATCAATTAAGGAAGAGAAACTCCACCACCCTGGAGGACATGCAAAAAAGTGCAATAAGTGTGGAGGCCAACCTGTTGAAAAAAAGGGCACGATAGAGGACAGAGAGGAGAGTCACAATCAAAGAGGAAACTTCCACATCAACTTCTGATTCCAAATTGGATTCCTTGGCCAGAGAAATGGAAAGAATGATGGAGAGACTTACTGTATCCAAAATAAATCCTCCTAGAGAAAACCCACCAGCTCTCCAAATTCAGAATCCTAACTTCAGAAGAAACCCTCCTCAAATCAGGCAGAGAGATCCTAGGGATCAAAGGAAACAAAGAGGTCCTGATAAACAGATCAGACCTCCCCTACAAGAAAATTATGCAGATGAAGGAGAAGAAGTAATTGAAGAACTGAAGGATACTCACATAAACCTCATGGTCATTCACGATAATGAAGTTATTTTCCTTACCCAGGAAGAGCAAGAACTTTTTCTTCTCTCTCAAACAAAGGTAAGTGAAGAAGTTGAAGATACCGAACAACAAGCATTTGAAAATGCTATTATGGAGGTGCATCGACAGTACAACCTGTGAAGTAAATAGATAGATGGAATTTCCCCAAAAAAGGTGACAGAAAAGAAGAAGATAGTTGAAACCAAGAAATCTCCCGGGCCTTCTATCGAGAGGATCCTTGAGAAAGGTAATGCTGACGTTCTAGCAAAAATAAATCTTACTATTCTAAAAATATCATCGCAGACTGAGGTTTCATCAACTAACCCACCAAATACTTCTGGCCAGAATATTATGGTGGACAAATCTGAATTACTGAGCCAAACCAGAGTCCAACCTACACCTTTCAGCCTCAAAGGGGAGTTAGCCAAAGTAAAAATTCCCATTCCCCTTTCCAGGTTCATGAGAAAAGATGCTTACCAGTCACAGGTGATCAAAGCACTGACCATTGAACCAAAATAGGTACGAAGGCCTTAACTGTTGGATTAGTGAGTCATTCAGATGCTGTAAACCTTACAGATGATCAACCTGAACTCTTGTTCGGACCTGAAGTGGATGGTCAGACCGACAATGGTGTTGTCACTCCTTTTTACATCAGCCTTAATATACACAAATTGATTATGCATAATGCTATGTTAGATTCGGGTGCTTCCGATAATCTAATTCCTAAAGCAGTGATGGAAAAACTGGGACTTGAGGTTACCAGACCTTACAAGGAATTACACTCCTTTGACTCCAGTAAAGTTAGATGTATCGGTTTGATCAAGGATCTATGTATCACCCTGGTTCAGATTCCTGCAAAAAGCATGGTCATGAATGTTGTGGTTGTAGACATCCCCCTGAAATATGGTATGTTGTTGTCCCAGTCTTGGGGGGCCAAGTTGAAAGGTACTTTGAAGTTGGATATGTCGTATGCCACTGTCCTAGTGTTTGGGCTACAAAGAAGACTATACAGAGAAACATTGATGAAATACATGGTTAGCAGCCAAGAAAAACCACATAACTATCCTCTGTACTCTGCACATTCTGACCTGGATTACTTTATCCTTTATAACGATGGTGATACGGGAGAACAAATCACTCAGCTAGGAGAAGATAAAGTTGGTCCAGACGAAGACCAAGAAATCACCGAAGCAGAAAGAAAGAAAAATGTGATAACTGAAGAATTGCCGGCGGATTTCTGGAGCATGGATTTTGATGGAGCCGTAAGTAAAGAAGGAGCTGAAGCAGGAGTTTGGTTGCACAATCAAAGATCTAGGTATTCGAAAAACCATTCTTACAAATTGAATTTTCAATGCACTAACAACATAGCTGAGTATGAAGACTTGATGCTCGATCTTAAACTATTGAAGAAGGTTGGTGCCAAACAAATCATGGTAAGGGGAGATTCCAAATTAATTATTAAACAAATTAAAGGTGAGTATGCAACCAAACATCCTCATCTCGGAGCTTATAGGAATGTTGTTCTGGACTCCCTTAAATGTTTCGCTGAAGTTGATTTGCAGGTGATGCCTAGGGGATAGAATATCTTAGCGGATGGGTTAGCTACGTCAGCATCCACATGCAATATACCTTTTCATTCCACTTGCCCATACACGGTAGAGGTGAAATGCAAACCAATTGTTCTAGACAACATCAGATACTGGCAAGTATTTCGTAAAGATGATCAAATTGAAGATTTCTTACAATGTAAAAATGATTTCGAGTGTACAAATATAGACTTAGAGAATGAAGATGAAAATGTAAAAAGACCTGATTTTGGAAATGATAGTGTAAATAAGATAGATTCACGAGAGTTAGGTGAGGATGAGATAGAAGCTGATGTTTTTCATTTAAAAATAAATGTTTTACCCAAGGGTTTAGTTCCTTTAGAAGACCTATTTGATTTTAATGATGTAGCTAAGAAACCGAAAATTGAAGCCGGTGGTCAAGAAGTAGAAGATTGTAATATAGGGACAGAAGAGAAACCCAAGATGGTGAAACTTTCCAAATATTTACCCCCTGAGCTGAAACTCAAATACATTTAGCTTTTCAAGGAATATTCAGACGTATTCTCCTGGGGTTATGAGGACTTGAAAGTTTATGACACCATCATCATACAACATAGGATTCCAATAAAAGAAGATCAAAAACCTTTCTGATAGAAACTTAGGAGAATCAATCCCAAGCTACTTCCCCTGATAGGAAAAGAAATAAAAAAAAGGTATGATGCTAAAATCATAGTCCCATTATGATTTTCCAAATGGGTTTCAAATTTGGTCTCGACACGAAAGAAATCCGGAGAAATCAGGGGTTTCAAATTTGGTCCCGACACGAAAGAAATCCGGAGAAATCAGGCTTTGCATCGATTTTTGAAATCTGAATAAGGTCTCTCTGAAAGATAATTACCCATTGCCAAAAATGGACCACATCTTACAAAGGGTAGTAGGATCCAGTCAAATTTCTTTACTGGATGGTTTCTCGAGTTATAATCAGGTCCTTGTTCACCCATATGACCAAGAGAAAACCGCTTTCACAACACCATGGGGTACTTTCATGTATGTGAAAATGCCTTTCGGGTTGATGAACGCTGGGACCACTTTCCAACGAGTGATGGACATCGCTTTTGTGGAAGAACTTAGCAAATTTATTGTCATCTATTTGGACGATGTAACTGTGTTTTCCCAATCTGATGACGAGCACTTACGACATCTCAGACGAGTTTTTGAGAAATGCGGGAAATTTGGGATTTCTTTGAATCCTAAGAAGAGCCTGTTCATATTAGAGGAAGGTAAAATGCTAGGGCACATAATATCTAAGGACGGAATTAAAATAGACCCCAGCAGAATCGAGGCCATTCAGAAATTAGAACACCCAAGAAATATCCAAGAGTTATAGTCTTTTATCGGAAAAATAAACTTTCTGCAAAGATTCATACCCAACCCGACTGAACTTCTCAGGAACATCACAAACATGTTAAAAAAGGACACAAAAATAAAATGGGACACCGATTCTAGGTAGTCTTTTGAACAAGTCAAACGTGCACTCACGCAAGCTCTAGTCTTGATCAGTCTTGACTTCACCAAAGATTTTTATCTTTTTTCTTTCATCTCTGAACATACCATTGCAGTAGTATTACTACAGAAAAACAATGAAAGGTATGAACAACCCATATCCTTTTTCAGTAAAGCTTTAAGAGATGCTTCTTTGAATTATAAAATAATGGAGAAATAAGATTTTGCCTTGGTGAAAGCCATAAAATATTTTAGAATATACATCCTCTATTCCCACACCATTGCATATGTTCTAAATGCGGTAGTAAAAGACATTTTAACCCAGGACAATCTAGATGGCCGAAGAGGAAAATGGATTGCTATCATTCTAGAGTATGACATAGAGATTAAGCCTACTAAACTGATTAAAGGTCAAGGTCTAGCAAAGTTAATGGCTGAATCAAATTTCCATGCTATTGACATTAATTTATTAGCTACAGTAGATGAACAGGGTGAGCAGGCGACTCCAAGCATGAGAGAGGTATTTCTCAACTCTCCATGGTATGCAGACCTGATATTTGTCTTGCATAATTTACAATATCCCCCTGGTATGACCAAAACTAAAGCTAGGTTTTTGAAATTGAAAGCATTGAAATTTTGCATTCTAGAAGGCAATCTGTATTGGAAAGATCTTGGAGGTATTTTGTTAAATTGTTTATTGAAGGATGAAGATGAAAAAGTACTGCAGGATTTTCATGCAGGAGACTGTGGTGGTCATCTGAGTTGGAAGGCCACAGCTAATAAAATCCTGAGAGTTGGATTCTATTGGCCAAATCTATTTGTTGATGTGCATCATAAAGTGACCTTGTGTCATAAATGTCAGTTGTTCGAAGGAAAAAGGAAACTTTTTCCCCTACCCATGAAACCAATCTCCATTGAAGCTCCTTTCCAACAATGGGGATTAGACTTCATCAGAGAAATACATTCTCCCTCTTCAGGCCAACACAGGTGGATTCTTACTGACACAGATTATTTTACAAAATGGATCAAAGTAGTACCAAGTAGGCAAGCTACTGATTCTGTCATTATCAAATTTCTTGAAAATAATATCTTGTCCCATTTTGGATGTCCTAGAAAGATTATAACTGACAATGCAACTTCTTTTCGATCTAAGAAACTCATAGATTTATGAAACCAGTATCATATTGGTTTGGGACATTCCACAACTTACTACCCTCGGGGAAATGGGCTGGCAGAATCATCAAATAAAACTGTGGTAAACATTATCAAGAAGAATTTGCAAGAAAACAAAAAGTCGTGGCATAACAAGTTGGTTTTCGCACTATGGGCCAACAGACTGACCACCAAAAGGTCAATCTGTATGTCACCATATCAGTTGATCTATGGCATAGAAGCAGTCTTTCCCACTTCCTTAGGAGTTCCTGTCATGAAATTGCTGCAAGACATGCAAACCAAGCCGAACGACTCCCAAAGGAGGATCAACCAGATGATCCATTTGCAGTAGTCCAGGGAAGAAGTATACAACAAGACTCAGGTAGTCCAAGAAAGCATTAAGAAGATTTTTGACAAAAGAACCAAGGAGGATGATTTTGAGCTAGGATATTTGGTGTTGACATGGGATTCCCGAAATGAAGACAAGGGAAGGCATGGAAAAGTCGATAGTCTGTGGAAGGGACCATACATGATTCAAGAATTCAGAGGGAATAACGCTTTCTTGCTCAACAACAGTGATGGGACAGATATGTCAGGAGGAACTATAAATGGCAGAATGTTGAAGCATTATTCACCGCCTTAGTAGGGACCTGAAGTTACACTTCCCATTGTACAAATCATTTTCATTTTACTTGCGAATTTATGAGTGAATAACTTTGGTCATACGGTTGAACCCCAGAGAGAAGGCCCTAAGCCACTAACCATTGTCTTCCAATTTTTCGAAATAAAACCAATCAAGAAACAAAGGTGACTATGGAGAAAGTTTCAGAACATCAAGAATCAGGATTGTTGGCACTTCACAAGGAAAGTACCATCCCCAGGTAGAGTCGTTGTTATAACCCTATAATTTATAGGATCAAATGGTGACTGAAATGTTATCTCTTTAGTGTTTTTGTTTGTCAAATGATTTTTCATTCTGCAAATAATTTGAGAAAAGAAAGAAAAAGAAAAATAAAAGAAAGAAAAGAAAAAGAAAGAAAAAGAATAAAAGAGGGCATAAAAGAATTTCAATAGAGCCCCATGCAATAACAGTGACTTGGTCCATACCTTTCAAGCATGGCCAAGTTCTTTTAAATTAATGTGGATAGGAATAGTGAATAGGCTTGGCTAAACTGCTTAATCTTAGCCAAGTGATCTAGGTTAGTTAGTGAATAAATCTGGCCAGACTGCCTAATCTTGGTCAGATAGCCCCATGATAGAGTAAGTTCTTAGTTCAATAGTTTAATCTAGGCTAATTGTCCTAGGAAATTAGGTTATAACATAGGGTATTTTCCTTTATTTTCAATAAAACCAGTTCGATGATCAATGTTGGACCATGCCTTGAGTGCTTAAAAAGTTGGTTGTCTAACCCCTCGGTGATGTAAACATGTAAAAAATTTGGAAAAACCCATGATATGCACTTATCCTAAGTTCTCTGGGCACATATGCATTTAGCATCCACATTTAAGCAACAGCTCAGAATCAAAGGGCAGATTGGGTCTTTCATCTGCAACAGTCGAGGCACCGGGGAGGAAGTAGATAGCCTGCTAAGGGAAATGAAATTATTTGTCAGTTTCACATGGCACTAGGATCCGTGTGGGATAATTTCAGAGATGAGGATAAAAAACAAGAATATCCCGTATGTTCATATATCTGGGCCTGAGGTAGAAAAATTTGCAAACCAAATAGGATGGTAGCCAAATACTTTGGTTGAGACAGAACAAAAGGACCTCCTGGTCACTGTATCACAGACAACCACACCACCAGCTCCCAAGGAGAAAAGGCCTAGGCAGGATCTATCACCTCATGTCATTGAAGTATCATTAGAAGAATTTTGATTGCATACCAAGAGGCCAAAAGCCAGTCTGGCTCCTGACCCAGTTGGAGAAAAGGAGATTCCATCCACTACAATGACATAGGTTGATCAATCACTCCTCAGTACAAGTGGCAAGCAGATCGTAACCATAGTATTACCAAAGAATCCTATGGCCACTCCACCAATCAACTAGCCAGGCAAGACAAGACCGAAGTTGAGCATCTTTGAGAAATATGATTTGATCAAGAAAAAGAATCAGACTTTGAACAACAGCACATACACCCAGTTTTGGAAGCAGACGTCGACTGCACAACACAGCCTGCTATCAACATTCAACAATGAAAAGGGTAGAATGCACAAGGCATTCCTCCAAGCACATGTACTAGACCCAAAGGTCATCACTGATTACAAAAGGGCCACTTTTGAATTCCAGACTAAGGACGTGCATCCAGATGATCAAATGGATCTGCATAGGAAAATGGGGGAAATGGTTTTCTCCACACTGGGACATGCTTCCACTACAGCCTCTAGGTTACAAGTGTCTTTGAAGAATGTCCAGACACAGCTGAAGTTGGAGAAAATATCATCCTTTGCCAAGGATAACAGGATCAAGACGTTGGAAGAAATGGTCCTCAAGATAGGGTATGATCCCTCAAATGTGAAAGAAATCGAGGAGATGATCAAGAAAAAAAATGCCGACATAGCATCTTTGAGGAAACAATTGAAGCTTCCACCAACAGTAGACTCGCAGGCAAAGGAAATAGCAGAGATAGAAGGAGAAAAAGATGAGATGCTTAGGTTGATCATGGAGCAGAATGCACAATTGAAGGAAATGGAAGCTGAAATGGAGAAACTAGTGAAAGAGAAAGAACAGTAAAAACCCATGGAAGTCATTCCATTGAGTGCGGTTCCACTCTCAGTAGTGAGCACAACATCACTAGCAGAAGTCCCATCGGCAAATCCACTGACGTCTCTGGAGAAGACGGTTGAATTGGCTAAATCTATGGAAGAGATGAACTTGCAGGAGATAGAGATTAGCAGGCTCAAAAATGAGATTGAGAACCTTCAGGAACTCAAATATTCTTACCAAACTAGCTACTCCAAGGAAAAACAAGTGTCAGACCAGCTCAAACAAGAGTTGCAGCAGCTTAAGAAGCAAACAGTGGCAGGAAAAACATTGGCCAAAGTCAAAGAAAGTGTCTGGATAGACATCACCAAGTCTATGAATGAAATATGGCCAATGATACAGATTGTGTTTGAGAAAAATGAATTGGTGCAGAGAAGTAAACAAGCCATCGAGAAGATTAGATCAAAACTTGGAGAGATGCCCGCACAGGCTAATGAAATCATCAAATTCTTGAATTCTAAAACCAGAGAGGACTGATGCTATAGCTGGAAGAAAAGGTTCAGGCTATGGAACTTGGGGTACAAAGGTTTTTCAGCAAGATCAAGGCTCTACAGAAGAAAGGAATTCCTGGTTTGAAGGTGATAAATGATAAATTGATGACACTCCCAGATTACAAGAAGAGACTAGCTGATGTGGCTAAGGACAGTTTGAAATTTTCAGGAATTCAAGGCAGTATCACTGGCAAGGCATTCCTAGATGCATTTTAGTTGGACATCAGCATAAAGCATGAGATCTGGTACATCTTCATCACAAAGCCTACTTTTTCCAAGTACACAGAGATGGATGAAGTCTACCGAAGATTACTCAAAGTCAGCGTTCCTAGTAATCTTCGATGGGAAGAACTCTGTGACCTGATCGAGTAATCAATGAGTTATCCCATCCCAGTCAACTATCCAATCAGACGAGGTCATGCAGAGGCCTCACCAATGGTTCACCCAGAAAATAGCATGCAGTTTCGACACATCATCAAACAGTTTGCTAGATTTTTGTAATTTGTTAAGTTAGTTAAGCCAAAAATAGATTTACCATGTCCTGATCTTTAATGACAGGATCATTTGTAATTTTCGGTTATAAATACTTCACTTTTCGAAGTATTGAGGATTGATCTTTATTCCCTGAGAGCTATCAGACTATAATATTTTTCAAGAGATCTTCCATTAATACAAAGAGACATCTTCACAAGATTCTTGCATGTACTCATTGGTGATGTTTTCCTTTCTAAGTTAAATGTTATTCTCGCTTAGTTATCATATTGTTTTCTAAATCTAATCTTTGAAAGTAACGAATGTGGCAGGATTTATCTTTGTATACACTGTTTCTGACTTTAACTATTTTAATGTTTCATCTTCTGATTTTACGATAAAGAAATTCTGAATTGCTTCTTTATTGTATTTGACATTCTCACCTTTTCTTGTATTCATCATTTATGCTGCTAAAAGAATCCAGTGATTACATTATCTCACCCTGTGAAAAGTTTCTTTTTTTTTCTGGTTTAGATTTTATTTACATGATACAGGCCCCATAGCCCAATGGATATGTAAAGTTCTCTCAGCCAACCCAACGAAAACTACAACAAACAAAACAAACATATTTTATTTACCTAGCCTAATACTTTAAATTTGAAACATATCGAAATCATACAGAGAGATCCCTCTTTGAAGCTGTTAGGGCTAGATCATAGCTTCGAAGTGGTTGGATAAAGTTACCTCCCGTAGATTTCTTCTTTTCCGACAACCTCTAGGAAATTTACAGAGCATTAACAGTTTGTACCTTATGCTAAATGATGAGAGATGCCTTAATGTTGTCCTTTCAGCAGGTCTTTTTCCATCGACTTCAACTCATCTATTATGGAGATGAGACCTAGAGTCCTATGAGTACCTAGAGGATTGTAGTCATTTAGTGGCAGGTTTCATCTTTCAAGAAGCAAACTGGAAAAGCCTTGGTTGGTACAACTAACTACCAAGAATAAAAGGAATATTAATGAAATGGCTAAGGCATGCCCAATGGAAATGAATGGGTTCAGTACAAAAGTATATTTAAATATAATACCTTTGGAATATTATGATTGTCTCATTAGAATGGACTGGATGGATAAGAACCATGTAGTTTTGGACTGTTACAACAAAACTTTTACTTTCTTAGATGAGGAAGGGAACTTAAGGAATGTATAGGGGATCCCAAGAGATGTAACTATCAGAGAATTATAAACCTTACAACTAAATAAAAGTTTTAGAAAATGATTTCAACTGTTTTTTGCACATATGGAGAAAACTCCTAAGGACAAGGTACCCAACATTGAGGACTATGTAGCTATAAACGAATTTGAAGATCTGTGTGAAGAAATTCATGGATTACCACCCAAAAAGGATATTGATTTCTCAATTAATTTAATTGCTAAAGAATCCCATGAAACCAAAGATCCCTACAAAATGAGCACATTGTTATAGCCCTAAAATTCCCTACTCATGCATACATGGCATTGTCCCTCTTACTTGCATATTTTTCCAAATCATTGTTGAGGAGATCTTCTTAAAAAACCATTTTTTAGAGCATGTACGTGCCCTAAACCATTAAATCCTATGTACATATGCTTTCTACACCACTACATCCCACTTACATACACTTACTTCACACTAAACAACCCGCGTATTCTTGCAAAAGTTGCAAAAATTAAAAAGTTGTAAGGAATTTGTTGAAATTCATGGGCTATTGGACATTTCCTAACAAATTCACCTGTTATATCCCATCACCCAACCGAATAACCATCCTTTTTTCATATAAAAGGATATTTTGGGGTATCATTTCACATCCAAGCATAAGAGAAATAAAAATCTACCCAATTTCACTTCCCCTCCTTGCCCAAGCTTTAGCTACCTTTTGTGAGATATTTCCTCAACATTCCCTCATCAGCCCCTTCTTCCTCCATTCAATCCATTCCCTTCCTTTGAAGTGATAAAAATATTGAGAGAAGAGATCTAGTCAAAGTGCACTTGGAGAATTATAAAGAGGATCCCAGACCAGGTTCAGGGAATGGTGGTTGACACAGATTGTAAGTTTCGGTCTTTGTTTGATGAATAAAAGAATCTCTTTTCCCTATCCCAAATGATGATGTTTTGTGTATATTCATTGATTTATACTTAGCATTTGATATCTAACCCTAACTCATGAATAAAATAACATGATTTTAGTCCTTGTTTGCCTATCATTGGATGCAGGTCAGCCTTGGGAGGAGATCATCACCAGACGTGCGATAAAAGGTATAGTTACATGATCTTCTCTCATATTGATTCATTTTCATTTATTTTGGTACTTTTAGGGTAGGGTAGAGAATAGATTGACTTTTAGACTGTCATTTTCTCTTCTACATCTTAAACCCTGGTGCAATTAAAGGAGGTATTTCCCCCATAGAATAATTAGCGACCATACTAGGGATCTCTCTAGGGTTTCTTTAGGGCGTTTTGGGTTGAGTGATTGGTTTTTTTTCATTTCAAGTTTGTTGATTCTCTCAAGGGGTTATGGTCACCTCTAGGGTGCATACCAGTTTTCCCTACCCTGTAAGACTGCCTAGTATTTTCATTTTTTGTAAGAACACAAAGTTGTATGCTCCCTATATTGGTTCAATCCACGTACATACGTGATAGGCACATTAAACATATTGTGTACATATGCAGGTTACTGATGCAACATCCCGCGTCTCTGTTTCATCAAAAAAAATTGAAAAAGAGGGAGTTTGCCTCTTTCTTAATTGAAGTTCACACTTCTCAAGGATTTCTTGAATCAATCAGATTCTCTGTTTGTGGCCATATCTTGGGTATAGGTTCCAGTTTACTTGTTTCCTTAGTCTTCTTGTATTTACCCTAAAAAGGTTTTGAGCAAGTTGTTGAGTCTTAGATCCACCCTTTTTTGGTTTCTTGATTGATTCCTTGCAATCCACAGTGGGATGAAGGTATTTTCCAGTATTGTTTCAGTTCTATTTTTATCCCTTCTACTTGATTTAAAATAAAGAAAAAGTTTACTTGAGTTTTTCTCTTTAAAGCGGTTAAAAAAAAGAGAAAACATTTTCTTGCATTTCAGTTTGGTAAAGTAGTTAAAGTTGTTATTGACAAAAAGGAAAACAAGTCGTTATTGTCAATTTCTTCTTGATTTCTTGAAACATAAGTATCTTGTAGTCAAGAGAAAGCAAGTTTTAAGATTTCTTTATTTGAAAGATCTTGAAATATTAGTTAAGAAAAGTTGAGTTTACAAAGAGTTAGTTACAAGCTTTGATTTTAAAATTTGAAGTAATTTTTCTTTCAAGTGCTTTAATTCTCCCCCCCTTATTCGTCTCTTTATAACACCATTAGTTTCAGTACCATACCTTGTGAGTAAATCAAGCATTAAAAAATAATGATTAATATAAAAATACATTAGACTTTTCTGTTTGTAGGGTTCACAAAGTAGTTTAGGGTTTTCGGGCCTTGATTTAGGTTTGGAGAGGAAACTCTTCAAGGCCATGCTAAATAAAACATTCGAGTCTGTGTTAGGGAGTCGTTTAAGTCCATTGTCGTAAAAGTTATCCGAGACCCCTCTCTAAAACATGGGTTAAACACAAGGTCGCTTGAGGAAAGGAAGTGGAGATAACCCCTCCAAAGCCGGACTGAACATAGTGGGGATTGTATATTGAGGGTCTTTCTCGGGAATTATACCAACTTCATTTTCCTACGAAGCTTTGTGGACCTCAAATCCATTTGATATCCTCTATTTTCTTTCATAACATTTTCTCTTGATACCATTGATAGGATTCAAACTTGTTATCCTGCTCATTACGATTTTCCCAACAGTCGACTATAGTCACCTGATAACTGAATGCGAGATGGAAACCTAGTTTCCCATATTTTAGGGACTTACACGGGTGAATGTGGGGGTATACTGCAGTACTTAGGGTAGACGTCATATCACTCTTCATATATTATACCCAGAGGGTTCTTCTGTGTTCGAGTTTCACTTGCACCGATTGGTTTCCCTAGTTGTTATATAACCCTAAATTGCACCATACATGCTTACCTGGCATCGGGCCAACTCATATCCCTTCTTTGCCAAAGCTCTGTTGAACAAACTCTTTGAAAATCCTCTTGTGTCAAGGCCCACACACCCTAACCCATTACTGCACGAGTGTACATGCTGGCTGACTCACAACAGCCCGCGTGTACCTAACAAAGCACGAAAAAAGGAAAGTTGACGACGGAACAAAAAGCTATGGGTCAGTTAACTGAAACTCCTGGCCATGCATGGCCGAGAGTTCATACAAAAACCTAGCTCCTTATATCCTATAAAAGAAGGGGTAGGGGTACCATTTGGAAGAGGAAAAAATATAGCAAATAAACTCTACCCATTTACGTAATCCATTGTCCCAACCCTTTATCCTTTTCTCATGCCAAAGGAGATTTAACGCAAAGTAGTTGAAGGACAGAAGAAGAGGAGCCCAGGATTAGGTTCAAGGAGCGGTGGCCAGTCTTAGCTTTTGTAAGTTGATCCACTTTCAGTAATAAAAAGAATGCTTTTCCCATCCCAATTCATGAATTGTCTATGTTTTGATTAATTTATGCTTGATTTCTAACCCTTGAGTATAGAAGTAGCATGCATGCATAGTTGTTGTTTGTCTTGAGTGCAGGTCATCTTTGGAAGAAGAAGCACAAGAAAGTAGTCAAGCACAATGGAGGATATACATCGAACATCGGTAACAAGGTAGGTGGTCCTTTTCCATGCATTTACTGTGAAAGAGGGATTTAAATCTTGGGATGTAGGTAAAAAAGTAGTTTCTATTCGGTCAAATCTGCATGCAAGTCCAACCCTAATTTGCTAGTCCGTAGGGTGTTTTTCCCAACAATAGAATTGGTGACTCTACTGGGAAGAATACTCTTTAGGGTTCCTGGATTTATTTAAGTTTGTGGGTAGTTTAAAGACTAGGTTTTCTATTTTTTCTTTGCTTGTCTTTTTCTGTAAGGTCTGAGCTAGCAAGGAGTCTGGTTTTCCATACCAGTTTTCCCTGACTTTTGCTTTACTGTATTTTTTGGGACGCATAGAGGTACACGTGGCCTGCAGAAGGCCTGAATGCATGTACCCGTGCCCTATACTCTGACAGCCCACTTGTGAACACTAGCTGTAGAGATAGCAGTAGTGTGTAGGAATTCAGAGAACCTTAGAGGAAGTCCTCCTCTTCCCTGTCAGAATCACGCATTATTAGGGGGTTTTCTGGAATCCTGTCTGAGACTTGCTGGTTAACAGTCCTATCTCAGATTTCTTTTTTTTTGCCTTGTTATTTTTCCTTGCATTATTTTCTTTTTCTGTTAGAAGGAGTATCCAAGCCTTCAAGGGATCCTGGTTATCAATACCAGAGGCCTCTTCCTGGTCTGGATTGCATGTTTTCATATTTTTCCTTAAAATTTAGATATACACATGGCTTGTACAAGGTCAGCCCGTGTGTACATGCTTTCTGTCTCTGTTCAGCACGCGTTTGCATGCGTGCTATTTTAGTGGTAGTCGCGTGCTTGTACAGGCTACTTTTTGTTCAAGGTGGGGTAGTCATCCCCTCCTTTGATAAGAAGTATTCCTCTAAGGTGTTTGAATCTAGGTTTGAACAGTCATTAGCTTAGGATTCATCTTACCCTTAGCCTGCTTTTTCTCAGTTAATAGTTGACGGAAAAATAAAAAATAATAATAAATTTGTTTTATGGTTTTTAGAGAAGCGTGAGAGTCATTGTTCGTTCAATTGCTTTTGTGTGATTCTTCAATATGATTCTTTGCAATCTGTGCTTTAAGCCAGACTTGTTTTCTGGTTTTTTTTCTTGTCGGTATTTTCCCTTTTTTTCTTTACTAGCACTTAAATAATAAAAAAAAAAATCTCTTTTCATTTTCTTCTTTGGTTGAAGAGTGTGTTTCTGCATCATTAGCTAGGGAAAAGTCTGTTATTTTGTAAGTTTTTGCAGTTTACTTAGATCATAAGTAGCTCGTAGTCGAGCGAAATTCCTTTGAGTTTATTGTATAAAATCTTAGAAAAAATAAGAAAAAAAAATCTTTCTTTGTGAAAAGTTGTTGAAATTTTGCATTTAGTAAAAGTTTTTTGTTTCCAGCTTTTTCATTCCTTTTTGCTTTCATCTTTACACATCATAAATTTCACCCTTATACCCCTTGACGTAAGATAACACCATAAAAGAAACACTAATTTTAAAATCTATTGGACTTTTATGTTTGTAGGATTCACAAACTAGTTCAGGACTAGGGCCTTGGATTAGGTTGGAGAGGAAACTCTTCAAGGCCATTCAAAACCAAACATTAGAGTCTGAGATAGGGAGTGTCTAAGTCCAGTTTCATGGAATTTATCTGGGACCCCCCTCTAATACAGGGGATAACACGAGGTCGCATGTGGAAAGGTAGTGGAGATAACCCCTCCAAAGTCGGACCAATCGTAGTGGAGAACACATATAGAGGGCTTGTTTTGGGATTCCGTCGTTTGCATTTTCCATGGGGCTTCGTGGGTCTCGAATCGGTTCGAGATCCTCGGTTGTCTTACAGACCATTTTCTCTTGATACCCTAGATAGGTTTCAGGCTCGATACCCTGCTCATTGTGGTCTACCCGACTTTCGACTGTACCCTCCTGGTGATTGTTCGTGCGTTGGCAACCTAGTTGCCAATATTTTTAGGGACATACACAGGTGACTGCGGGGGTATACCATGGTACCTAGGACAGACATCAGGCCACACTTTGCAGAGTATACCCGGAGGGTGCTTCTATGTTCGAGTTTCACTTGCACCAGTAAGTTGCTCTAGTGTTGGTTGTTGTAACTATTCTTCCAAATAAGTTTAGTGATTGCTTGTCTTATCTCTTAGGGTCTTCTTTTTTAGTGTGTGTTACTTTTGAACATTTAGAATACCTTAGTGTGTCTTGGATCTTCTCACATAGTGGAGGATCCTGAGCTCTGCCGGTCATGAAGGCTTCTTGGCCTACCATCGGTTACACTGGAGCCACCCTCGCCACCATTAAGGCAGAAGCTAGACCAATAAGGGTCTTTTGAAGTGATCGGGTTACAAACCTTTATGCCCGAACAACTCCCGGAGGAATCAACCATTTTGAACCTTGAAGCAGCCGCTCTTGGCTCAGTTGAAACCCCAACCACTGATATCTTGGCACCATTTATTGTACCAATCCAATTTCACGAATGCTAGAGAGTGCCTCACACAGCTATGGAAACAAATGTTGTTACTCCTTCTGGAAATTCATCAATTCCCATCACAGTTGCCACCATAGGAGAGTCATCTCCTAACCTGCCATCGTCCGTTTGAGCCACCATGGTCTCAGCCACAACTACATTGCACAGTGGACTGAACCTGTCTATGGTGGCAGCCACAACCCCCTTCACACCTAGTGCGAAAGGCCCTCCGTTTTCATACAGTATGCCTAGTTCTGGTACAAGTCCTGCACTAACCTACTCCACTTTACAAACTTTGGGTCTGGGGGAAGGGGGCTCTAACACTCCTCTACAAGGTCACCTTGGGGGCACTCCTATCCCTTTTAATACTTTTCCTTATGCAGGAGGTCATATTCCTCCTTTGTCCCCTTCGCTTGGTGGTCCGCATCAACAGTCCACCGGGAAGCCTACACACACTAGTTCAATTGGAGTAGGGAGTCAAGGAACACCTGCACATAGTATGCCGGTAGGTTCAACACTGTTTTCTTGGAATGGGACGTTTGGTAATAACACTTTCTCATCAATCGCTTTTCCGACTGGGGGCAACCCCATTTTTGGACAATCTACTCCTGTGCAAGGTACTATTCCTACACAGGGGGCATACATAGCAGGACCTTGGAACTCAGGACAAGGATCTGTTCCCTCCACCAGAATGTCGTTCTGGGGTAATTATTTCCACAGTCAATGGAACCCTAGACATACTACTATGCCTCTCCTTGTAGGATCGGCATGGGGTAATCCTTCCCAAAGTCCTTCAAACATGATGCATGCCCAACACTCTATGTCCTTCTTGGGAAATCAGTCGATGATGTCTCCATAGATGAAAAATCCTTACGCTAGTTAGGGCCATGGTTTCTACCAGAACCTAGGCCAGCAACCAAACTTTTCTTGGCAACCTGGTGCCAGTCAAACTCCAGGACCCTTTTCCCCAGGTTATCAGTAGCAACCCAAACTACCAT
Organism: Picea glauca; assembly: GCA_000966675.3. Lineage (NCBI taxonomy): Eukaryota > Viridiplantae > Streptophyta > Pinopsida > Pinales > Pinaceae > Picea > Picea glauca. The sequence continues at coordinate 203,612 of JZKD02S1989082.1, forward strand.
TCCTGGCGACGTTACACTTGCCAGATTTGAAAAGGTTGTTAAATGATCCTATTTGTCATGATCCATGTTGGCCTCCTATGCCAACAAAGTTTCCTTCAGACATTCCAAAGTTTGAGGCCAATCCTAATGAAGATCTAGGTGATCATGTGACTACCTTTCATCTTTGGTGCTCATCTAACTCATTGAAATATGACTCCGTACAATTGTGATTGTTTCAACGTAATCTCACTGGGAGTGCCACGAAATGGTACATTGAGCTCGATCGCTCAAGATACTCTTCTTTTGGTGAACTGGTGATGGCCTTCCTTAACCATTTCCAGTTACCTGTGAGATACGACACTAGCACAGAGCTGCTCACCAATTTCGAACAGATGACAGCAGACCATATCTCTGATCATATCCGAGAGTGGAGACGCCAGAAGAGTTTAATCAAAGTACCAGTCCCACCAACATTCCTGCTTGAGTGGTTCCTTATGTCTTTGGTCCCATAGTTATCCAAAGACGTCGCGACATCCATAGTTTTCTCTGACGAAGATGCCATCATGAGGGCTCAACAGTTTGAGCTCATCTATTCTCAGTCTAGTTTATTATACAACATCTTTCCAGATGTGCCACGTTCGATACTGGATAAAACTAGACAGAGAGCTGGACCACATGCCAATCGTATTGTTGTTCAGCACAAACCAAGCCCACTGAGCAATTGAAAAAACAGTTGCAATAGTTATCCATACAACACACAACATCCAACCAGACTATTTCTTTGGCTGCTCCCCCTACCCAAACGTCGGAAGTACACTCCGTGTAGTTGACTAACCCAAAGGCCACCCAACAGCCTGAAGGGAAGAAAAAACAACAAAATAAGGGTAAGGCAGATAAAAAACCCACTGATAATGCTGGCGGGGACAACACGGAAAAATGGAAGGTGAGGTATCCATGAAACTTGTGCGCAGAAGACCACCCAACCCATCTTTGTCCTCGACTTGCAGAGGCCCAAAAGTTCATCACACAGCAACAACAAGCAGTGTTGACTAACCCCTTTCAACATGGGAAAAATCTAACACAAGCCTCTACAAGCATAGAAGGGGGCAACCAAGAAACCTTCCCACCTCCAAACAATCCCTCATCTGTGAACGTATATATGGTTAGGGGTGATGCTTTCATATCAACTAGAGAGCACGACTATAGTAAACCATGTTCTTCTGAGAAGAGTAAAGAGGCTGATCTCCCATCTCTTCCTCTACAGATTGAGAAGACGTTGGGAGAAACAATGACATGCATTCCAAAGGGTTCTTTTAAAAAAGCTTCTCACAACCCAAATGCAAGGGCTGCCCAGAATTACTCTGTGGTGGAGGATTTATCACAAACCCCTTGTTCGATGTCTGCTTTGGAGGTCCTCCAAAGTTGCCCTGCTCAGAGGAAAGCCTTGTTAACTGCTTTGGGCTCTACTGAGACTTGTAATATGGGTACCATCCTGTTAGATACAACTAACTTAAAACCTCGTCTACCTTACTACTTAGCATTTCAGATAGTAGTGGCTCATCCCACAAAAAAATTTACTTGGAATATCTTCCATACGGTGGTCAACGAGGGTGCCTCGACATGCGTTATGTCGTTAGCATGCTGGAAGGCCATTAGCCAGCCCACTTTGTCTCCATCACCTACTCTCTTCACTGCTTTCGATGATCATTCGTTCCGACCACATGGCATCATTCCTTCTTTCCCTGTGCAGTTAAGAGGGAAAACTGTATGTGTCGAAGTAGAGGTAGTTGATGCTCCCCTCTACTATAATCTCTTGTTAGGACGAAGTTAGAATTATGCTATGCAAGCTATGGTTGCTACAGTTTTTCGAGTCTTATTGTTTCCACACGAGGGTGGGATAGTGACCATTGATCAACTGTCTTTCTCCAGACCTGACCCAGTTTTGGGGGCATCCATGGTCCCGATGATTGATAATCCTCAACCAAGTGTCATTAACGTAGGAGTTGGTTTGTTCCCATCCTTGATGGGTACCTTCGATTACCCACCTCCTCAAAATGATATCAAATTTATATCTAATCACCAGAAGGCTGAGATTTTTCAAGTTTCGTCATTCCGCATGACTTACTTTGAGGATACTTGGATTCTTCCTTCCCCATCAACCACGATGGATGAAACAAGGCACCCAGGCATGTCCATGCCCTTGTTTGCTGCTGAGGTAGCATACTCTTTAGTCCAACAAGCTTCAACTAACCTTGATCCAAATCCTGCACAAGAGTTAGATCCACTTCTAGAGCCTATTTGGGCTCAGAGTTCTCTCGCTAACGTCAATTCGTTAGACTTAGTCTTCCCTTCTGATGAAGTAGTAATTGAAGCAATGACTAGTTCAGACAAACCTTGGGAAGATCTTCATCAAAGATCATATTTTCTCCCAAAGTTAAGCTGAATCGAAGCAGGAGAATTCACCGTTACCATGATGGGAGATCGGCCATGTCCTATTAATCTCTTAGCTACACAGGAAATTTATGCTGAGGGAAATATGGTGACTATCGTTGAAACTATAACCATCAACATCTCCCGAAACCCTGGCGTCATGGAGAATGTCTTTGTGGGAGCAGATTGCTCCCCCAAAGAAATTCAAATTTACATAGATCTTTTCAAAGAATTCCACGACGTTTTTGCCTAGTCTTATGAGGAAATGCTAGGATCGATCTGAAAATAGTTGAACATGAAAGCACAATGTATCCTGATGCCAAGCCTGTTCGAAAAAAACTTTGTCCAGTCAATCCCAAGAAAGCAGCAACCATCAAGATTGAGGTTGAGAAATTGCTAAAGGCATATTTTATTTATCCTATCCATTTGACTCAATGGGTGTCCAATCTTGTGCCAGTCAATAAAAAACAAGGCACGATTCGTGTATGTACCGATTTCTGTGATTTGAACAAGGCATGTCCCAAAGATAATTTTCCAACACCATTCATTGACTAGATCATTGATGAATGTGCTGGTTGTGAAGCCTTTTATTTCATGGATGTTTTTTCGGGATATAATCAAATTCAAATAAAACCCGAAGACCAACACAAAATGGCATTTATTTGTCTGTGGGGTACATTTGCATATTGTAAGATGCCTTTTGGCCTTAAAAATGTTGGAGCCACATTCCAGTGGGCCATGTCGTTTGATTTTCATGACCTCAAGCATATAGTCGAGGCCTACCTAGATGATTTAGCATCACGATCTCGCAAGAGATCGGATCATCCCACACACCTTAGACTTATCTTCGAACACTGCCGCTACTCTAGGATTCCCTTAAATCCAAACAAGTGCAGCTTATGCGTAACGTCAGGATGTTTGTTAGGTTTCATTGTATCAACAACAGGGATCATGGTTGATCCTCTGAAGGTGGAGGCAATAATCCAGTTGCCCCCCCCCACGCACAATCCTACAACTTCAGAGTCTACAAGGCAAGGTGAACTTCTTATGATGCTTCATCACCAACTATGCCGAAATCACCAAGGGATTTATGCATTTACTGAAGAAAGACATTCCTTTTTTCTGGGACGAAGCCACTCAATGCTCTTTCGACGCATTAAAACATGCCCTCACCACCGCACCTCTGCTATGGCCACCTAACTATAACAAAGATTTCTTATTATATCTGTCTGCCGCAGAGTCAACCATTGGCATGGTTTTAGTTCAGGAAGATGATTCGTTCTCAGAATACATGATCTATTACCTAAGCTGAGGCCTTGTAGGACTAGAACTCAATTATTCTCATATCAAAAAACTTGTGTTGGCAGCAGTTCACGCTGTTCAATGGTTCCGTCACTATGTTCTGTTTCGCAAGACCACCGTCATTGCTGTCATGAATCCATTCCATTCTATGTTGATACGATGAGTTATAGGCGGAAAAATCAGTAGATGGATAGTCATCCTCCAAGAATTTGACTTAGACTTCATTTCAGAAAAGTTCAAGAAGTCATTGGTCTTTGCAGAGCTTATTTCGAAACTTTCAGTTGAGTCAGGTGACGTTGTGCCTGAGGAATCGCCTATCCAAGGAGATATGTTTTTTATTGCATCTTCAGATCCTTGTACGGAGATATACTTATCTATCTCCAAACTTTGAAATTCCCCACCTCTTCTTCTCGTGATGAGCATCGACGGATATGCCATCAGGCTAAGAATTATCTCATACTCGATGATACGTTGTATCGAAGAGGTGTAGACTGCATATTACATCGATGTCTCACTCATGAGGAGGCCATCATTGTGCTCAATGATTTCCATACTAGAGCTTGTGGCGGTCATCTATCTGGGTTGGCAACAACCCAAAAGATTCTATGAGCAGGGTACTTCTGGCCGACACTTATCGAAGATTGTATCAAATCGGTCAAGAAGTGCCATCCATGCCAAATCTTTTCTTGGAAGATGAGGGCACATCCCGCTCCTATGTTTACTGTCATCACAGTTGGTCCCTTCACTAAGTGGGGGATTGATTACATTACATGCAACCCCCCATCAGCAAGGGAGCACCACTATATCATCGTAGTTGTCGACTACTTCACTAAGTGGGTCGAAGCTATGCCAATGTTTAAAGATGATGGAGAGACTGTAGCTCTCTTCTTATTCAATTAGATTATAGCATGGTTCGGAGTCCCAGGAGAGATTGTCACTGACCATGGCAGTCACTTTCAGAACCAAATGATGACCGAGTTAACATCAAATCTTGGGTTACAGAAAGAACATTCATCACCTTACTACCCCCAAGCCAATGGGCAGGTGGAAGCTATAAACAAAACTCTCAAGACTATTATACAGTGAACTATCAACTCAGCCAAGTCAAATTGGAATTTGATGTTATACTTGGCATTATAGGCTTATTGAACATCTGTTAAGACTGCAACCAGTTTCTCACCTTTTCAACTCGTTTACGGGTTGGAGGCAGTCTTGACCATTGAATGTCATATCCTCTCCCTGAAGTTGGCAGTACAATTATTTCTAGACACTTCTCCACTTGAGGAATGGTTAGTACACCTTGAGAACTCAATGAGCAGCATCGTGATGCAGCCCTGGCCAATGAGGCTCACAAACATAAGGTCAAATGTCAATATGATAGGTCCGTTCATCCTCAAATTTTCTCTAAAGGTGACCTTGTTCTAGTCTATGACCAAGATAAGGACCCCCTAGGGGCAGGAAAGTTTAAACCCATGTCGTTCGTACCCTTCATCATAAAAGAGGTGTTAAAATAGGGTGCTTATCATTTGGTTTATTTTGAAGGGAATGCTTTGGCAGAGCCTAGAAATGGGCTCTACCTCAAGAAGTATTACTCATAGACAGGTCACTATGGGTAACTTTTTGTAACATATGTATAGTCTTTGTACTATTACTTTTTAATTTTCTTTTAAGTGTTATGGACATGTCATTGATGTTATGTTTCATCAATATGGTAGATGTCAAGTGATTTCGAGGTGTTCATTGGGTATGCAGATGGTGCTAGTCGACACACGCGGAGGCTTGCCTCCACAGCTTGGGTAATCTTTACACCTCAGGGCCAGTTGTTATCTTCCAGAGGTATATGCTTAGGTGACACCACAAAGAATGTCGTCGAGTATAGTGCAGTTATTGAGTTTCTTCATGACACCTTGTCATTGGGTATCTCTCATCTATGGGTCTATCTCGACGCTCAACTGGTTGTGTCACAGCTAAATAGATTATACCGGGTTCATGATCCAACTTTACACCGACGATTCCTTAGGGTACATCTCTTAGAATGAAACTTTGATTATATTACATATTTTCATGTTCCTAGGAGATCAAACCAAATTATAGATACTCTAGCTAATCAAATTTTAGATTGGCATCTTGCACACATATGAAAGAACATTGACATAAACATGTAAATACATTTTTTCACATAGAATCCATAAGACACAAAAAGATAAAAACCATATATAACATCATAAAATAACCAGAGTACATAGATGGATGCAAGCGCCTAAAAAATGGGAATAGTAATGAGTCACCGGGCTTATGCCCTCAAAAAATATATACAAGAAGGTGCTCGTGGCACATAAAAAGTCTAAGTCAGTTCAGGGCCTATGGGCCCTATTATAATCATCCACAGCATGGGCTAAACGCCTAAACAATCGGACCCATGTCTGAGGTGCCCCCACTACATGAGGCTACATGGATGGCGACAGGTCCTCTATCTCTGTCATCAGGACTGTGTGAGTGAGTGCAGTGAAGTTCCATTCAACTCATCTAAGGACTCTCTCAGCCTCTTCAACTGGGAGGTTCCCTACTACTGTTGCTCCCCCAGCAGCAACAGCCGTGGCTTCTGGCCGTGGACGACACCTATTCCGTGCATAATTGACAGGTCGCACGGTTCCCACATCTGCATACAACAAACATTTATCCGTCAAATACTCTGGCATACAAAAAAAAAATGGTGTATATAACAAAAAAGACATAAAAATTACATATGAAAACAAAAAAACTACAAAGGTGGAGACTTACCCATCTCCCCTCGCTCCTCACCAGGAGGCACGGGTATCTCAGGATCTCTAGAAAAATCAATCCCTGCATATGGGTAGTCCTCAATCACAAGGATTTGTCGTGACAGCCACGCAAAGAAATCATCATCGAAGGACTCAACGGTCCTTCCACCACCTTGTCGCGACAGTAAGACTACCCATATACACACTATAGGGAATGAGGCTTGATGTCCTCGTACTAAAACCCGAGAACTAAAACTCAAAACTCTCTCAAAAAAGAATGAACACAAGATGGTCCCAAACCCGAAGTTCCTTTGTGTCCACTGTCAGCAATCTGTCAATTGTTTCTTCATACACTCGAGCAGTGTGGTACTCCAGTCAAAAATTTGTGCATTCATGCACTGGATGGCACAGTTCATCTATGCGCAAGATGCCTGATGCAAGGCTATTGAGATGGTAATCCGCCCAATCAGTAACAATATAGTCTACAGCGCTAGGCTAGTAATCTTACTAATAGGTACCTGGGAGCCCACATGGTCAGTCCCAGCCTCACAATGCTCATCTATCAGTTCCGAGATCTTGTTCAGCCCTGCAGGAAACGTCTGGAAGTTGATTGGTTCCCCTCTCCTTGAGAGGCCAGTCAGAAAGTATATATCCTCAGTGGTGGGCACCAGTGATTTCCCCTCTATCATAAAAGCCTCTGCATCAGGGTGCCAATAGTCAATCAAGGCATTTAGTAGCCTTGGTTGTGCGCGCATAAATGGACATAGAAAAAATTTGAGTAAACCACATTGCATTAACACGGCCACGACATTCAGATCTACTGCAACCAACTCACTGATTTCCTCATGCTCCCTTTCCCTCCACTGGACATACATCCTGCCAACACAAAAAGGTAAAGGAGGGTCAATACTTTATTTTGGTTTTATTTTCACTACAAAAGGGGGGGCACACGCGGGTTGTAGAGGTGACAGTCACGTGTACACGCAGGCAGACTTTCCTCTGCCCGAATGTACATGCGGTCTGTCCAAACACAGCTCGCTTGTACCTAGGGCTGACCTTTTTAAGGTCGACGCCCACCCAAAAAACAAACTAAAACATGAAAGTGAAGTATTGAATAGCTAGATAAGAGATTTTGTACTTACTTGGTCCAAGAAGAAGTTTGTTTCGTCCACTGTAGCTCCCGGAATCACTATTTTTGGAAAAGGGGGTATTTTAGCTCCAGAGTCAATTTCCAAATCAGCAATGGTGATAATGAACTGCCAACTTCTATTTATAGACTTTTTGGCCTTTTTTGTCACTTTTTTGGCCTCCCTTATCAGTTTCTTTATACCAAAAACCATTTAGAGTGATTCAGGAGTTATATGGGAGGGATCTGACTGGGTATTGGGACATTTTTTTTGAGTTTTGAGAAAATATTGACGGTCCATAAAAAAAATTCAAAAATCAACTTGAGCATATAGGTTCAGTTATTACCCCAACTTTTGCATCGCGTTGTCTTTTTCCTTAGCTATAGGATCGATCCCATCAGGCTGTGACACAGAACTACCATATCTACTTTAGAAGTGTCGCAACTTGGTGGTAGAGCTTACCAGAACATGGATACCCTAGGTAGGTCCTGGTTGCATTATGGTGTCCATGCCGTTTCTAAAAACATTGTAGGCTCGGGAGTCCGTATAGTCTTTCTTGAATATGATTTTGAGCCTCATTTGCATGATTCTTTTTCGCTCTTTGTCTCACCCTCAGGACTCCCAAAAATAACGGGTCTCCTTTTAAGCCCTTTTCAGACCCTCTAAAAATGAAAAGATTGTCGAGTGATCTTGTGGCCTTTCATGCTCGTTAAACTGGAATTTGAAGTCACATCTGTCCGGCGATAGTTTACCCCTTTTTTGGTCCGGATGGTCAACTATACAAACAAAAGTATACTCTATCAAATTCCCATTCTTTAGAAGATTACTCTCATGTATAATTTTATTCCTTTTTCGGGCCTGAGGGACTAAATTTACGAAAAAGAAGCCCCCATGGAGTCCATAGTTAATCTCTTTTCAGACTCCCTAAAATTGAAAAGATTTCCGAGTGACCTTATTCTTTCACACTTGTTAAATTGCTCCAGAAGAATATTCCTGATGGAGTCCATAGTTAATCTTTTTTTAGACTCCTTAAACGTGAAAAAATAGTCGAGTGATCTTGTCCTTATCACACTCGTTAAAATGGTTTTGAATTGACGTCTAATCGGTGCTAGTTTACCCATTTTTTGAACCGACTAGAGTATTGTTGAAAAAGGTACCCCAGTGGAGTCTCCTTTTATGCTTTTTCAGACTCTCTAAATATGAAAAACCACCAAGATTACCTTCTCTGGGCTCGTTAAATTTACATCGAAGGACATTACCATTGTGTGTTCTATCAACCACATTTGCATACCTTATCCACCAGCCTTGTGACAGTTTTCTTCTGCTTCTTAACACCTTTGGCTACCAGAGGATTTTCCCTGAGTATCATTTTACCAGAACATTAGTCTTGTCCTTGTGCCTTGAGATTGTATGTTTGCAATACTCATTCCTCCATTTTAATGTAATATTCCTTTATTCTTTTTCCAAAATTATCGAAAAGAACAAAAAAATCAAATATACCCCAAAAAGAGGAAGGGAAAGGTATTTTCTTTATTGGTAGCATAATGAGTCGCCCTTGGATAAATCACATCTGTCTGTTTGTTCATCAGACTATGGGATGTAGTACGACCTTAGGAAGCTTTGCTCACTATATAGAGTTTTGTCCTCCACCGTTTGGTTATTATTCCAAACATATGGAGAGTTTGTGTTGCCTCCTACTTCGTAAACTTATGATTAACATATATGTTGCCTGAGTCTCATCACTTGTCGTGCTATTGTCCAAGGGAAGTTTGTCACTAAGCCTGAGTCAACCCTTCTGCAATATGTCTCTTGTCCACATACCCGGCCATCCTGAACGTCCAATCAAGTCCTTATTTGAAATCACTGAAGCTTTCAGTCCAATCATCAAGATTATCAATTCCATGACCGATGAGTCGTCGAAGACCTCTGGGTAGTGCATTCGTACACTCATATTAAACTCCTACCTAAGTTTTGGAAGATTTTGAAGTCCAACCATCAGGCCGAATCAGCTTCTAGAAGATGGATACTCTATATGTATATCTTTCTGATTTCGAGATGTAGCTCTGCTATGTATTATTCATAGCTACTCTTTATAGTTATTTGACATGGATCTACAGTGTATTTGATTGGTACCCATGGTTCTATTTTATCCCGAGCATGCGTATGCCTACCTCATTGAGACATTTGTTATTTTGCAGATGACACCTCCTGGTTCCTGATCCTTGGACTCAATCATTCGGCGTATCAGTAAATATTGGTAATGTATTTCTGCCATCAAATGCTCTTTTGACCTCACACATTAGGGGGCATCTGTTATAACCCTAAATTGCACCACACATGCTTACCTGGCATCAGGCCAACTCATATCCCTTCTTTTCCAAAAATCTGTTGAACAAACTCTTTCAAAATCCTCTTGTGTCAAGGCCCACGTGCCCTAACCCATTACTGCACACGTGTACACATTGGCTGACTCACAACAGCCCACGTGTACCTAACAAAGCATGAAAAAAGGAAAGTTGCTGATGGAACAAAAAGCTATGGGTCAGTTAACTGAAACTCTTGGCCATGCATGGCTGAGCGTTTGTCCAAAACCCTATCTCCTTCTAGCCTATAAAAGAAGGGGTAGGGGTACCATTTGGAAGAGGAAAAAATATAGCTAAGAAACTCTACCCATTTACGTAATCCATTGTCCCAACCCTTTAGCCTTTCCTCATGCCAAAGGAGATTTAATGAAAAGCAGTTGAAGGATAGAAGAAGAGAAGCCCAAGCTCAGGTTCAAGGAGCGGTGGTCGGTCTCAGCTTTTGTAAGTTGATTCACTTTCAGTAATAAAAAGAATGCTTTTCCGGTCCCAATTCATGAATTGTCTATGTTTTGATTAATTTATGCTTGATTTCTAACCCTTGAGTATAAAAGTAGCATGCATGCATAGTTGTTGTTTGTCTTGAGTGCAGGTCATCTTTGGAAGGAGCAGCGCAAGAAAGTAGTCAAGCACAATGGGGGATCTACATCGAATGTCGGTAAAAAGGTAGGTGGTCCTTTTCCATGCATTTACTGTGAAAGAGGGATTTAAATCTTGGGATGTAGGTAAAAAAGTAGTTTCTATTCGGTCAAATCTGCATGCAAGTTCGACCCTAATTTGCTAGTCCGTAGGGTGTTTTTCCCAACAACAGAATTGGTGACTCCACTGGGAAGAATACTCTTTAGGGTTCCTGGATTTATTTAAGTTTGTGGGTAGTTTAAATACTAGGTTTTATGTTTTTTCTTTGCTTGTCTTTTTCTGTAAGGTCTAAGATAGCAGGGAGTTTGGTTTTCCATACCATCTTTCCCTAACTTTTGCTTGACTGTATTTTTCGGGACACACAGAGGTACACGCAGCCTGCAGAAGGCCTGAACATGTGTACCTATGTCAATTTTCATAACTGTCCTTCCTACTAGATAGTCGATTTCTTGATTTGTCTTTAGGAAACATTTTAGTGTGTGCTTGGTGTTCAATGCTAGTCAAGCCTTACTGTGTCATTTGATCATTTCACAAAGTGGAATATCAATAGCTCCACTAGTCGCGAAGGCTTCATGGCCTATCTCTGGTTACATTGGAGTCACATCTACCACCATTGAAGAGGAGACTTGACCAACAAGGGTCATTCGAAGCGACCGGGATGCAAGAAACTATGCCCAAGCCTAATCTACAAGAAGAATATTTGACTCTGGAGGAACCTACCATTTCTCACCTTGAAGCATAGGCTCTTAGAACAACTAAAACTCTAATTAATGACTTGTCCATGCTGATCTTGATTCAGGTTTTCCCTCTCGAGGTGACATCTTTTGAGCATCTGCTATTCTTTTAAGAGACTATGGAAGAGAATGTTGCTACTTCATTCAAGAGTCCTCATACTCCTACTACATCTACTACCACAGAGGGAATCCTACATCTTTTACCACCTTCTCCAATCAGGACCATAGTGGTCTCAACTCCCTCAACTCTAGGTAGTGGTTTGATACCATTATCGGCTTCGACCACTGCTTTGTTTACTTAGAGTGTGATGGTCCCTCCCTTCTCATATGGGATGCCCGACTTTGATTGAAACTCTGTTGTTACTTAATCTACCTTACATACCATGGGTCTGGGGGCAGGGAGATCAAATTCTCCTCCTATGAAAGGGTCAACCGTGGGTTCTTTCACCCTTTTAATGATATCCCTTATGGTGGGGGTCATATACCTCCTCCGTCCCCTTTTCTTGGTGGTGATTTTCAGCAGCCACTCAGGAAAAAAACTAACTATAGCTTGTTTTGTGGAGGTATCTTAGGACCTTCATCTTATACAACATCGGTGGGATATATGTTGTTATCTTTTTTGGGTGCATTTGGGAACAATGATTTTTCTTCAGCTGTTGTCTCGGCTGGGGGAAAACCTAGTTTTGGTCAACAAAACTCGATGCAAGGTGTTATTCCTTCACAGGGAGTGACGATTGGAGTTTCATCCACACAGGGTCTTTGGAATCCTTGGTAGGGATCAGTTCCCTTGCGAGGGATGTTAGTCGGATGAAACCCTTTCCATGCTCAATGGAACCATGGGCAAGGATTCATACCCATGCCCATTGGATTCGATGGGGGCATCCCCTTACAAGTTCCTTGGAACACAATGCAGAGAGAAATCCCTACAGAAGCTATGTCATCCAATTACGGGAGTCATCCGATGATACCCAAACAAACACAGTTACCCTATGTTGTTCAAGGCCATGGTTTTTACCAAAACCATGGCCAACAATACAAATTTTCCTAGCAACTTGGTGCAATTCAAACTCCAGGACCCTCTTTTCTTATAAATAGTTCACAACTGAAACTACCATTTCTCACAATGCTACATCTGCCAAGCTTGTCGAAATTACTAAATCACCCAATTTTTTACAATCTGGGTTGGCCCCCCATGCCTACTAAGTTTCCCTTATATATTCCAAAGTTTTAAGCCAAGCATGGCAAAGATCCAAGTGATCATGTGTCGACTTTTCATTTATGGTGCTCATCAAACTCACTAAAAGATGACTCTATCCATTTTCACCCTTTTCAATGCACTCTTATAGGGGGTGCTGCAAAATGGTATATTGAGCTCGACCGCTCGAGGTTTTCTTACTTCAACGACTCAGAAATTATATTTTTGAACCATTTCTAGTTACTTGTGAGATACGATTCCAACACCGAATTGTTGGTCAACTTTGAGAAAACCAAGGTCAAGCACATCTATGTTCATATCCAAGAATGGCAGCGTAGAAAGATATTAATTAAGGTCAAGGTCCCTCCTACTTTCTTGCTAGAGTGGTTCCTAAAGTCTTTGGTTCCCTATGTATCCAAGGACGTAGTGACTTCCAGAGTGTTTTCAGAAGAGGAGGCAATTATGAGAGCACAACAGCTTCAGTTGATCTACTCTCAGTTCGACATGCTCTATGATATTTTTCCAGGTGATCTGTGGTCTACTCTCAATAAGGCCAAGAAAAAGTCTAGACCCCATTTTGATGGTATTGTGGGATCAACACAAAGCAATTCCACAGACATGTTGTCAAATCAATTGCAACAATTGTCAATACAGTAGACTATGGCCAGCCAAACTCCAAGTATGGTTGTTCCCCCTACCTGGACATCAGACGTAGACAGTGTGCAATCGAAGAACCCTAGAGCCAACCAAAAGCCCAAGGGGAAGAAGAAAAAATGGAATAATAAGGGTAAAGGGGATAAAAAGGCTACCAATAATGTTGGTGGGGGGGAAATGGAGAAGAAGGTATCTGTGTAATCTCTGCACGAAATACCACCTGACTCATCTGTGCCCTCGGCTTGCAGAATACCAAATCCTATTGGTGCAAAAATATCCTTCTATGTTGATGAACCCTTTTCCACAAAATAAAAACATGGCTTAGGTTTCAACATCCATGAGCATGGAAGGGGGTAGTTAGGGGTCCCCTGCACCTATCTTTTGGACACACCTACCACACTTAGAGGGGGGGTGAATGAGTGTGGGGATCTTTTTCCCAAAACTTCCCTCTAACACAAAACTCATTAGTTAGCATTAGACATTTACTCATTACTCATTACTGTCATTAATAATCAGTTAGATGTGAATACATATCAACAACATATATCAGTAATATATCATCAACAAATCATCTCCACAAGGAACACAAGATGTATGTACAATTTTTCTTTTTATTATGGACTTCAATCTGGAGGGTTTTCAGCAACAAATGAATAGAGTACAACTCTACAAGAGAACTAGCTCTATATGCAAGACACAGCTTACATTCTCAGCACCAACTAATATGAGACAACAATCCTCAACAAATATCAATCTGTACCATAAACAAGAGCATCAACCATGCACCAACCTGTGCCAAACAACCTGCAATCAACCTGTACCATAAACAAGTGCATCCAACCATGTACCAAGTATATACCA
>JZKD02S1989082.1:223264-238752 GCA_000966675.3 Picea glauca
AACATTTTCTAGATTATGTTCAAGGTGATTTTGGAAAGGTTCATTTGGGTGATGATAAACCATGCAAAATTGTTGGAATGGGAAAGATAAAAATAAAGCAACGAAATGGAAACCAGTGGTTTTTGAAAGAGGTAAAACATGTTCCAGATTTAAGTAAAAATCTGATTTCAATAGGGTAGTTGGCAAGTGAAGGTTGTATATCCATATTTACATATAAGATGTGTGTTGTTGGGAAATAATACCCTATGGACTAGCAAGCTAGGGCTAGACTTGCATGCAGATTTTGACCTTAAAGAAATGACCTTTTAACCTACCACCCAAAAATTAAACCCCTCTTTCAAGACACATACATGGAAAGGAACTACTAACCTTTTTACTGATGTTTGGTGTAGATCCTCCATTGTTCTTTGCCCGCTTACTTGCACTGCTCCTTCCAAAGTTAACCTGCAATCAAGACAAAACACTACACATGCATGCTATTTTTCTACTTGAGGGTTAGAAATTAAGCATAAATTACATAAATCACATATAAATCATGCATTGGGACGGGAAAAGTATTCTTTTATTAATCTCAAGATGAATCAACTTACAATAATGATAGAGACCGACCACCACTCCTTGATCCTGATCTTGGGCTCCTCCTCTTCTTTTTTCCTCCAACTGCTTTGCGTTAATTCTCCTTAGGCTTGAGGAAAGGCTAAAGGGTTGGGACAAATTGATTTGGCAAATGGGCAGAGTTTCTTCATTATAATTTTCCTCCACCAAATAGTACCCCTACCCCTTCTTTTATAGCCTAGAAGGAGCTAGGGTTTTGGACGAACTCTCGGCCATGCATGGCTGGGAGTTTCAGTTAACTGACCCATAGCTTTTTGTCCCATCGGCAACTTTCCTGTTTTTGTGCCTTGTTAGGTAAAAGCAAGCTGTAGAAGGCCTGCCAACGTTCAAACGCGTATAGTAGTGGGTTAGGGCACATTTGCCTTTACCTAAGAGGATTTTCAAAGAGGTTTCTCAGCAGATGTTTTGGAAATGAAGGGAAATGAGTTGGCCTGATGCCAGGTAAACATGTTGGTGCAATTTAGGGTTATAACAGATGTCCCCTAATGTGTGAGGTCAGAAGAGCATCTGATGGCTGAAATACATTACCAATTCTTTACCAATATGTACTGATATGTTGAATGAGTGAGCCCAAGAATCAAGAATCAGGAGGTGTCATCTGCAAAAGAACAAATGTCTCAAAGAGGTGGGCATACCCATGCTCGGGATAAAATAGAACCATGGATACCAATCAAATACACTGTAGATCCATGTCAAATAACTATAAAGAGTAGCCGCAAATAATACACAACGAAGCTACATCTCGAAATCAGAATGATATACAAATAGAGTATCCATCTTCTAGAAGCTGATTTGGCCTGATGGTTTTACTTCA
Organism: Picea glauca; assembly: GCA_000966675.3. Classification (NCBI taxonomy): domain Eukaryota; kingdom Viridiplantae; phylum Streptophyta; class Pinopsida; order Pinales; family Pinaceae; genus Picea; species Picea glauca. The sequence continues at coordinate 224,694 of JZKD02S1989082.1, forward strand.
GAGCTCGAGCAACAACTTCAAAATCTTCTAAACTCGGGTAGGAGTGTAATATGAGTGTACGAATGCACTACCTAGAGGTCTTCGATGGCTCGTCGGTTATGGAATTGATAATCTTGATGATCGGACTGAAGGCTTTAGTGATTTCGAACAAGGACTTGATTGGATGGTTAGGATGGCCGGGTATGCAGAAAAGAGACATATTGCAGAGGGGCCGACTCAGGCTTAGTGACCAACTTCCCTTGGATAATAGCACGACAAGTGATAAGACTCAGGCAGCATAGCTGTTAATCATAAGTCTACGAAGCAAGAGGCAATGAAAACTCTCCATATGTTTGGAAGAGTAACCAAATGATGGAGGACATAACTCGATATAGCAAGAAAAATCTTCCTAAGGTCGTACTACATCCCATAGTTCGATGATCAAATGGACAGATGTGCTTCATCCAAGGGCGACTCATTATGCTGCCAATAAAGAAAATACTTTTCCCATCCTCTTTTTGGGGTATAATTGATTTTTTTGTTCTTTTTGGTGATTTGTGAAAAAGAATAAAGGAATATTACGTTACAATGGAGGAACGATTTCTGCAAACATACAAGTTCGAGGCACAAGGATAAGACTGATGTTCTAGGAAAATGATACTTGGGAAAAATCCTCTAGTGGCCAAAGGTGTTAAGACGCAGATGCAAACTGTCACAAGGTTGATGGATAAGGTATGCAAATGCGGTTGATAGAACACACAATGGTAACATCCTTCGATGTAAGTTTAACGAGCCCAGAGAAGGGAATCTCAATGGTTTTTCATATTTAGAGAGTTTGAAAAAGCATAAAAGGAAACTCCATTGGGGTACCTTTTTCGTCAATAGTCTAGTCGGTTCGAAAAAGGGATAAACTAGCACCGATTAGACGTCAATTCAAAACCATTTTAACGAGTGTGACAAGGACAAGATCACTTGGAGATCTTTTCACTTTTAAGGAGTCTGAAAAAAGATTAACTATGGACTCTGTCAGGAATATTCTTCTGGACCAATTTAATGAGTGTGAAAGAATAAGGTCACTCGGCAATCTTTTCAATTTTAGGGAGTCTGAAAAGAGCTTAAGTATGGACTCCGGGGGGGGTTTCTTTTTCGTAAATTTAGTTCCTCGGGCCCGAAAAAGGAATAAAATTATACCTGAGAATACTCTTCTAAAGAATGGGAATTCGATAGAGTATACCTTTGTTCGTACAGTTGACCGTCCGGACCGAAAAAGGGGTAAACTACCGTCAGACAGACATGACTTCAAATTTCAGTTTAATGAGCGTGAAAGATCACAAGATCGCTCGACAATCTTTTCATGTTTAGAGGGTTTGAAAAGGGCTTAAAAGGAGATCCGTTATGTTTTGGGAGTCTAGAGGGTAAAGAAAAGAGTGAAAAAGACCCATGCAAATGAGGCTCAAACTCGTATTCAGGAAAGACTATACGAACTCCCGAGCCTACAATATTGTTAAAAATGGCATGGACACCATAATGCAATTAGGACCTACCTAGGGCATCCATGTTGTGGTAAGCTCTACCACTAAGTTGTGACACTTCTATAATAGATATGATGGTTTTGTGTCACAACCTAATGGGATCGATCCTTTAGCATAAGAAAAAGGCAATGAGATGCAAATGTTGGGGTAGAATCCTAACCTATATGCTCAAGTTGATTTTTGAAAAGATTTTATGGACCGTCAATATATATCTATATCTATATATATATATATATATTTTTTTTTTTTTCGAACCTCAATAAAAATTGTCCTAATACCTGATCAAATCCCTCCCATATAACTCCTGGATCACTCTAAATGGTTTTTAATATAAAGAAACTGATAAAGGGGCCCAAAAAAGTGACAAAAAGAGGCCAAAAAGTCTATAAATAGAAGCTGGCAGCTCATTATCACCATTTCTGATTTGGAAATTGACTCCGGAGCCAAAAGACCCTCTTTGCCAAAGATCGTGATTTCGGGAGCTACAGTGGACAAAACAGACTTCTGTTTGGACCAAGTAAGTACAAACTCCCTTGTCTTGCTACTCAATACTTCATTTTTAGCATTTTAGTTGATTTTGGGGGCGGTCGTCGACCTTAAAAAGGTCGACCCTAGGAAAACGTGGGTTGTCTAGGGACAGCCCACGAGGACCCATGGGCAGAGCAAAACCTACCCGCGGGTACCCGCGACTATCACCTCTACAGGCCGCGGGTACCCCCCGCGTGGTAAAAAAACCAAAAAATTAAAAAATATTAACCCTCCTTTTACTTTGTTGTGTTGGCAGGATGTATGTTCAGTGGAGGGAGAGGGAGCATGAGGCCGCCAATGAGTTAGTGGCTGCAGATCCGAATGTTGTGGCCGTGCTGACGCAATGTGGGTTGGGGAAATTTTTTCTATGTCCATTTATGCATGCACAACCAAGGCTACTGAACGCCTTGGTTGATTACTGGCACCCTGATGCAGAGGCATTCATGCTAGAGGGGCAATCCTTGGCACCCACCATCGAGGATATTTACTTTTTGACTGGCCTCTCAAGGAGAGGGGAACCAGTCAACTTTCAGACTTTTCCTGTGGGGCCTAGCAAAGTCTCGGAGCTGATAGAGGAGTGTTGTGAGGCTGGGACCGATCATAGAACTTCCTCGGTACCTGTTAGTAGGATTACTAGCCTCGCCCTACAGACTATTTTATTGCTCATTGGGTGGATTACCAGCTCAGCAGCCGTGCACCAGGCTTCGCGCGCACAAATGAACTATGCAATCCAGTGCATGAATGCACAAATTTTTGATTGGAGTACCACACTATTGGAGTGCATGAAGAGTCAGTTGACAACTTGCTGACAGCGGACACACATGAACTTTGGGTTTGGGACTATCCTGTGTTCATTCTTTTTCAAGAGAGTTCCGTGTTTTAGTCCTCGGATGACAGTACGAGGACATCTGACCACTTTCCCCACAGTATGCAGATGGGTAGTTTTACTGCCGCGAAAGGGTGGTGGAAGGACCATGAAGGCCTTCAACGATGACTTTTTTACTTGGCTGTCATGACAGATCCCGGCTATTGAGGACTACCCATATGCGGGGATCAACTTCTCCAGAGATCCAGCGATACCAGTGCCTCCTAGTGAGGAGCAAGGGGAGATGGGTAAGTCTCCACCTATACTGTTTTTTTGTTTGCATATGTAATTTTTATGTCTTTTTTGATATATATATCATGTTTTTGTATACCAGAGGTTTTGATGGGTGAAATTTGTATTGGATGCAGATGTGGGACCCGTGCGACCTGTCGACTATGCACGGAATAGGTGTCGCCCACGGCCAGAAGCCACTTCTACCGCCGCTGGGGGAGCAGCAGTAGCAAGGAACCTCCCAGCAGGAGAGGCCGAGAGGGTACTTAGGTGAGTTGAGCGGAACTTCACTGTGATCACTCGCACAGTTCCCATGGCAGAGATAGAGGACCTGCTGCCATCCATGCAGACTCATGTTGTGGGGGCACCTTGGACATGGGTCCGATTGTTTAGGCATTTATCCCAAGCTGTACATGATTATAACAGGGCCCATAGGCCCTTAACATACTTTTAGACCTTTATGTGCCACGAGCACTGATATGTATATATATTTTTTGAGGGCATAAGCCCAGTGACTCGTTATTATTCCCACTTTTGAGGCGCTTGCACCCATCTATGTAATCTGAGGATTTTATGATGTTTATATATGGTTTTTTATCTCTTTTTGTGTCTTATGGATTATGCGTACAAAAATGTATTTACATGTTTATGTTCATGATCTTTTTATATGTGAGCAAGATGCCAATCTAAAATGTGATTAGCTAAAGTATCTGTGATTTGATTTAGACTCCTAGGAACATGAAAATATGTGATATAATCAAAGTTGCGTTCCAAGAGATGTACCCTAAGGAATCGTCGGTGTAAAGTTGGATCATGTACCGGGTATATTCTATTTAGCTATGACACAACCAGTTGAGTGTCTAGATAGACCCAGATACAAGAGATACCCAATGACAAAGTGTCACGAAGCAACTCAATAACTGCACTATTCTCATCGACATTGTTCATGGTGTCACCTAAGCATATACCTTTGGAAGATAACAACTGACCCTGTGGTGTAAAGATTACCCAAGCTGCAGAGGCAAGCCTCCGCGTGTGTCGACTAACACCATCTACATACCCAACGAATGCCTTGGACTCCCTTGACATCTGCCATATTGATGAAAGATAACATCAATGACACTTCCATAACACTTTTTAAAAGAAACGTAAAAAAAGTAATAGTACAAAGACTATACATATGTTACAATAAGTTACCCACAATGACCGTTCTATGAGTAATACTTCTTGAGGTAGAGCCCATTTCTAGGCTCCACCAAAGCATTCCCTTCAAAATCGACCAAATGATAAGCGCCCTTTTTTAACACCTCTTTAATAATGAAGGGTCCAAACCACATGGGTTTAAACTTTCCTGCCCCAGGGGGTCCTTGTCTTGGTCATAAACCAAGACAAGGTTGCCCTCAGAAAAAATCCAAGGACGAACGGACCTATCATATTGACACTTGACCTTATGTTTATGAGCCTTGTTGGCCAGGGCCGCATTGCGAAGCTGCTCATCAAGATGCTCAAGGTGTACTAACCATTCTTCAAGTGGAGAAGTGTCTGACAATAATTGTACTGCCAATTTCAGAGATGGTATTTGACATTCGATGGGCAAGACTGACTCCATCCCGTAAATGAGTTGGAAAGGTGAGAAACCGGTTGCAGTCTTAACTGATGTTCGGTAAGCCCATAATGCTGAGTATAACATCAAATTCTAGTTTGACTTGGCTGAGTTAATAGTTCACTATAGAATTGTCTTAAGAGTTTTGTTTACATCTTCCACCTTCCCATTGGCTTGGGGGTAGTAAGGTGATGAATGTTCTTTCCGTAACCCAAGCTTTGATGTTAATTCGGACATCATTTGATTTTGAAAGTGACTGCCATGGTCAGTGACAATCTCTCTTGGGATGCCAAACCTTTCTATAATTTGGTTGAATAAGAAGAGAGTTGCAGTCTCTCCATCATCTTTAAACATTGGCATAGCTTTGACCCATTTCGTGAAGTAGTCGACAACTATGATGATATAGCGGTGTCCCCTTGCTGATGGGGTGTTACATGTAGTGTAATCAATCCCACACTTAGTGAAGGGACCAATTGTGATGATAGGAAACATAGGAGTTGGATGTGCCCTCATCTTTCGAGAGAATATTTGGCATGGATGGCACTTCTTGACCAACTCGATACAATCTTTGATAAGTCTGGGCCAGAAGTAACCTGCTCGTAAAATCTTTTGGGTTGTTTCCAACCCAGATAAGTGACCGCCACAAGCTCCTGTATGAAAATCGTTGAGCACTATGATGGCCTCCTCATGAGTGAGACATCGACGCAAGATGCAATCTACACCTCTCCGATACAATGTATTATCGAGTATGAGATAGTTCTTAGCCTGATGGCGTATCCGCCGACGCTCGTCATGAGAAGTAGAGGTGGGGCACTTCAAAGTCTGGATATAGATCAGTATATCTCTATACTAGGGGTCTGAAGACTCAATCAAAAACATATTCCCCCGGATAGGCGATTCCTCAGGCACAATGTCACCTGACTCAACCGAAAGCTCCGAAATAAGTTCTGCGAAGATCAATGACTTCTTGGACTTTGCTGAAATGAAGTCTAAGTAAAATTCTTGGAGGATGACCATCCATCTATTGATTTTACCGCCAATAACTCGTCATGTCAACATATACTGGAATGGATTCACGACAGCAACGACGGTGGTCTTGTGAAACAGAACATAGTGACGAAACTGTTGAACAGCATGAACTGCTGCCAACGCAAGTTTTTCAAGATGGGAATAATTAAGTTTCATTCCTACAAGGCCTCGGCTCAGGTAATAGATCATGTATTCTGAAAATGAATCATCTTCTTGAACTAAAACCATGCCTATGGTTGACTCTGTAGCAACCAAATATAATAAGAAATCTTTGTTATAATTAAGTGGCCGTAGCAGAGGTGACGTGGTGAGAGCGTGTTTTAATGCATCGAAAGAGAGTTGAGCAGTTTCATCCCAGAAAAAGGGAACATCTTTCTTAAGTAAACGCATAAATCCCTTGGTGATTTTGGCATAGTTGACGATGAAGCGTCGTAAGAAGTTCACCTTGCCTTGAAGACTTTGAAGTTGTAAGATTGTGCGTGGGGGGGAAACTGGATTATTGCCTCCACCTTAAGAGGATCCACCATGATCCCTGTGTTTGATACAATGAAACCTAACAAACGTCCTGACATGACGCAAAAGATACACTTGTTGGGATTCAAGCGAATCCTGAAGTAGCGACAACGTTCGAAGATGATTCGGAGGTGCATAGGATGATCCTTTCGCTTGCGAGAGCATGACGCTGAATCATCTAGATAGGCCTCGACTATATGTTTGAGGTCATGAAATGCATAAGACATGGCCCACTGGAAAGTGACTCCAGCATTCTTGAGACAAAAAGGCATTTTACGATAGGCGAATGTACCCCATGGACAAATGAATGTCATTTTGTGTTGGTCCTCAGGTTTGATTTGGATTTGATTATAGCCTGAAAAACCATCCATGAATGAAAAGGCTTCACAACCAGCACATTCATCAATGATCTGGTCGATGAATGGGGTTGGATAATTATCTTTTGGACATGCCTTGTTCAAATCATGGAAATCGGTACATACATGAATCGTGCCTTGTTTTTTATCGATTGGCACGGGGTTTGACACCCATTGAGTCAAATGGATAGGGTAAATGAACCCTGCCTTGAGCAATTTCTCAACCTCCATCTTGATGGCTGCTGCTTTCCTAGGATTAACTGGACGAAGCTTTTGGTGAACAGGCTTAGCATCGGGATACGTTGTGATTTCATGTTCAACTAATTTTGGATCGATACCTGGCATTTCCTCATAAGACTAGGCAAAAACATCACGGAATTCTTTGAAAAGATCTGTGTAAATCTGAACCTCTTCAGGGGAGCAATCCACCCCGACGAAGACATTCTCCACGACGCCAGGGTTATGGGAGATGTTAATAGGTATGGTTTTAGCGATAGTCGCCATATTGCCCTCAGCATAAATTTCCTGTGTAGCTAAGAGGTTAATAGGACATGGCTGATCTCTCGTCATGGTGATAGTGAATTATCCTGCCTCAATTCGACGTAACTTTGGGAGGAAATATGATCTGTGATGAAGATCATCCCAAGGTTTTTCCGGACTAGTCATTGCTTCGATTATAGCTTCGTCAGAAGGCAAGACTAAGTCTAATGAATCAGTGGTAGCAAGAGAACCCTGAGCCCAGATAGGCTCTAGAAGTGGATCCAACTCTTGTGCAGGAGTCGGATCAGGGTTAGCTGAAGCTTGCTGGACTAAAGAGTACGCTACTTCAGCGGCCGACAAGGGCATGGACATGCCAGAGTTCCCTGTCTCATCCATCATGGATAATGGGGAAGGGAGAATCCACGGATCCTCAAAGTAAGTCGTGTGGAACGACGAAACGTGAAAAATCTCAGCCTTGTGGTGATTCGATATAAAATTGACATCATCATGAGGAGGTGGGTAATAGAAGGTACCCATCAAGGATGGGCACAAACCAACTCCAACATTAACGACACCGGGCTGTGGATTATCAATCATGGGAACCGTGGATGCCCCCAAAGCTGGGTCAGGCCTAGAAAAGGAAAATTGATCAATGGTCACTATCTGACCCTCATGTGGAAACAACAAGACTTGAAAAAATGTAGCAACCACAGCTTGCATAGAATATGTCCAACTCCGAACTAACAAGAGGTTACAGTCGAGGGGAGCATCGACTACCTCGAATTTGACGCACACAGTCTTCCCTCCTAACTGCACAGGGAAAGAAGGAACGATGCCATGTGGTCATAAAGAACGACTGTCGAATGCAGTGAGGAGAGTAGGTGATGGAGAGAAAGTGGGCTGACCAATGGACTTCCAGCATGCGAACGACATAACGCACATTGAGGCGCCCTCATCGACCACCGTGCAAAAGATGTTGCGTGTAAAAGTTTTCATGGGATGAGCCACTACTATCTGAAATGCGACATGGTAAGGCAGATGAAGTTTTAAGTCAGTCATATCTAACATGATGGTACCTGGGTTACAAGTCTCAGTAGAGCCTAACGCAGTCAACAAGGCTTTCCTCTGAGCAGGGTAGCTTTGGAGGACCTCCAAAGTGGACATCACACAAGGGGTTTGTGATAAATCTTCCACCACAGAGTAATTCTGGGCGGCCCTTGTGTTTGGGTTGTGAGAAGATTTCTTAAATGCACCCTTTGGAATGCATGTCATTGTTTCACTCAACGTCTTCTCGATCTGTAGAGTAAGAGATGGGATCTCTGCTTCTTTTCCCTTCTCAGAGGTGCTTGGTTTACTATTTTCGTGTGCTCTAGTCGTTATTAAAACATCACCCCTAACCATATATACATTCATGGATGAGGAATTGTTTGGGGGAGTGCAGGTTTCTTGGCTGCCCCCTTCGGCACTTGTAGAGGCTTGAGTTAAATTTTTCCCATGCTAAAAGGGATTAGTCAACACGGCTTGCTATTGCTGTGTGACAAACTTCTGGGCCTCTACAAGTCGAGGACATAGATGGGTCGGGTGGTCTTCCACACATAAATTGCATGGATACCTCACCTTCCTCTTTTCGGTGGTACCCTCTCCAGCATTACCAATGGGTTTTTTATCCCCCTTACCCTTCTTGCATTGTTTTTTCTTCCCTTCAGGCTACTAAGTGGCCTTTGGGTTAGTCGTCTGCACAGAGTGTACTTCCGACGTTTGGGTAGGAGGAGCAGCCAAAGCAGTAGTCTAGCTAGCCACTGAGTGTTGTATAGATAATTGTTTCAATTGCTTTGTCAATTGCTCAATGGTCTTGGTTTGTGCTAAGCCAACAATACCATCGGCATGTGGTCTAGCTCTCTGTCTAGTTTTATCCAGTATCGATCGTGGTGCATCCAACAGGATGTTGTATAATAAACCAGACTAAGAATAGATGAGCTCAAACTATTGAGCCCTCATGATGGTATCTTCTTCGGAGAAAACTCCTGAAGTCACGACGTCTTTGGATAATTGTGGGACTAAATACTTAAGGAACCACTCAAGAAGGAATGTTGGTGGGACTGGTACTTTGATTAGACTCTTTCAACGTCTCCACTCTTGGATATGATCCGAGATATGGTCTATTGTTGTCTGTTTGAAATTAGCAAGAAGCTCTGTGCCAGCGTCATATCTCACAGGTAACTGGAAATGGTTAAGGAAATCCATCCCCAGTTCTCCAAAAGAAGAATATCTTGAGCGATCAAGCTCGATGTACCATTTTGCGGCACTCCCGATAAGAGTGCGTTGAAACAATCGCAACTGGACGGAGTCATATTTCAATGAGTTAGATGAACAGCAAAGATGGAAAGTAGTCATGTGATCACTTGGATCTTCGTTAGGCTTGGCCTCGAACTTTGGAATATCCGAAGGCAACTTCGTTGGCATAGGAGGCCAACGTGGATCATGACAGATAGGATCATTTAACAACCTTGTCAAATCAGACAAGTGTAACGTTGCCAGGAATGGTAGTTTGGGTTGCTGCTGATAGCCTGGGAAAAAGGGTCCTGGAGTTGGACTGACACTAGGTTGCCAGTAAAAGTTTGGTTGCTGGCCTGGGTTCTGGTAGAAACCATGGCCCTGACCAGCGTAAGGATTTTGCATCTGTGGAGACATCATTGGCTGATTCCCCATAAAGGACATAGGATGTTGGGCATTCATCGTGTGTGACGGAATTTGGGAAGGATTACCCCATGCCGGTCCTGATGGTAGAGGCATAGAAGTCTATCCAGGGTTCCATTGACTATGGAAAGAATTACCCCAGAATGACATTCCCGAGGAGGGAACGGATCCTTGACCTGAGTTCCAAAGTCCTGCTATATGTGCCCCTGGCGCAGGAATAGTACCCTGCGCCAGAGTAGACTGTCCAAAAATGGGAGTGCCCCCAGATGGGAAAGCAGTGGATGTGAAAGTGTTGTTACCAAATGTCTCGCTCCAAAAAAATGGTGATGAACCGGCTGACATAGTTTGCGCAGGTGTTCCTTGACTCCCAACTCTAAATGAACTCGTGTGTGCAGGCTGCCCGACGAACTGTTGATGCAGACCACCAAGCGAAGGGGACGAAGGAGAGATATGACCTCCAGCATAAGGAAAGGCATTAAAAGGGACATGAATTCCCCTAAGTTGACCTTGTAGAGGAGCGGTAGAGCTCCCTGCCCCCAGACACAAAGTCTGTAAAGTGGAGTGAGTGAGTGTAGGACTTGTGCCTGAACTAGGAATACCGTATGAAAACAAAGGGCCTGTCGTACTAGGTATAAAGGGATTTGTGGCCGCCGCGATAGATGGGGTCGGTCCACTATGCGACATAGTTGTGGCCAAGACCATGGTGGCTCGAACTGCCGACAACGGCAAGTTAGGAGATGCTTATCTTGTGGTAGCAACGGTGGTGGGAATGGAAGAATTCCTAGAGGAAGTAACAACATGTGTTTCCATAGCTGTATGAGGCACTGACAGGCGTTCATAAAATAGGATTGGTACACTGACCGATGGCCAAGTATCAGTGGTTGGGGTTTCAACAAAACCAATATTGGCGGTTGATTTCTCTGGGAGTTGTTCACGCACAGTGGTTTGTAACCCGGTTGCTTCGAAAGACCCTTGTTGGTCTAGCTTCTGCCTCAATGGTGGCGGGGGTGGCTCTAGTATAACTGGCGGCAGGCCCAAAAGCCTTCGTGACTGACGGAGCTCGGGATCCTCCACTGTGTGAGAATATCCAAGACACTCTAAGGTATTCTACAAGTTCAAACAGTAACACACACTAAAAAAGAAGCCCCTAAAAGATAAGACAAGCAATCACTAACTATTTTGTTGAACAGTTACAACAACCAACACTAGAGAAACTTACCGGTGCAAGTGCAACTCAAAAACGGAAGCACCCTCCGGGTATACTCTACAAATCATGGCCTGATGTCTGTCCTAGGTATCGCGGTATACCCCTGTAGTCACCTGTGTATGTCCCTAAACAAGATTGGCAACTAGTTTTCCAGCACGTGAACAGTCACCAGGCAGATACAGTCGATAGTTGGGTAGACCACAATGAGCAGGGTATCAAGCCCAAACCCTGTCAAGGGTATCGAGAGAAAATGGTCCGGAAGACAACTGAGGACCTTGAACAGATTCAAGACCCAAGAAGCCCTGTGGCAAATGCAAACAATGAAATCCCAAAACAAATCCTCGATATGTGTTCTCCACTACGCTCGGTCCAGATTTGGAGGGGTTATCTCTGCTACCTTTCCTTACGCGACCTCGTGTTTAGCCCTTATGTTAGAGGGGGGTCCTGGATAACTTCCACGAAAATGGACTTCTACACTCCCTATCACAGACTCCAATGTTTGGTTTTGAGTGGCCTTGGAGAGTTTCCTCACCAATCCTAATCCAAGGCCCTAGTCCTGAACTAGTGTATGAACCCTACAAACAAAAAGTCTAATAGATTTTAAATTAGCGTTACTTTTATGGGATTTTTTACGTCACGGGTATGAAGGTGAAACTCATGATGTGTAAAGACTCAAAGAAAAAACAAATGAAAAAAGATGGAAACAAAATGCTTTTACTAAATGCAAAAATCAACAACTTTTCACACAAGAAAGACTTCTTTTCTTTTCAATTTTTCTAAGATTTCATGCAGCAAACATAAAGGAATTTTTCTCGACTACAAGATATTTATGCTCTAAAGGCACTACAAAAAATTATGAACAAAAGACTTCTTCCTAGCTATTGATGCAGAAACACAATCTTCAAACAAAGAAGAAAACGAAAACGAAATATATGTTTTTTTTTTATTTAAGTGCTAAATGAAGCAACAAAGGGAAAATGCCGACAAGTACAAAACCAAGAAAACAAAAAATAATTCTAGTTTAAAGTGCAGATCACAAGGAATCAGAGAAACGATACACAATAACAATCAGGAAAGCACAGACTCCTACGCTTGTCTAAAAACCATAAAACGAAATTTTTCTTTTTTTATCTTTTCTATCAACTATCAACTAAGAAAAAACAGGCTAAGGGTAAGAGGCCCTAACCTACTGACTGTTCAACCCTGGGCTCAAACACATGAGAGGAACACTTCACACCACAGAAGGGGATGACTGCCCCACCCTGATTGAAAAGCAACCTGTCAAAGAATGCTTCTGTCACTAAAATAGCACACGTGCAAACGCGTGCTGAGCCACTACAGAGCGCGTGTACCTGTGAGTTGCACCTGCACAAGCCACGTGTATGTATAAACCACAAGACAAAGATAAACACAAGTAGCCTAGACCAGGAAGAGGCCTCTGGTATTGATAACCAGGGTCTCTTGAAGGCTTGGATGCTTCTTCTTAATAGAAAAGAAAACTAATTGCAAGGAATAACAAAACGCAATAAAGAAAACTAAGACAAGACTGTGAACCAGCAAGACTCAGACAGGATCCAGAAAGCCCCCTGAGAATGTAAAATTTTGACAGGGAAGAGGAGGACTTCCTCTCAAGCTCTATGACTCCTACACGCTACTGAAACCTCTACAGCTAGCGTTCAAACGCGGGCTATAGAAGTTTAGGGCGCGGACATACGTGTGCAGGCCTTCTGCAGGCCGCGTGTACCTCTGTGTGTCCCGAAAATTTCCGTCAAGCAATAGTCAGAAAAAAATAGTATGATGAACCATGATCCCTACTAGCTCAGGCCTTATTGAAAAAGACAGGCAAAGAAACAGAAAATCTAATCTCTTAAACTACCCAAAAACTCAACCAAATCTGGAAACCCTAAAGAGTATAGATCCCCAGTGAGGTCACCAATTTTGTTGTTGGAAAATAATACCCTACAGACTAGCAAGCTAGGGCTAGACTTGCATGCAGATTTTGACCTTAAAGAAATGACCTTTTAACCTACCACCCAAAACTTAAACCCCTCTTTCAAGACACATACATGGAAAGGAACTACTAACCTTTTTACTGATGTTTGGTGTAGATCCTCCGTTGCCCTTTGCCCGCCTACTTGCGCTGCTCCTTCCAAAGTTAACCTGCAATCAAGACAAAACACTACGTATGCATGCTATTTTTCTACTTGAGGGTTAGAAATTAAGCCTAAATTACATAAATCACATATAACTCATGCATTGGGATGGGAAAAGTATTATTTTATTAATCTCAAGATGAATCAACTTACAATAATGATAGAGACCGACCACCACTCCTTGATCTTGATCCTGGGCTCCTCCTCTTCTTTTTTCCTCCAACTACTTTGCATTAATTCTCCTTAGGCTTGAGGAAAGGCTAAAGGGTTGGGACAAATTGATTTGGAAAATAGGCAGAGTTTCTTCGCTATAATTTTCCTCCACCAAATAGTACCCCTACCCCTTCTTTTATAGCCTAGAAGGAGCTAGGGTTTTGGACGAACTCTCGGCCATGCATGGCCAGGAGTTTAGTTAACTGATCCATAGCTTTTTGTCCCGTCGACAACTTTCCTGTTTTTTTTCTTTATTAGGTAAACGCGGGCTGTAGAAGGCCTGCCAGCGTTCAAACGCGTGCAGTAGTGGGTTAGGGCACGTTTTCCTTTACCTAAGAGGATTTTCAAAGAGGTTTCTCAGCAGATGTTTTGGCAATGAAGGGAAATGAGTTGGCCTGATGCTAGGTAAACATGTGTGGTGCAATTTAGGGTTATAACAATGTGGAAGGTCATCAAAGAATCATTGGTGATAGCGAAAGGAGAGAAGGTAGGTACATTGTATTTATGTACTAGTAATACTGACTCTTCTATATCTTTAGCTTCTACAAGAGTGGATAAAGCACTATGGCATCATAGGCTAGGACACATGAGTGAGAAGGGTATGCAGATCCTTCACAAAATAAATTTGTTGCCATATCTTAAACAAATTGATTTGGACTTCTGTGAGCATTGT
>JZKD02S1989082.1:243248-264947 GCA_000966675.3 Picea glauca
CAATGACAACTCATTGATCCATCTTCATCTATTCATTCTCATCAAGGACAATACATATTATATTACATCAATCATCAATCAATCAATCCTTTGACATCAATCAATCACTTGACATAAACCAATGACATCAATCAATCAAACCATTGGCATCAATGAGAACATGATCCAACAATATCAATAACGACCCGACCACAAATATTTACATGATGAATGTCGAGGCTCATTTAACAACCAAGGCCCAAGATTACGGAATGCCAGAATCTACCAATAAGGGTAAAGAAGCCACTAACCCCCTGAATTCTCTCCAAATTGAGAAGGCGGTAGGAAAAACCATGACTCGCATCCCTAAAGGTGAGTTTAAGAAGCCTTCTCATAATCCAAATGTGAGGGCCACCTAGAACTACTTTGTTTTAGAGGATATGGCACAAACCCCTTGTGTGATGTTTGATTTGGAATTCCTCTAGAGTTTCCCCTCGTAAAAAAATTTTTTTTTATCCACCTTGGGAGAAACAGATACTTGCAACCCAAAAGCAATTGTTTTCGATCCAACCGACTTAAAATCCTGTCTCCTTACCACATTGTGTTTTAGATAGTAGTGGCTTACACCACAAAATATTTTACATGGAACATCTTCCATACAGTGGTTGACGAGGGTGCCTCGACTTGCATGATGTCATTGGCATGTTGGAAGGCCATCGGCCAGCCTGGGTTTTCTTCATTGCCTATGTTGCTTATGGAATTTGACAGTCGGTCATTTAGACCACATGGGATTATTCCTTCCTTCCCCGTGTAGTTGGGAGGAAAAACCGTGTATGTCGAATTTGAAGTGGTCGATGTGCCTCTCTACTACAACCTGTTGTTAGGAAGGAGTTGGACTTATGAAATGCATGTAGTGGTTTCTACGGTTTTTTGGGTCTTGTGTTTTCCGCAAGAGGGCCAGATTGTGACCATTGACCAATTTTCCTTCTCCCATCCCAACCCTTCATTGGGGGCTTCCATGGTCTCGATTATTGATAGTCCGTAGCCCAAAAATCTCAACTTAGGTGTTGGTTTGTTTCCATCATTGATGGGAACTTTTGATTACCCTCCACCTTCTTGCGATGTAAGGCTTATATCGGTTGTTCTCGACCAGCCGAGGGTTGCAATTCTACAAGTGTTATCATTTTGAATGAGCTACTTTAATAATCAATGGAATTTACCTTCCCCATAAGCCTCTATATAAGGGACAGGGATTCCTGGCATGGCCATGCCCTTGTCCTTGGCTAAGGTTCTGAATAGAATTGTCCAACAGACTTCGGCCAACCCCAATATGACTCCTGCATAGGAGTTAGCTCCAATTCTAGAGCCTATTTGGGCTCAAGGTTCTCTTGCCACTCAGGATCCTTTAGACCTGGTAATTCCCTATAACGAGTCGATTCTCAAGGAAATGACTGGTCCTGATATACCTTGGGATGATCTACATCATAGATCTTACTTCCTTCTCGAGTTAAGGAGAATAGAGGTGGGAGAATTTGTTTCGACTGTAAATGGAGATAGTTCTTGTCCTATCAATCCTATGGATACACACATAGTTTATAACGAGGCTAAAATGGAAAGAATTTCTACAACAATTCTAATTGATATCTCCAAAACCCCTGCCATTGTGGAGAATTTTTTCCTCAGAGAAGACTGCTCCCTCGAAGAGATTTAAAATTACACTGAGTTATTAAATCAATTTCGCGACATTTTTTCCTGGTCTTAAGAGGAAATGTCAGACATTGAACCATGAATTGTCTAGCATGAAATTATGACTTGTCCTAATGCCAAACCTGTCCGACAGAAGCTTCATCTAGTAAATCCTCAGAAAGCAGAAACAATTAAGGCAGAATTAGAAAAATTTCTCAAAGTCGGTTTTATATACCCTGTACAGTTGACAGAATGGGTGTCAAACCCTGTTCTAGTTAACAAGAAATAGGGTATGATTCACGTGTGCATGGAATTTATTGATTTGAATAATGCATGAAAGAAAGATAAATTTACCACCCCATTCATCGATCATATTTTCAATGAGTGTGCAGGCTGTGATGTATTTTCATTCATAGATGTTTTCTCGGGATACAATCAAATTTAAATCAAACATGGGGACCAACATAAAAAATCTTTTATTTGTCCTTGGGGCATGTTCACATATCGTAAGATTCCTTTTGGCTTGAATAATGCTGGAGCCACCTTTTAGTGAGCCATGCCATTTTCTTTACATGACCTTAGACACATAGTCGAGGCATATCTTGATGATCTAGTATCACGCTCTTGCAAGAGATCTTATCATCCCGTCCATATTTGACTAATCTTTGAACGATGTCACTACTATCGAATTCGATTGAATCCTAACAAGTGTAGTTTTTGCATGATGTCGGGTCGTATCTTAGGTTTTATTATATTGACAACATGGATCATGTTCGATCTTATCAAGGTTGAGGAGATAGTTCAATTTCCTCCCCCCGTGCACGATACTCAAGCTTCAAAGATTACAAGGGAAAGCGAATTTTCTTCGGCATTTTGTTGCAAATTACGTTGAGATCACTAAAATTTTTATGCATCTCTTGAAAAAGGGGGTCCCATTTTTTTGGGATGAATATTCTCAGTGCTCCTTTGAACCGTTGAAATGCGCCTTGACATCTGCCCCTCTGCTCCAACCTCTCGATTATAATAGAGATTTCTTGTTATATTTGGCTTTTGCAGAGTTGACCATCGTCACAGTATTGGTTCAAGAATATGATATTCTTGAAGAGAATGTTATATATTAACTTAGTCAAGGCTTGGTTGGACCAGAGCTCAACTATTATCATGTTGAGAAGATTTCTTTGGTAGCATTTCATGTTGTCCAATGGTTATATCACTACATTTTGCTTCAAAAGACCAATTGCATTATTTTCGTCAACCCTTTCCAATATGTGTTAACACAATTGGTAATTGGTAGAAATATTAGTATATGGATAGTCATCTTATACGAATTTGACTTGGACTTTGTTTCTGTGAAATCCAAAAAGTCATTAGTCTTTGCCGAACTTATTTCGAAACTTTCGGTCGAGTCTAGTGATATCATGCTTGAAGAATCACCTATCAAAGGAGATATTTTTCTAATCGTATCTTTGGATCCATGGTATGGAGATATACTTGTGTATCTCCAAACTTTGAAGTGCCCCACTTTTGGTTCCCACAATGAGCATCGACGAATTCCATGTCAAGCATGAAACTATCTTATACTCGATGACACTTTGTATCGTCGATGCGTGGATTGCATTCTTCATTGATTCCTTATCCATGAAGAAGCAGAGCTCGTTTTGAACAACTGTAACACTGCAGCATGTGGCGATCATTTGTATGGGTTGGAAACAACCCAAAACATTCTACGTCCAGGTTACTTTTGTGCCTCATTAATCAAGGATTGCGTTGAGGCGGTCAAGAAGTTCCACCCGTGCCATATCGTCTGTTGAAATATGTGGGCATATCCTTCTCCTATGTTTCTTATCATTGTTGTTGGTCCTTTCACCAAGTGGGGGATTGATTTAAATACATGTCACCTGACCTCAGCCAGGGGGCATTGTTACATCATCGTAGTAGTAGAATACTTTACTAAGTGGGTCGAAGCTATGCCAACTTTCAACAATGATGGAGAAACAATGACTCTTTTCATATTTAATCAGATAATAGAAAGGTTTGGAATCCCAAAGAATATTGTCACTAACCATGGAAATCACTTCCAAAAAAAAATGATGACTGAGTTAACATCAAAGCCCGATTTCAAACAAGAACATGTGTCTCCTTATTACCCATAAGTGAATGGTCAAGTTGAAGTTGTGAATAAGTCTCTCAAGAATATTCTTCAACCGACGATCATTTCTACCAATTTGAATTGGAATTTGATGTTGTTCTCAACGTTGTGGGACTACCAAACGTTTATGAAGACTGCCACCATTTTTTCACCTTTTCAACTCGTATATGGCCTAGAAGAAGTCTTACCTATTGAGTGTCATATTTCTTCTTTAAAATTGGCAGTGGAATTACTGTCAGACACTTCACCTCTTGAGGAATGCCTAATATATCTCGAGAAGCTCGATGAGAAACATTGTGATGAAGCCTCAGCCAATGAGGCTCATAAGAAATTAGTCAGGTGTCAGTACGATCATTCCATTCATCCTCATATTTTCTCCCAAGGTGATCTTGTCCTAGTCTATGATCAAGACAAAGATCCCCTGTGGGAACGCAGGTTCAAACCCATGTGGTTTAGACCATTCATTGTGAAAGAGGTATTTAAGAAGGGCGCTTACTGTATGGTTGATTTTTAAGGAAATTCCTTGGTGGATCCCAGAAATGCGCTCTACCTCAAGAAATATTATTCTATGTTTGGTCCCATGGGTGAATTCTTGTACATATGTATAGCTTCTTATACAGTTTTTTTCTTTTTTGTTTTGTGGACGTGTAGTTATTTATGGCTTATTTTTCATTGTGGAAAATATCAAGTGAATTAGAGATGTATTTTGGGTTCACGGATGGTGTTAGACGACACACTCAAAGGCTTTCTTTCACATCTTGGGTGATTTTCACGCCTGGAGGCTAGTTGCTATCTTTTAGAGGTATTTGTCTAGGCAATACTACAAACAATGTTGTCGAATATAGTGCAGTGATAGAATTGGTTCGTGACACTTTGTCACATGGAAATTCTCACCTCCACATCTACCTAGATGCTCAGCTGGTTCTATCCCAGTTAAATGGGATTTACCACATTTATGATCCCACTTTGCATAGAATATTCCTTTAGAATGTTATTTCAATTACATTACGTATATCCATGTTCCTAGGAGATTTATTCATATAAAAAATACTCTATCTAATCAAATATTAGATTGGCATGTTTCACACACA
Source organism: Picea glauca (assembly GCA_000966675.3). NCBI lineage: Eukaryota > Viridiplantae > Streptophyta > Pinopsida > Pinales > Pinaceae > Picea > Picea glauca. The sequence continues at coordinate 248,154 of JZKD02S1989082.1, forward strand.
TAAAAATAAAAGCACACACATACACATGTACATACATTTGTAAAATATGTCATCCATAAGAAAAAAATTATGTATATATAAATATATCTCAAAAATAGTGTCATGAGTACATAGGTGGGCATGAATGCCTCAAACGTTTTCAGTGTACATCGCTAGGATTATTCCCTCTAAAAATACATATACAAAAAGATCCCTCAACACATCAATGATATATACTATCTAACCATGGGGCCTATTGGCCCTGCCATAATGTACAATGGCTTTGGCCAAACGTTAGAATAGTTGGACCCATGTTTGTGGAACCCCTACTACATGAGGCTGCATAGAAGGTGGAAAATCCTCAATCTCAACCATAGGTACAGTGCGAGTGAGAGCAATGAGGTTGTGCTCCACACGTCTCAGGACTCTGTCAGCCTCTCCCGCTGGGGGTCCCCTTATAGCTCTTGTTCCTTCAACTATTGTTGGTCCTGCCTCTGGTCGAGGACATCGTCGAGTCCTAGTGAAGTCTATTTGAAAAATAGGTACCACATATGTACATAGCAGATACACAAGTCATTACTCTATACACATATAAAAATGATAAATATAAAAACAATTAAAGATTTAAAAGAAATTTAAAAAGTGTGTTACCTATCTCACCTCGCTCCTCACCAAGAGGCACTGGCATGTCAGGGTCTCTAGTGTAGTTGATCCTGGCATAAGGGTAATCCTCAATCATCAGAATCTGGTGTGCCCACAATTCAAATAATTTTTCATTGAAGGCCTCTATGGTCCTCCCTCTACCCTATCATGGAAGAAATGTTTCCCACCTACATACTATTGGGAAGGAGGCCACATGCCCCCATATTGTCTCTCTCAGACTTAGACTGGGCATCCTCTCGAAGAAGAAGGGGCATAAAATGGTACCGAACCTGAAGTTCTTGTTGGTACACTGCTGAAACTATGTAATTTGTCTCTTCATGCACATCAACATGGTCATACTCCAGTAAAAAATGTGTGCCTCCAAGTACTAAATGGAACAATCCATGTGTTCCCAGGAGGCCTGATGTAAGGATGCAGATCCAATAATCCACTCGATCAAAATTAAGATCACACATAGAGAAAAACTAGTGATCTTGTGAATCGTCACCTGAGAACCTACCTTCCCAGTTCTAGCCTCATAGTACATCTTGATATAATCATCGATGTTGAAAGGCCCAGGGGGGAATGTCCTTAGATTGACTGGTTCCCCTCTCTTTGAGAGGCCAATCAAGAAATAGATATCCTTTGTCATGGAGGTCAACGATTGACCCTCTAGCATAAAATCCTATGCATCTGGGTTCCAATACTCCACAAGATCATTGAACAATCTAGGTTGTGCCCTCGTGAATGGACACCATAAAAACTTCCACAACCCACACTGTTTTAGTGCAGCAATGGATATAGGGTCCTATTCCATCAAGATATCAATGTACTCATGATCCCTATCCCTCCAATGAACACACAGCGTGTTTCATGGAAAAATGGAGGAATTTAGTACTTGCAATTTATTTTTTGAAAGCTTTGAAAGGTGTACGTGAGTTGTATTGTACACAATCACTTATGTACACAAGCTAGTTGTTTCATGCCCAAGTATATACATGGGTTTTCCTTGGACATCCTGCATACATGCATGCCTTCTCTTTTTAGGAGAGCGCACCCCCTCAAAACCTAAATCCAATGCATAAAATAAGTATTGAAATGCAAGAGGGAGGGATTTGTACTTACTTGGTCCAAGTAGAAGGTCATTTCATTCGCTAAATCTCCCAGAATCAACTCTTTTAGCGAAGGGGGTTTTCACCTTTTGATTAATTTTTGAATTGCAATGGTAAAAATGAGTTGTCAGCTTCTATTTATAGACTTTTTTGTCATTTTCCCCCCCTTTTTGACACCCTTTGTCATTTATCCTGGCTTGGTAATCGCTTTATTCCACTTTTGAGTTTCTTATTGGTCAATCGGGTACTCTTTTTATTTATTTTTTGGTAATTTTTGGGATGGGTCACTTTTTCGGCATCCTTTAGTAAAAGTCATTTTTTCCAAATTTTTGCATATAAGTTAGGGTTTCATTTCCACTAGTTGCATCTTGTTGTATTTTTCTCTTTTCCATAGGATTGAACCCACCGAGGTGTGACACTTAAATTTAATTGCTTCTCTAGAAGTGTTGTGATTAGGTGGTAGAGCATACCTTTACATGCATGCCTTACGCAGATCCTTACTGCATTTTGGCGTCCATGTTATCAGTAATGGATATAGGCTCGTGATTCCTTGTTAGTCCTATCATGGTTACGATATGAATCCTCATTCATTTGATGAACCATCATTCTTGGACTTACCCTCGGGACTCCCAAATGAGCACTCTTTTTTTTCTTTCAAGCTAGCTTTGAAATTCAAAAGAAACAGCCAATGAGACTGCATTTATTATTTTCAATCTCGTCTAGATTAACAGAGAAAAGTAGCCCCCTAGAGTCTTATTTAAGACCTTTTAAGACTGTCTAAACATGAAAATATTGCTGAGTGATCTTGTTGTCCTTCACGCTCACCAAACTCAAATTTGAAGGCACAATTGTTCAACGGTAGTTTACCCCTTTTTTCAGTCCGGATGGCTAATTTTATGAATAAAGGTATGCTCTAGGAACTTCGGTTCACTAGAAGAGTATTCTCAAGCGTAAGTTTAACCCTTTTTGGGTCTGAGGGACTAAATCTTCAAAAAAGGAACATTCTCCTTGGTTTTGGTTTATCACATTGTTCGGGCCTTGGAGATTACTTAAGAAAAAGGAACCCCCCCAAATTCCATAGTTAAGCTCTTTGCAGACTCCCTAAAATTGAAAATATCTCTGAGTGACCCTATTCCTTCACACTTGTTAAATTGGTCCAGAAGAAAATCTATTGGCGTGAGTTTAACCCTTTTTCTAGCCTGTAGATTATAGCAGAAAAAGGTACGCCTTGGGAGATTTGTCTCGTTGAGAGAGTTCTCCTCAGTTACTTTTATACTTTTTTGGGATAAGGAGACTAAAATCAGAAAAAGGTTGTGAGTCCATAGTTAATCTATTTTTAAAATCCTTAAAATTGAAAACATTATTGAGTGATCTTGTCCTTGTCACACTCGCTAAAATGGTTTTGAATAGACATATTTTCGGTGCAAGTTTAACTATTTTTCAAACCGACTGGACTATTTCTGAAAAAAGGTACTCCTTGGAGTCTTCTTTTGCATTTTTTTAGACTCTCTAAACATGAAAAAACTATCAAGCTTACCTTCTTTGGGCTCCTAAAAATTACATAGAAGGCGTCTCATTGTGTCTTGCTTAATCGCATTTACATATTTGTGTCTTTGGCCTAATGATGGCTCCATGTTTCTCTCAACTGAACCTTTGAAGCATGCCTTATACACAATCCTCGTAGTTCTTCTTGCCTCTGCGACCTAACACCTTGACCCATGAAGGAATTTTTCCTTAGTGTCCTTTTCTTGCACATGTCTCCTTTATCTAAGCATTAGTATGTTCCTTGTGCTTAGAACTAGTATGGTTTCTTGTGACACCCATTCCTCCTTTGTAACGTAGCATTATTTTATTATTTTTCAATATCTTAAAAATTTGAAAAAGACAAAAAAAAATCAAATATTCCAAAAAGAGGGGACGAGAAATATTCATTATTCTTTTTAGCAACATAGAGAGTCGCCCTTGGAAAACACACATCTTTACATTTTTTTTTCAAGCATTGGGATATAGTATGGCCTTAGGAAGTTGTTCTCACTATATAGAGTTGTGTCCTCCTCCATTTGGTTACTCTTCCAAGCACATGGAGATTTTGTGTTTCCTCCTGCATCGTGAACTTATGTCAATGTCATGCTACCTGAGTCTGATCATATTTCATTATTTTTTCCAAGGGATGTTTCACTCAACCTGAGTTAGCCTTTCTATAGTTTGTCTCTTGACTTCCATGATTCAACCATCCCGAGAGTCTAGTCAAGTCTAGATTCGAAATCGACGAAGTTCTCTTCCTGATTGTTGAGATCCTCATGTATTTTCTTTATGAGCCATCAAAGACCTTAGGGTCCTGAGTTATACACTCCCATTGTACTCCTACCTGAGTTTTGAATATCTTTAATTTTTTGATCGAGCTATGAAGACCTCATCTCCAGCCATCAGGCATCACTAGATTCTTGAAGATGAATACTATACTTGTATATCTTCGATTGATTTTGAGATGTAGATCCATTGTTTATTTCTCACAGATACACTTTATAGTTATATGACATGGATATGTAGTGTATTTGATTGGAAGCCATGATTCATTTCATCTCGAGCATGGGTATGCCCACCTCAGAGAGACAATTGTTTTTTTACAGATGGCACCTCCCAAACTATGGTCACAGGATCACTCAATTTTGTACGTTGGTGAAGATATTGTAATGTGTTCCATCCATCATTTTCTCTTCTTACCTCACACATTAGGGGGAATTTGTTATAGCCCTAAAATTCCCTACTCATGCATACATGGCATTGGCCCTCTTACTTGCATATTTTTCCAAAGAAATGCTGAGGATATATTCTTAAAAAAACATTTCTTAAAACATGTACGCACCCTGCATCATTACAACCCATGTACATATGATTTATTCACCACTAAAACCCATGTACATACACTTTCTTCACACTAAACAACCTACGTATGCTTGCAAAAGTTGCAAAAATTAAAAAATTGTAAGGAATTCGTTGAAATTCATGGGCTATTGGAGGTTTCCCAACCAATTCAACTACTATATCCCATCACCCAACCAAATAACCATCCTTTTGTCATATAAAATTAGGTGTTGGGGTCTCATTTCACATCCAAGCATAAAAACAATGAAGCTCTACCCAATTTCACTTCCCCTCCTTACCCAAACTTTTGCTACCTTTTGTGAGATATTGCCTCAACATTCCCTCATCAACCCCTTCTTCCTCCATTCAATCCATTCCCTTCCTTTGAGGTGATCAAAATATTGAGAAAAGAGTTCTAGTCAAGGTTCACTTGGAACATTGTAAAGAGGAGCCCAGACCAGGTTTACGGAACGGTGGTTGACACAGATTGTAAGTTTCAATCTTTATTTGATGAATAAAATAATCTTTTTTCCTTGTCCCAAAAGATGTTGTTTTTTGTATTTTCATTGATTTATACTTATCATTTGATATCTAACCCTAACTCATGAATATAATAGCATGCTTGTAGTCCTTTTTTTCCCATCTTTGGATGCAGGTCAACCTTGGGAGGAGACGTGTAATCATTAGAACTACCAAGCTTGAGGAGATCATCACTAGATGTGGGATAAAAGGTATAATTACTTGATGTTCTCTCTTATTGAAAAAAGGACTTGTAGAGGAAATGGGAGAGATGAAGATCGGACTCATTCCAAGATCAAATCCAATCAAAAAATAACCGTACAAACTAGCCCATAAATATAATTCAAATCGTCCATAAATATATCGAAGGAATGCTACAAGAAGGTATCATTTATCGCATCAACAAAGAAGAATGGGAAAGCCCCATGGTAGTTCAACCAAAGAAACATGATCCCAAGAGATTAATAATCTCTGTCGATTTCAGGGGAATCAATAAATTTACCATGAGAGATCTGTTCCCCACCCCCTTCATTGATGAAATCATTAATGAAGTCGTTGTTCATGAATGCTACTCATTTACTGATGGGCTCTTAGGTTATAACCAGGTGTTGATAGAAAAGTAAGATAACCCAAAGACAACATTTGTCTCATAATTTTTCTCCTTCGCCAACAAAATCGTACCATTTGGATTGAAGAATGCACCAACAATCTTCTCAAGAATAGTTGTTAAGGAATTTCAATAATATATATATATATAACTATCATTTTCGACGTTGACGATTGGATGATATATGACTTATTTAAAAATCATATACAATGATTTAGGCTTATTCTAGAATGATTCAAACAAATCCAACTATCTTTAAACATCAATAAATGCATATTTTCTACACCAATTGGAATCATGTTAGGACATGTGGTATGTAAATATGGAGTAAAGGTCGACATGGAAAAGATTAAAATTATTCTTGAATTAAAGCCACCTATGAACCAAAAGAAAAAAAAAATATTCCTCAGACACATTGGATACTATAGAAAGTTTATACGCCACTATCTGGACATCACATTTCCAATGGATGAGCTTCTATGAAAAGAAATCGAGTTCATATGGAGCCATGATTTTCAGTAATCCTTTGAATTAAAAAAGAAAAAGTTGGTCGAATGTCCCATACTAAAATTTCTTGATTGGTTGAGAAGGTTTCATGTACATGTCGATGTCTCCAATGTTCTTGTCGATTCAGTCCTAACACAACCATTCAATGACACAGTCGGTCATCCAAACACATACAAAAGTAAAAAATTGAACAAGGCAGAAAGAAACTATTCGACCACAGAAAGGGAAACCTTATCAATCATATTCTCTCTACAAAAGTTTTTTGATTACTTACTTGCCAATCCATTCACATTACTTACACACCGTCAAGCATTGAAATATTTGGTTAATAAATCGGTCCACCATGGAAATATTTGTCCATGACTACTTTTATTTCAGGAGTTTGAGTTTGACATAATCATATGAGTTCGAGAACATAGTTTTCTACCCAAACACTCTTCACAAATTGAAATGGGATAAGACCCAATAGACATCAACTACAACCTTCTAGAAGCACACTTATTCTAAGTTGAAGTTGTTCCTAAGGATTTAGAATATATAACAAACTTCTTAGAAAAAGGAAAGGCTCTGGAAGATCTTCCGACAATAAAAAAGAAAGTGTTATCCTTAAAAGATGCACCATTCACAATTATAAATGGGTATCTGTATAAAATGGGAACCGATGACATCCTAAGGAGATGTGTTCCTGAACATAAAAGGGAAGATGTCATTTATGAGGCTCACGTAGAGTTGGGGGTCACTTCTAGGTCAACATGATAGCCAGGAAGATACTGCAAGTAGGCTTGTGGTGGTCGAATATACATAAAGACTATTGGGATCAAGTTAGAAAATGTGATAGTTGTCAAAGGCTTGGGTGACCTATGTGGAAAAATGAATTTCCTCTAAGCTCAATAAATCCTAATAGAGCATTTTAAATTTGGGCAATCGACTTTATTGGGTCCTTTCCACAGAGGGAAAGAAGAACCAATGCTAAGTATATCATCACTGCTATAGAATATGTGACCAAGTGGGAATAATCTTAGCCGGTTGAATCATGTACTAAAGAGGTCGCAACAAAATTCATCTACAAGAATATAATCACAAGGTTCAGATGTCCTCTTAAACTAATTAGCGACCAGGGTACACACTTTGTGAATGAACCAATTAAACTCCTGCTAGATAAAATTTTGATTGACCATAGATGAATGACAACCTATCACCCAAAATAAAATGGGGAAATCAAATATTTTAACAAAACATTACATAAAGGACTTGCAAACATTTGTGGCATCAACAAAGACGAATGAGATGAGAATATTCCTATAGTTCTATGGCAATATAGATCAACATATAAATGATCGACATGTCAGAATGCATTCAATATCGTATATGTACAAGAAGTTGTTATTCCCTTGCACTTCTAGACCAACTCTGATAGGGTGGAAACTATATCAAAATTCGACAAAAGCAAAACTATGAACAAATGATTGTACCAAGTGAACAATATGGAGGAAGGAATACTAATATTAATGCATCAGTAGGAGGTCCAGAAGAAACAACAGAAATAATGGCATGAACAACATATAAAGAAGGATATAAAAAATGGAGATTTAGTTTTCTTGTATGATATTCATATAAAATGTAAACCAAGAAAACTAGATATAACATGGCTTGAACCTTATGTTGTCGAAGATATTTGACCGATTGGAGCTGTCCAACTCTAAACATTGTTGGGGCACCCATTCAAACAATTAATTTATGGTTCCCATCTAAAAAAATATCACCATTGAAAGATAAGAACCCCATTGTAAAAATCTAGTAGCGATGCAAATACGACATTCTGGTTGGAATCGGGACAATATCAACTAATCATATACTTATGAAAATAAACCCTTATTAGTCTTATAAACAAAATTCAGCTATAAAACTTTAGGTATAAGAAATCATCAATGAAAAATTAAGTATTAAAGATCCGGTTGAGCACTCAACATACCCTAAAAGATTTTATGAGATTTTGTCACTTTTGGGTACCCCTTGTTTTCTTTGTTTTGATGTCTGAATTGAGTCCACTGTGGAGGGATTGCAAAAAAAAAAATCATGTCTTTTCATCGATCAATTTCAATTTTTTTGAACCTATCAATGTGAAAACCTTTGTGTCTGAAAGAACTTGGCATTCTAACTAAGAATTTGCAGCTAAAATTGTGATTAGCATGCCTGTGTTCATCCTCGAAAAAATCCAAGTAGGTAAAATGACCACACAGTAACAATAATCGTCGATCACCGATGCACCATCGAAATCGATCAAAGGTGGAGTAAGTTTGCATTAGTTATTCTCTATGAAGATTCAAGAGATAGTCAATTCCCATAGGCCTCAACGAAATACGAGAGGGATAAACGTTGAAAAGAGCCTTGAAAAACCCCCCAATAGTCGTTGATGGATGCGTTGGTTTGGGGTCAGTGAAATATCAAAGGGTTAAATCATTGAAAATTTTCACATTGACACAATGCCAATGGTCGATCCCTGATGTACCATCGACATCGGCAAATTTTGAGGGACTTAATTCAGGATCACTTGGTTAAGATTATCGTCAATCGTTGATCCTTGATACTTTTCGGCCTCGGCAAGATAGGACATGTTGTTATGATTAGCTAAGTAAAGTCCCTGATTCTGAATACCGCGATTAAACAAAGACATCAGTTTCAAGTATCACATGTCTTTGCTGCATAGGTATTTTGTACGGTCTAGTTTCATCCCAAGTCATCTTGAGGTTCCCTATATCCTAGTCACACTTTCAAGTCATCTTTTCCACATCATCTCTGTATAGAAATATGGATCAACATCGAAGATTTTTCTAGGAGATATCAATGAGCAATGTTTAAAGAGAATCCCCGACTCTCGATCCACCCGTTAAATTAGCGAGACGATTGGATATTTTCAGCACTAGATATGATCATATTCTTCCATTTAATAGGCCAGTTAATGTTTCACTCCACATATATTTCTCCCACATGCACTGATTTAACAACAAGGATTTGAAATCGTCGATAGACCATATTATATCCCTCACCCATGTCGCCAACCTACGATTGAATTCAATTTTAAACATGATGAAGATTTGGTGGAAGATTTTGTAGAACCACACTCATATCCCGAATTGTATAATTGATGCGACAAGGTAAGTTAATCTCTATTTAAATCACAAAAATAGCTTCCAAAACTTCCATTATGCACACAATTTTCCATTTCCAGAGCATCCAAAGAAACAAATAAATTGCCTAAAGACTGTGTTGATTCTCATACCATTAAAACCAAGTTAATCTAGCAGAAGAGGTATGTGTTAAATTTTACCATTTCAATGGTCATAATTTGTTATATATCAGAAATTGATCTTTTACAAAGTGTCTAACTATGTTATAGCTGTAGTAAAAAATGCCCCCAAGAAATCCAATGACCAGATGCTTGCCGAGGGAACCAACATTAAAGGAGGAAAAAATTGGTGAGGGTTCTTCTCCTCGCAATGGGAGGAAGTTGGAATACGCTCCCAGGGTGGAGCCAGTCATAAAAACCTCAACGAAGAATTCGTTCATTCAAACTCCTTCATTTGGCAATACGGAAGCAACCACTGGGTCAAAAATAATGCTCCCATAGTGGGGAGATCTATTCAACATAATCAACTAGGAAGATTACCTGGAGTTTATCCCACACAATAACCGAGATGTAAGGAGGCTCGACGACCATTTTTTCCCAAATATCCAATGGATGTGCTTGCATTTGGTAGCCTATCGAACTCCAATATTTCCCTACGTTGAGATTTGGAGTTGGCTAATTGATCATATAGATGCTCAGAAGTGCCTCATTAATGACAAGAATAGTGGATGTGTTGGAGCTTTTCTCCCAACAGAGGTTCATAAGTACTATAAAATTAGGGACCCGAAGGAGTGGTTGAAAACAAACTTCATGGTCAGGTTCTATGAATTACATGACACTATCCGATTGATGGATTCGTGGTGGAAGGAAGACAATAAATTTACAAACTGGAGAAATGGCTCCTACGGGATAGTGAACCCGAGGGAGCCATATATCTACTTGATGGCTCTAATCTTCCTAATATATGGAGAAAATGACTTCTCCAAGTTCTCAAAAGCATGGATTCCCATAGCATACACTGTGGCAATCTCTGGGAGTAGCTTCAATTGGAGAGAGATTATCTCCAAGAAATTGAGCATCAGTGTACAACAGGCTCAGATGCCGAAATAAGGAGAAACACCCTCTTTTCAGATGGCTTCATATCTACTAGATATAATATGCACGAGGAATGTATTTGTCGAGATGAATTTGAGTTGGCATGTTGTGAAACTTCCTGCTCATATCTACTTCAGTATCTTATGGGAGAACATGTACACAAAATCTTATGCCCTTATTTGCGATGAATTCATCACCTAGATTTTATTATATTTAAAAGGGAATGCCCAAGGTTGTCTATAGTATCCAAGAAAATGATCTCGAAGGTAGTGTTGGAGGGCAAAATTGACCGCTTGTCAACTGGAAGAGTGAATCCAATTTGGGATTGTCTAATTAATCCAAGCCGTTTGGATTGACTCACTCTGATACGTTTAATGGCTCCATTGGCCAATCTAAAGTCCTAAGTGAAGCAAAAAACAACTACAAGAAAAGAAATAACTTACTAAATAATAAACACTGGAATATATATGTACATATAAATATATATATATATATATATACAGTTTATCAAAATAATATTTATATAATAGTTCTATTTATCATATATACAATATGTATAAATCACAATTTTTAATCTGAACTCATAAAAATTGAATGTAAAATGGTTCTTTTAATGACAGTAATAAAGAAAGAAAAAGTACTATTTGTTTTTGGTTTGTTTTCTTGTTTATATGCATTCATAAGATCGAATATTATACTACTAAATTAAACAGAAACATATAGATAGTGAAAATTATACTATATATAAAAACTTCTATAATAAGCAAGCAAATGAAATAAAAGAACAGACTAACCTATTAGTCACTTGAGGGATATGCATCCAACTGTTTGCGTAAATCATGCATCAGTCCATCCATAAGATAAATCTGTTGTGCATCTTCACACTGTTTGGTACAAAAGCTAAACTGTGCATTGGCTGGTGTATTTAATTGATAAAACAACAAGATGCAAAATAATTACAGCGATATAATAGATCACAAGCGATAACACATGAGATAAACCCTACAGTTACAACTTGTATTTAATCAATCAACATATTTAAGGTAAACCTCATAACATGAATTGAAATATCATTCAATTTTTTTGATAAAACTGAAGCATAAAATCATGAACCATGAAGAAAAACTATCTTGACAACAAAACAATGTGTGAATATGAAAGCTATCTGCAGTCATTCAATCACCAAGATAAACAAACTATAGACCATAACAACATTCACAAATGACTAAAGCATAACGTAAATATTTGTTATGTCTAAATTTGAGTATAAAATGTTCATAATAAGCCCCAGGCCAAGATCCCTCTGGTTACAAAAATGATGGGTTTATAAAGTCCTCAGGAAAGATAATTGTTTATGTTCCTCAGTTCAAATATTTATTTCAAAAATAAAGGGGGATGCAACCACCCTGATCCTACTAAATCCTCCAAAACTAATAACAGTTCATTTTTGTTCATACCAAATGCATCAAACATATGACTGTAAGGTCTCAAGGATGCCTTAGATCAATTTGTAATCATGGATTGCTGAATATCCTGAAAGAAAAGGAAAATAGAAAGATTTTAGATACATTTTCAAACACTACTTTACACAATTCAAATTAACACAACTGGCTACAGAATCTTGTGATTCTGTAGCTAGTTATTATAGTAAATGAAATCCAATTTATTGTAAAATAAATCAATCTAATTTTAATAATATAATCCTATTTTAATATGAATAATCATACCTCCAACTATGAAATCAAACCGTATCAGGAAACCTTGGAATTCACAATGGTTGTTGCAGCCTCCATGTTTTTAAATACTATGTTGTTTGTTGCCTTTATATGTTTTTCTTTGCCTTGAATAATAGATTCAAGTCTTAGGTTTTCACTCATTAAGACATCAATTTGATACTTTAAATCCTTAACCTGTGATTGTAGGATAGGGATATCAGTATAATATCTATCAATCCATGATAGACAGACTTCACATTTTGACTATGCAACGGTTGCATGGGGACAAACTTGGTTGTGAACTAGAGAACCCTCCATACCAACAGTGGTGATCCAGGTGGATATTGGTGGCCACCCACCTATTCCACTTGGACCCCCACCATTGCTTCTTTCATTTTTTCAGTTTTCGCATAGTTTACTATTTTTAGCAGTTTTTTCGAGTCCTGAACTTCCGGGGCCATTTTGAGGCCCTAAACGATGTTTTTTGGGGTATTTTTCTATCAAAAAATAGCATATAATGATGCTATTTTGTCTTGAGCGTTGTATGCCTCAGATAGATCTTTCCAACGAGCTATCATATGCCTAAAACAGAGATCGTATGCAAAAGTTACAACCCCGGGAAGTTGATGCACCAACTTACCCAAACGGGGCCCACGTGACTTTTGGCGCTTCATCTCCCAGGGTTAGGTTTTTGGATGTCTAGGACTTTTGGCATTCCCATTTATTGTAAAAGGGCCTTTAGAGCCTCCTTGTAATCATCTTCTCATGGATGGGAGTGGCGGCCACATCTCTTCTCAGAGATAAGCTACCAGCGCCCTAGCTAGTCTACTTCCATTCTGTCTGTAAGCATATTTCAGTCATTTGTTATTAATGAAATGAAGTCTTATTTCCGTTGCATCTCTTTGTTTATGTGTATTTTTTTATTTCATTATGTTTCTACATAAATCTAGATTAGTGTTATCAGAGCAGTCTGCTCATTCTCGATCCTTCTTTGCATGTCCCCAACGAGATCGGGGTATAAGGAGTTGGGGCTTGATCTGGTTGAACCTTTGCAAGATCAGCCTCGCAAACCCCGATGACCGCCCATGGGAGAAGAAAAGAAAGATGAGGGAGTAGGAGATCCTATCAAAATGTTGCTCAAGGAGGCCCTCGAGAAACAAAGAAACATAATGATGGACAACTTTGCCCAGATTCTTCAATGGATTCCGATTGGCGGTGCATCGACATCCAGAAGCCACTCTGGAGGTGCCACTCCTTTTAAGGTACAAGTAAAATTTGACATTCCCATATTTGACAGCCAAATAGATGCAAATGTTGTAGATAGATGGTTGAATCTATTAGAAGGATATTTCTTGGTTCATGACTTTTCTGACCGAGAAAAGATTATTTTCGCACTCCTCAAAGCCGCCCCCCATGTCAAGGATTGGTGGGAAACCTACTCGGAGCAAGAGGGTGAGGGAGAACCCTCTTTGTTCTCAGTCACACCCACTTGAAATTATTTTTGAGATGCCATCAAGGAACAATATTATCCCGTAGGGAGCTATGAGGACAAATACATACAATGGACTACGTTGCAGCAGCAAAGGGACCAAGATGTGCATGAGATGACGAATCTGTTTCATACCCTATGCACAAAGTTGGGTATCAAAGATTCAAAGAAACATTTGGTGTTAAAGTACCACAGTTGTCTGCACAGATATATTCAAGAGGAAATGGAGTTCCTCGACATCTCCTCACTTGGTGTGGCATACCGATATGCTGCCAAGATTGAGCAGAAGTTCAAACAGAAGAAGTGAGACTTTGGGTCTGCAAATCAGAAGCACGAGAAAGGTACTCCCAAATCGCAAAACAAAGGACCAAGCCAAGGCAAGGTATCCCACGACAACCCTCCAAAGCCACAAGCAAATAACAACACCATGAAGCCAAAAAAGGACACGGGGAAGTGGTGTGAGTTCCATAAGAGCTCCACTCACAACACAAGTAAGTGTCGGGCCAAGCAGTCACTGGTAGCCGAGTTTAAGGCTTCTGAATCAGATGCATGATCCAACTCTGAATCAGAACCTGACAAGGGTAATGACAGGGGGAAGCAGATTATCGATGCAGAGCCCAATTCCACCATTTCCACCACAAAGATCCAGAAGGAGGAACCAGAAGATCCAGAGGAGGCAGAGTGTCTCTTCCATTCCAAGATGTGCGTAAAGGGTTCCCTGTTGCAGTTCATTGTAGACAGCAGGAGCTAGAAGAACTTCATATTAGTAGAGGTCGTGAAGCGGTTGGGCTTGCTAACCATAGCACACCCACAACCATACACCATCGGATGGTTGCACCAAGGATGGGACCTCCGCATCAGTCGACAATGTCATCTTCCCTACAACATCAAGCCCTTCACGGATGAGGTATTAAGTGACATTGCTCCTCTTGATGTTTCTGATGTATTATTAAGCCAACCATACTTATGGAAGTGACATGTTGTGTATGAGTCCAGGCCTCATGCTGTTATTATTACTTTTGGAAATAAGCTATACAGGATACCGGAGATAGCACCGCCTACCAACATCTCTTTGGTTACTACAAAACAATGCAGTAAGCTCATTTCCAAAACCAGGAAATTTGTTTTCCTGATGATCCACCCTTAGGGAAAGTGGAATATTGTGGCCATGACCTCCAGACAAGGCCCCACTGCATGAAAACAATAGATGGATAAGGTCGTGGAGGAGTACGAGGACATCTTCACCTCCCCCGTAGGGGTGCCTCTACACTGCCAAGTCAAGAACCCCATCGATCTAACCCCAGGTGCATCGCTGCCCAATGGACCCATCTACCGGTGCTCTGTCCTGAAGAATGACGAAATCAAGAGGAAGATTCAGGAGCTATTGCAGAAAGGTCACATCCGGCCGAGTTCATCGCCCTGTGGGAGCCCGGTCGTATTGGTGCAGAACAAGGATGGGACTTGGAGACTCTGCATTGACTATCGGGCACTGAACAAGATCACTGTTCGAACTAGGTACCCGATCCCATGGATTGATGATCTTCTGAACCAACTCAAGGGGGGAAAATATTTCAGCAAGATTGACTTGAAGTCTGGGTATCACCAGGTACCAAGTGAACCCTTTGATGTGTGGAAGACTACATTCAAATCCAAGGAGGGCCTTTTCGAATGGTTGGTTATGCCTTTCGGGTTGACGAATTCCCCTGCAACCTTCATGAGGCTAATGGATGACATCCTGCAGCCATTCACCAACTCATTTGTAGTGGTGTACTTGGATGACATTATGATCTTTAGCCAGACTTGGGAAGAGCACCTCCACCATATTCGACAGGTCCTCCAAACACTGCGAAAACACAAGTTGTGTGCCAATTTGGAGAAATACACTTTTGGCATAACCCAGGTTCAGTATCTGGGATACATTATTGATGAGTGGGGGGTGCATGTGGATCCAACAAAGATCCAAGTCATTCAGGATTGGCCAGCCCCAACCACCCTAACAGATCTCTGTAGCTTTTTAGGTATTGCCAATTTCTACCGCAGGTTTGTGTTGGGATTCTCTCATATCACTTAGCCCTTGAGTCAAGTCACCAAGGGAGGAGCTAAAACAAAATTATTTTGGTCTGAATCTCAACAGAAGGCATTCAAGGAGTTGAAACATCACCTATGCTCTGCACCAGTGCTCACATTACCAGACTTGCAACAACCATTTGAGATCGAGACAGATGCCTCTAACTATGCTATTGGGGTAGTCCTTACTCAACATGGGCATCCGATGGCATATCACAGTGAGAAACTTTCCGACACAGTCCAAAAGTATACCACTTATGACAAAGAAATGTATTCCATTGTGCAGGCTTGTCAGCAATGGAAGCATTACATTTTGGGAAAGGAAACGGTCATCCACACAGACCACCGACCCCTGCAGTTCATACAGACACAAGGGAAGTTGCAGAAGGATCGCCATCAGAAGTGGTCCACATACCTGCAACAGTTTCATTTGAACATTAAGTACAAAAATGACAACACCAATAATGTTGCATACTGCCTCAGTCTACCACCCATCATGGTGCTAACCACTGTGCTCAACTCTTGTGGGCACGAGACTTCCGATTGGCCGCGTCTCTACACAAGTGATCCAAAATTCGGCCACACATACAATACACTCTTGGAGGGTAAGTAAGTTCCCAATTTTCACCTCCAGGATTCCCTGCTTTGTCACTTGGGACACCTTTGTGTTCCTTCAAGCGAGCGTGCCAAGATTATTTGGGAGGCGCACTACAGTCGATTCGTTGGGCATTTCGGGGTCGAGAAAACTGTGGTAGTACTACAAAAGTATTTCTATTGGCCGAATCTTCGACAAGATGTCAGGAAGTACATCAAGTCCTGCACTGCTTGCGCCATTACCAAACCGACCATCAAGAAGCAAGGCCTCTATACTTCGCTTCCTATCCCTAGTCGACCTTGGGAATCCATCTCTATGGATTACATGTCGGGCCTTCCTTCTACTAAGCATGGCAATGAATGTGTTTTTGTGGTCGTCGACTGATTCTCAAAGATGTCCATTATGATGGCCTGCAAGAAGAATATCACAGCAGAAGCCACTGCTAAACTCTTCTTTGAACGAGTGTGGGTACACT
>JZKD02S1989082.1:271047-302553 GCA_000966675.3 Picea glauca
ATTTATATAATAGTTCTATTTATCATATATACAATATGTATAAATCACGAGTTTTAATCTGAACTCATAAAAATCGAATGTAAAATGGTTCTTTTAATGATAGTAATAAAGAAAGAAAAAGTACTATTTCTTTTTGGTTTGTTTTCTTGTTTATATGCATTCATAAGATCGAATATTAAACTACTAAATTAAACAGAAACATATAGATAGTGAAAATTATACTATATATAAAAACTTCTATAATAAGCAAGCAAATGAAATAAAAGAACAGACTAACCTATTAGTCACTTGAGGGATATGCGTCCAATTGTTTGTGTAAATCGTGCATTAGTCCATCCATGAGATAAATCTGTTGTGCATCTTCACACTATTTGGTACAAAAGATAAAATGTGCATTGACTGGTGTATTTAACTAATAAAACAACAAGACACAAAATAATTACAGCGATATAATAGATCACAAGCGATAACACATGAGATAAACCCTATAGTTACAACTTGTATTTAATAAATCAACGTATTTAAGGTAAAACTCATAACATGAATTGAAATATCATTCAATTGTTTTGATAAAACTGAAGCATAAAATCATGAACCATGAAGAAAAACTATCTTGACAACAAAACAATCTGCGAAGAAGAAAGCCATCTGTAGTCATTCAATCAACAAGATAAACAAACTATAGACCATAACAACATTCACAAATGACTAAAGCATAACGTAAATATTTGTTATGTCTAAATTTGAGTATAAATTGTTCATAATAAGCCCCAGGCCAAGATCCCTCTGGTTACAAAAATGATGGGTTTATAAAGGCCTCAGGAATGATAACTATTTCTGTTCCTGAGATCAAATATTTATTTAAAAAATAAATGGGGATGCAACCACCCTGATCCTACTAAATCCTCCAAAACTAATAATAGTTCATTTTTGTTCATATAAAATGCATCAAAGATATAACTGTAAGGTCTCAAGGATGCCTCAGATCAATTTGTAATCATGGATTGCTGAATATCCTGAAAGAAAAGGAAAATAGAAAGATTTTAGATACATTTTAAAACACTACTTTACACAATTCTAATTAACATAACTGGCTACAGAATCTTGAGATTATGTAGCTAGTTATTATAGTAAATGAAATCCAATTTATTATAAAATAAAACAATCTAATTTTAATAATATAATCCTATTTTAAGATGAAGAATCATACCTCCAACTATGAAATCAAACTGTATCAGGCAACCTTGGAATTCACAATGGCTGTTGCAGCCTCCTGTTGTCTTTATGCATTTTTCTTTGCCTTGAATAACAAATTCAAGTCTCAGTTTTTCGCTCGTTAGGACATCAATCTGATCCTTTAAAGCCTTAACCCATGAGTGTAGGATAGGGATATAAATATAATATCTATCAATCCATGATAGAGAGACTTCACATTTTAACTGTGCAACGGTTGCATGGGAAAAAACTTGGTTGTGAACTGGAGCACCCTCCATACTGACAATGGATTCATTAATTAATTTGACACCAGGAAACTCTGTATTATTTTTAAGACAGGGAGGTAAATTGTCAACAAAATCGTAGGGTCGATCAAGGTGTGGGTCGAATGACTGAAAGTCTTTTGCAACGAGGAACCTATCGATCTCAGAGTCAAAACTCTCATGGACTTTGATCATACTGATCAAACTCGAATGAGAGTTTGACTTGTTACGAAGCCTCCTAGAAATTATCCTGCCAACTCTTTTGTTCTTAAAATTTATATCAATATTGCTCTTAGATCTCTTTCCTGTAGGTTTCTTTAAATTTTTAACACATTCGTTTGGATGTATAATCTACTGATAGGAATGTTCAATAACCTTTGGATCGGTCAAGGGTTTTCTATAAGGGGGTGAGACACCGATCTGGGGAGGTGAGAGAGATGTCGTAGGGTGGACAAGGGTCTCCTCAACCACGAGTTTATCTACCTCCTCCATATCAGGGTTACCATAGCCATTTCAGGTTATGAATGAATCCCAGCTGTCATTTTGTAACTCTAATTGATGCATGAGCAGGATTTTAACTAGGCCATGATGGAAAAGACTAGAGTCTCACTGTTGTTTTTTGTATCTTTTGCCCATTTTATAAAGACTCCTCAGTAAGTAATACAACATATTCAAAGGGAAACCCATAAAAATCATAAGCAGACGTAAATGGTACAAAAATACAATCCTGAAACGTCCCTCACAGGTAACAAATTGCTTTACCACAGCGAGAAAATCGTGCCACCGAGATTTTAGGAAGGAAATGGGCATACCTTTATCACACTGTTTTATTTTTCGAGATGTAAACAGTAGGCTCCAAGGAACTTCTTCCACTTTTGCATTTTTAAACCACCTTTGACCGCTTGCTGGTAACCCTATAGCTTGACTCAGGAAATCCTTGGCAACCTCCAGTTGCACATCACCAACCTTCACTCTACAACCATCAAAGGAGAAAGAAAATTCTTAGGCAACCTGTGAATTGAAACCCTGAAACTTCCTAATGAAAATGAGCCAGCCACTTCTTTCCAAATATTCTCTAGCATTGCCATATAAGAGCAGATTTTGAATGTCATTTGGTTCAACTCTCACAATAGGAGCCATAATGGATGAAAGGGTAATGAATCAGACACAACACACAGAGAGGGTTTGCAAAGACAGTCCAGAGCCATAACTCGAGCCCGTGACATTCCAACAGTGAAAGGTGTATGAACATAAACTCATGATGATTAGATGGGTGTTTATTGAAATGCATGCAAAGAGGGTTTGAAAATCCCAAGGGTAGTCTCGGGAATGATGTATGCCTGCAAATCGTAATACCACCTTTGCATCTAGTATGAGTCTAGGACCAAAACATTGAAATGAAAAATGAGTGCGTGTATCGTGGGTTCTATCACAAGGTTTGGGTGAGTCAAAAATCCAAGACTTAGCAAAAGAAATGTAAAGCCAAGAACCAAACAAAACCATACCAAAAATCAAATCATGGGGGTCCTTTGATTCATGTAACCATCAATATCTAAGCATGTTTTATGTTTAAAGGATCGAAACAAAGAGAGTAACTCTTCATGGCAAGGAACCAAATGTCATTAATAAACTGTATGAACAATTTGCCTTTGATGAAATTTTAGAACAAAAAGGTAACACAGTCACAAATTTTCATGCTTTGTATTCATGCTTCTAGTCATGAACGAAGCATGACAGAAAATAATAGGAAGAAGTGACAAATTACAACTGTCGTTTTGAAAATTGCATTATGAAGAGTAATAAAAATAAATGACTTCGGTTAGGCAGCTATGTAGATCAATTAATTGATAACAAAAACTCATCAACATGTTGAGCTACCAACAGGTAGGCCATTGGTATCTAGACGAACACACAACCTATATCAGGGTGTTCAGGCCCATCGAAGCACCACATTTCCTCCATTCTCATGTCCCAAAATAGCTCATTATAGGATAAATCTGTTATCATACTATCCTACAGGGCTATAACGCCAGTTTAGTCAGGGACAAGAAACAAGCATTTATACTGTACACCTTCCATGTGGGGTTTCATATAGTGAAGGAAACTACTCAATCCAAACAATAATTTTTCAGTCACCTTGAATTCAAGTTCCCAATAGGCCGGTTTCGCAAGAACGACCCTAAATGCCTAGTCCTCCAACATGCTTCACAAGTATCATCCTATTTGACATACGCGCATGACACGTTTGAGGATGATATTTTTACATAATGTGCTTAGGACTGGGAGGAGGTATTGTACAGGAAATCCAATCCCAACATGACTAGGTTCAAATCTACGAGCATGGATGAGTGGGTTGAGACAATAGAGAAATCGAATCAAGAAGCTCTCAGGGTTAGAGAAGAAATCAAAGTAATAGAGACCAAAGAGGCACAAAGGAGAGGGTTGTTATTACTAGAAGGATCCTAGAGAGTCATCATCTAGTTACAAAATGATCCTCAAAACATAGAAATGATGAGGATCCCCTCGGATGATTCAATCATAGTTAGAGAGGATCTAAGTGATTTAGAGTCAATACAACTAGAGGAAATGACCGGTCTATAAAACCTTATAGTTCCATCACCACATATTATGTCATCGGTGATCTTTCCAATCCAACCTGAAGTTTCAAGAACGCCAGGTGAAATAGGTGTTCCAAACCCCCTATTTGATCTAATAACTATCTATGATGATGAAGAGAGTTCAGAGGTATCCTTGGTAACTTTGGTATTGATTACAGAGGAGAAAGAACTTGAGAAAACATCTTCCCCAAGTCTCGATGCTTCATTTCAAAACCTTTCACAGAGAGATTATTATCACTGCAATTTCATCCGCAACATTGGACGCAAATGGTTACATAAATACATCAATGCCAACATCAATTGGTTCACCTGCAACACTAAAATTAATTTCAAAAGGTAAAAAATATACAACTAGGAAAAATTTGACATGCACAAATTCACTAAAGGAAGCATGCACACAGTGCACAGGAAAACAAGTCCCTAAGAGAACACAATGTGTCAGATGCGTGATTGTGTACGAGAAAAACAACACACTCCTATGAACAACACATTATGGCTCTTTTCATCCCCCCAACCACTTATGGACCAGCTCCCAACCTCATTTGACCTCCATATCTTATTAAAATCTGAATGGGAGGTTGGTCAAGGACCAAAGGGTGCCCTAAAAGTCCTCTTTTTCACACTAAGAACCAATTATATTTTTCCTTGAAGAAATGTTATAAATGAAAGCCATGGGTGCACTAAGAAACCAATATCTTCATACTATTTTTATTGGTGGGTGTTTTATATGCACTAAAAGAACACTAAAAACCCTCAATTAAATTGTCAACCTGGGGTAAGTAAACTTAGAGTTGCAGCAAAATATATGCCAAAGGCAGAAGAGCTAGTAGCAATATACTCTAACTAAGGAAGTGGATATCTAAGGGTTAATCTATTCAAGAAAATATATCTAATGAGAAAACTCTACTAAGCAACTTGAAACTATGTAACCTAAGTACTTTTGGATCAAGGATCGGTGGATAGTTATAAGAAAGCAAGTAAAAACCCTATGTAAAGAAAACTAGTTTATAACAATAAGCAAAAGAAACTATTAATCATAACGATAAGCAAATGACAAAATCAAAATACTTAACTGGCCTACCTAAATTCAATGAGAAACTACCTTATGAAAACAAGTAAATAAACAAGCAACTACACTATCAAAGAAAGAATGGACAAGCAAGCAAGTAACCTATTAAAGCAAGTAAACAAGTAAGGAAGACAACTAGCTAACCTATTAAAGCAAGTAAACAACTAACTACTCTAACATAACTTCTACTGCAAGTAATCTAGTTAAAACTTCTCATTGAACAACTATCTAACCTAAGAGGCAAGTGAACTATATTCTTAATTCAAACTTCAAACTATTTCTAATTCATAAAAGGAAATCTATTTAATTGAAAGAAAGAAGAACTAACAACTAACCTCTAATCTATGATAAGCAAAACTGCTCTTTAATCTATCAAAGAATGAGACTATCTACCCTACAACAGTAATAAAACTATCTACGAAAGCACGGAACTATATCTTTTGATCTATGAAAGAAAGAAACTATTTCTTCTAATCTATGAAAGCAAGAAACTATATTTTAACCTATGAAAACTCAAATATAGTGTTGGTGGTTGTGTGAATGTCTCCGGTGTCATATGATATCTCGATGGAACTTGAAAAAAAAGGATAATTCAAGTGGTATAATATCAATACTGATCTCAATAGCAAAGTGAAAGGTATGGATTAAACAATCCAATGAGAATTTAGCCATTACAGAAACAATGTTAATTACCCTGCATGTTCATTTATTAACCATCAACAATATAACAAGATCATAATTGTAATTCTATGATATGTAACCAAACTTCATAATTAAATTCAATCGTTAACTAAGAAATATAATTGCAATCTAATTCTAGGAAGGAAATTACATAAAATGAAACTATGTTATATCTATTCTAACAATTCAAACTGCAATAAGGAAAATGCATAAGAACATAAATTAAAACATGACATTAAAAGCTAAACTACCAAATACATTAACCAACAACTAATTAAGAAATACCTATATAAAAATGAAATAATAAATCTATAATTAAAAACTGAAATTAATCATATCCATCTATCAAATCCTTGTTAAAGAAAACTCAAATTAAAACTCTGTTCTACTCTGTTTTAAATTTAATTCTAAAATCATAAATAAAACATAATATAATATCTAATTGCACATGGGGTTAGTCTATGAATATGAAAATTTGTTCCTAACTAGATCAATGCATTCTAACACAAGATTTCATACTAACCTGCAAAAGAGAGTTAAGACAATTAAACTACAACAACAAATTAATTAAAAAAATAATGCATGTACAGGAAATAGAATGAGATAGCTAAACTATAAAATGCATAAACAACTTAAAGAACATTTACCAGGATGCTGGTGGGATCCCCAACAAGTCGTGGTCACTTCCTAAAAGAACACCACAAACTCAACAATTCGATTTCACCATGAAAACTCAAAAACACAGTTTTTATATAATCTGGCAATGAAAAATGGCAAAACAGAGTAAAATCATGTTTTTCCCTATCACACTAGTACTTCGACTGCTTAATTTCTATCGGACCACCACAGTGGTATTGATAATATTTATAGACCAAGTGGTCGACCAAAGGAGGGTCAAACCACTTCTAAATTCGGAAAATTACATTAATGGTGCCCTAACTGCTGAAATAGAGCGAGCCAATAATCGCCTTGCTTAACAAATTAAACTGAGTTGTCAAGGGTTTAGTAGCTGGAGGGGGAAAGCATGAGAAAAAACCATGTTCCTAATTCACCCACCACTAGCCGCCAATACCATAACCTCCAAATCACCCACCGTTTTTGTGCAAGACATAGTGTTGGACGAAGTGTCAGATCGGGTAACGGATTGAATATTGGAAGGAGTGTCGGGTTGAGTGCCAGAAGAAGAAACGTGATGCATTTTTGCCATGTAACACCAAAAAAATGTGAATTATATCTTTGGGAACATAAAATTTGATGAAGTATACTCAATATTGACATCAAACAAGAATCATACATACCTGGTGTAGATCATACCGTTTTAGCACAAAATTCTTCAAAAAGCTTCTCCAAAAAATGAAAAACACACATGTACATTCAACAAAAGTGTCTAATAACTGTCATAAAATTGATCATATCTCGGGCCCAACATCACCCCCACACTTACAATTTTTTAGGTCCCACTGCAAACAAAAAGAAATTACCCCTCATGACTAGGCTTGATGAGGAGGATCATCTTTGGAAGCTTCTCCTTCTTGTTGTGAATACTTTTCCTTGTGCCTCTTGTGTTGCTTCAGTTGTGATCTAAGGCTGCGGTTGGATTTGTTCATCTCATCAACCAACCGTTGAAGGGAGTTAACCTTTTCTTGAAGGAATGCACTATCATGATGAAGGTGTGTGTCTATCGTCTTCCTTTCTTACAACTGTTGGAGAAGTTGATGGTTTTATTTTTGTAGCTTCTCAATGGCTAGAGAAGAATCAGTGATCTCCGAGGAAGGCTTAGATACTTTTAGGGATGTGGACAATCTATCAGTCTTAGGATCTAGAGTAGACATCGATGAAGTACGAGTGATGGGGGATTGGTAAGGAGAGGTAGGTTCTAATTTTGTCTTTCTTAGTGGCTCTAATCCATCCGCAAAAACTTCCCTAAGTCTCTTGTGAGGGCTCTCAATATCAGAGGACACTTGGATAGGATCTGAAGTAGGCAAGGGTTTTGCATAAGGTTTTATTCTTGTGCTCTGGGTACTCTTTCAAAAGGGTCCTTTACCAAATCAATTGGCTCCCCTCCTATTTGTGGGAACGATGGGAAAGTCTTGTTGGATTACTTCTTGGAGCATTTTAGGTGTAGGATCAAGAGATATTGAAGGCATTGGGGGGTTAACAATAGCCTTCTTTTGGTCTTTTCTCTTGGTCTTTTTACCCGATGAAGAAGTAGGGATATCAAAAAGATTTTTGTATTGTTCTGACAAAGAGAGGGTTTGTATAAGGGGGTTTGGAGTTCTTGGAGAGTGAGTCTTGGATGGAGAGATAGTTCTTAGGATAAGTGGATTTTTGTCGGTCTTAATTGTCAAGTGAGGGTTTGCAAATTGGTAGATAAAGGCATCCCAAGTTTGCCCCCATTTCTCTAGTTTGGCTAGGATAAGGAGTTTGATCAATCCATGGTGAAAGAGACTATTGTGGGGGTTAGTCACATTTTTCCTCACTTGAGAGGACATATTCTCTAAGCGTTTTAGAAAATAGAAGGGGAAGTTTAAAGGTTTGTTGAATAGAAAATGAGCCAACATTTTGAAATGACAAGCTTTGAAAGTGGAGTATCTACCTTCACATGTAATCAACCTCATGATGACGATGAGAGGGTTGATCAATTCCAAATTTATCCACTCCCTAGATTATCCTTTTGCTCCTGAAATGTTATCGAATTCAGGCTTAAAAACCTTTTTATAACTTGAGCATGGCAGTTGGTGGTTTTTGAACCATCTATCTCCCATTTTTTGGAGCTTTGTAGCTACAACAATGGAATCTTCTAAGACTTCAAAGGAAAGAGACCCCACGGGTGTTGTCTTCCCATCAAAACCAACGACAAATTTCATGGAGAGGCTGTCATCGTGGCCCTTTAAGTTAGACAAAAATTGCCCCCAGCCTGGGCGTAAAAACACTTCTCTGCATTGTGCAAATTCGAGAATGGAAAAAAGATCCACATGGGAAGAGGGTTTGTACCTCCTAGGCATTGTGGAAGACACAAAATTCACCAAGAAAGGGCATGATTGAGCCAAAAGATGGTACGAATTGGGCACAGGCCGAGCGTAATTAAAATAGGGGAAGAAATGGTAGAGGTTGGGCTCGATTTCTCAATGCAGGGAAGAGAAAATGGCAAGGGAGAAGTGAGATAATGTTTATCTAGCACAAATTTGAATGTGCCTATGGTGGAGTAGGTTTCACACATGTGCACATGAGCTTCCATGTGTGGGAAATTTTGAATTCGGAGGGTTATTTTTGGGGGAAATGTAATGATGCCCAGTTAGATCAATGTCCAAGTCTTTTGACTTGGACATTTGATCATGAATATATAAAGCATATTCAATCAATTGCCTGCAACCAATTCAATTGAATGTAATTGATTTCTAGTTATCTGGAATCTAGGATAGTTACTGGTGTGTAGTTCATATGGTACTTCGTTCAGAACCTCATACGAGATTTCATATGGAACCTCATATGGTACTTCATACAATACCTCTATGTTAAGTACATTTTCACTTCTTATAATAGATAGCCTACAAATTTGAAGTTTTTTTGACAATCACAGTGGTAAATGAGCAGAGGAAGAATGCTCCTTGGTTGTTGATTGTTTCATCATGATCACTCAATCCTCTTGCATATGATATATGATGTCAAACCTACAATGAACAGGTTATGGAAAGCATAAAACATGTATTGTCCAACTACAATGTACAACTTGTAATGAAAGATAAACCGATAAGGAGTGCTCTATTAACTATATGTTCAGTAATTTATAGCACATGGGAGTTTAGCACTTCAAAAATAAAATGAATATTAATGTAATAACTTGTATCATGGAAATAATACAAAAACTCTTGCAAAGATTTATTTCTCTAGGCAATGATCATTTGTCAGCTCATGAACCCCTCCCCCACACCTAAGTATTATGACACCTCACAATCAAAAGTATAGGAAACCAATTAGTATCCCCCAATAGCTGAAGATTTATAGTATGTCAAGTGTAAAGATAAATTTCACAGATTTGTCTAATGAGACAGTTATAATATGGCCCCACCTATAGGATAAGAGATCCTATATATAGATAAGAAGAGATAGGAAAGAGAGTTTCAATATAGTCTTAGAGTTATTTCCTAATGGAAAGTTTATGAAGTTCATTAACCTTAGCTTAACCACACATAATTCATGTCATCTTTGTCTACAAGTAATGTCATACATTAGCACAAGTTTAAATTTGTTATTTCTTTTTTTGTCAGATTACCATCCTCGCTAGGTAGAATGCCTTGCTACCAGCAAGCATGTTCAGTACTCCGACGGGTTTACCTAGTCATACCACATGCTGGTACCCGCTGCCAGTAAACCTATTTAGTATCCCGACGGGTTAGCCTCTTACACCCTTAGAGACTAGCCCTCCATCTTTTAATATTTTAGTATAAGATTGTTTTATGAAATAATATGGGGGAAGAGCTCTAAAAACAAATTTTTCTTACCTTTCTTTTCAATTGAGATGGTATTTATGTTAGAGGATGAATTTCTGTTATATTACTTAGTGATTGTCTTGATGTAAGGGGTACTTAAGAAGACGTGGCTTATCTAAAGATATGATATAATCAAGCTATTTAGTTTGTAGTGGATGGTACCATTGAGGAAGAACAAAAATGTATCTCTAGGACCAACTCACTTTCTTCTTTGTAATTATTGTGATGTTTCCATGACTAACTGCTAATTAGACCTCCTTGTTACTCTTTGATAAAGACACTTGACTCATGTACTCAGGTTTATTGGAAAAATTGTATGAGAGACCTCTAGGCTTGATAGTTATGGTATCACTTCCTTATACAGTGGTAAAGAGTTTCAAGAGAAAGTACTTTAGAATGCCTTAAAAAAGAGAATATTTGCAAAAATATGGCTAATTACAGTAAGTCAATATTCATTTGATGCTTTAGCAGACACATAATTCAATTGTAACAATGTTTTGAAGAAAGATCCTTGAAACTGTGTACTCCTGGTGAAATAAATACTTACAGAAATGTCTAGAATTGCCTTCTTAACAAAATTCAAAAACTATTTACATATATACAGTAGGAAAATTTAAAAAAAAAAATTCAAGAACAAGGGGGGACTTCCCCATATACTAAGGCCAATGCCTTGTCAGTTGACATGACCTATAGAAAATTCTCTCTAGAAATGGGCTTATGATAAAATTTAAGTCGGTGTCCATTTACTACAAAGGAGACTTGTCCATCGTCAATTGTTTTAATTTTTACAGCTCCATTGTCATATACAGTGTCTACCTCGTAAGGGCCCAACCACCAGGTGGTGAGTTTTCCTTTGAAGGTTTTGAATCAAGAATCAAACAACAGAGCCCAATCACCAGGTTGGAAGTGCTTCTTCTTAATAAACTTTTCATGCCACTTGCTCCTCTGTTTTTGAACTAATATTGTCCGTTGTATGGCATCTTGCCTAATTTCATCCAACTCATTCAATTGTAGGGATCATTACTTCTGAGCCTCATCTAAGTTCAATCCCAATTATGCGGAAATACGAAAGGTCCTTACTTGGAATTCTATTGGTATAAGTACTTGTTTCCCGTACACTATCTCATAAGGGGTATGCCCAATGGTATTTCTCCAGGTGGTCCAATATGCCCACAAAGCCTCTGGGAGCCTATCAGCCCAATCCCAGTGATGTAATTGAACATTCTTGGTCAATATGGATTCCAAAACTTTGTTTGTGGATTCTACCTGACCATTGGCTTGTGGGTGGTATGGAGAAGATTTACGGTGTTTAATCCCATATTTCTCTATTATCTCTTTCATCATCTTGGAAGTGAATTGAGTGCCTTGGTCGGTAACAATTTTATGAGGGAAACTGAAGCATGTAAAGATGTCTTCATAGATGAATTCGACAACAAACTTCTTTGTAGCCCAGAATAGGGCTTTTTCCTCTACCCATTTGGTGACATAGTCTGTACAAACCAAAATATAGTTCCTCCTATGTGACATGGGTGAAATTGGTCCTACAAAGTCAAGGGCCCATTTTTGGAAGGGTTCTATCATAACTTGGGCATGCAAAGGAAATTCGTCAACTAACGTAGGTATTCCTATCCTTTGGCAACTATCACAACTCCTCACATACTTGGCAACATCTTTGAAAATGCTAGGCCAATAGTAACCCGAATGTAACACCTTATATGTTGTACGTTTGTCAGAAAAATGGCCACCACATGGTCCATCATGAAAACTTCATAGTATTTCAAGTACCTCATCCTCTCAGACACATATACAAATAATCAAATTAGGACCTATGTGAAAAATATCATGACCAACCCAAGAGTGATTAGCACTCTGTGTAATAATTTTCCACTTTTCATGAGGTGACAAATGAGATGGTAACTTCCTAGTAGCCAGATAGTTTTCAATATATGCAAACCATGGGGTATTGACAGAGAGGGAAAAAATATGCTCATCTGGAAAAATGTCATCTACAGGGATGTCATCATCCGAATTTTTTATTTGGGAAATAAATTTAGATACTACATTATCCTTTCCAGGTCGGTCAAGCACAATGATATTAAATTCTTGTAATAACAAAATCCACCTAGTCACTTGGCCATTAGTTATGGGTTTATTCATGAGGAATCTAATGGTGGAATGATTGGTATGTACAAATACTTCATAAACTGTAATGTAATGAAAAAACTTGTTAATATCATGAACAACTGCCAAGAATTCTTTCTCAGTGGCTGTGTAGTTTAACTCAGAAGGGGACAAGTTCTTTCTCACAAAATAAATGGCATAGGTCTGCTGGTCCTCTTTCTTCCCTAATACCCCTCCTATTGCAGTGTCGGGGGAATCAATGGATATATGAAATGGGAGATTCCAATTGGGCCCTCTAAGAACTGGTACCACAGACAACTTTCAGGGTTTCAAAGGCAGTTTCACATTGCTCGGTCCAAACAAAATCAACATCTTTTATTAGTAATGCAAACATAGGTGCAACAATCTTTGTAAAATTTTCAATAAACCGCCGGTAGTATCCCGTATGTCCAAGAAAACTTCTCACCTCTTTCTAATTCTTGGGGGGTGGAAGTATGATGATGACCTCAATATTTGCAGGATCAACTTTTACCCCTTCAGATGAAACATGATGTCCTAGAACCACTCCTTCAGTTAAGAACATTTTTCATTTTTCATGACTTAGAGATACGTTTATTTCCTAGTATCTGATGAGGACTTTTTCTAAGTTGTCTAAGGCTCCCTGGTAAGTGTTACCATAGACTATGAAGTCATTCATGTATACCTCCACACAATCATGAATAATATCGGAAAATATCCCTAATACTACTCATTGAAATGTGGCAGGAACTTTACACAATCCAAATGGTAAGACCCTATACACATAGGTTTCCCAAGGACAAGTAAAGGTAGTCTTGTCCTAGTCCTCGGGTTCTTTAAGAATCTTATTGTACCCACTGTACCCATCTAGAAAGGAAAAATAATTCTTTCCAAACAAGGTATCTAGAACTTGGTCAATGAAAGGGAGAGGAAAATAGTCTTTTAGAGTGGCTTTGTTGAGTTCCCAGAAATCAACACAAATTCTCCATTTCCCGGTCACTTTCTTTGGAACCACTACAAGTGGAGATACCCACTTACTATCAGAGATGGGATAGATAAATTTGACATTTAACAACTTTTGGATCTTCTCCTTGACTATGTCTTTGAGTGTTGTGTTCATCCTTCTCTAGGGTTTCCTAACAGGTGTTACTTCCCCCTGGGTATATATGTGATGGATGCATGTGTTAGGATGTATACCCTTCATGTTAGTGTATTCCCAGGTGAATGCTCCTGATTGTTCTTCAAGTATATCTACTAATTGTTTATGTTGGTCTGCATCTAGCCTGGAGTTTATATGTAAAACATTTCCTGGACTAATATCGTAGGGCATAGTATAAGACATGGTAGATCATATATCTCGAAGATAAAAGATTTCGAAGAAAAAATGGATGGGTCCAATTGTTCTTGAAATTCTTCCCCAAACATGTATTCAAATTGGGGAAAAGACTATGGAAAATTTACACATATGATGGTAGAAATAAACTGTTTTAGAACATTTTTTGTTGTGTGCTCCTGAATTTCCCATGCAAGGTCACTTGACAGTACCGATTCTTCCCGGTCCTCATTCTCATATGGACATTCAAGCCACCATAGATTCTCCATAATAGGTTGAGATGGAGGGTAAATGGTGAGCTTCTAGACAGAGAGACCATTTGACATGGTCATTTTGCCTTCTCTATAGCCAATAAATGCATTGGATGTGGCTAGCCAAGGTCTTCCCAAAATGATAGGATGGCCTTTGGAAGGATTGAGTGAATGACAAGAAAATATACTGGGTACTCCCATGAGGCTAAAGTAACCATGATATCATCTAAAATTCCTTCAGGTATAACCCTAGTCTTATCTTCTAATTCCAAAATGGTTGGGGTAGGCCGAAGAAGAGGTTGTAATTGTAATTGTTCCAAGGTAGTAGAGGTCATAACATTGATGGCTTCTCCTAGGTCTATGAGAGTGTTTCCAATGGATACCTCATTAATAGTTATGGTCACTACGAGGTTTCCTGGGTTCCCATACTTTTCTAGTTTTGGCTGCTCTGATATGTACTTAGAAAGTCCTCCTACCAAATGCATTGTAGGGGGATCCTTTTACTTCCTACTTGGCTTCTTAATACACAATTATTTGGCTACCTTACTGTAGATTGGAATGTATTTAATGGATTGAAGAAGGGGAATATTGACACAAATATTTTTCAATTCATTCAAAATTTCAAATTCCGGTTGGGTGGTAGGTTTCTCGATTACCAAATGATCTAGATAAGGAGGGACCTTTGTAATTTGTGAAGGTTCATTTTGGGGAAGCTTGGGTTCTTAATTTTCAGGTATAATAACATCTTACAACCTAGTGTCATCCATGGGTTATTTGGTGGTTTCTTCTTCTTCTTCTTCCTGGATGACTACTGAAGGTCTCTACCTCTCCAGAACTTTTCCCGATCTTAGTTGAATTTCCTGTAATGGAACATGAGTAATAACATAAGTCGGGAAGGCCTGCATATCAACATTGTGAAGAGGTTGAGTGGAATTATTATTGGGATTCGGCACTGGTTGTGTCGGTAATAGTGGTGGTCTCAGGGAGCTTGCATTTTGATATTGTGGCAGTTGTTGTTGTGGAATAGGAGGTAAAGGTGGTGGAACAAAACCTGGTAGAAGATGTGGAGTGTTCAGTGGGAATTAAGGATAATGATGGTTGGACACAGGGATAGGTGGAGCTTGAGGGTTTCCTTGGTTATGTCCTCCTCTCCATCCTTGAAACGAAGTATTTTGGTACTCAGTAGACCAGTTTTCCCAACCTAGTGAGTTCCACTATTGTTTTTGTTGATAATAGGGTGGAACTTGAGATTGTAGATACAAGTATGTGAGTTGGTTCCTAGGTTTCCATGGCCTCCTAGGTGCATAATAAGAATCCCCAGGATCTCCACTCCTATAGATGACTAATAAACCAGGAAATGATGGAAATTTTTTAGTCACATGGTCTTCTATACAGAAGCCACAAACTAAAATGTTATCTAATGGGCATTCCCTTGAGGAATGATTCCTCCTGCACCTTGGGCAATATATGCTCATTGCTGCATTTTCCTCCTCCTGTTTCTTTTTTATTTTTAGGGTGTCTAACTGGGAACCTATTATTCTTAATATATATGTTTTGAAGTTTTCTAAGAGTTTCCCTATCCCTTATCTTGTGATACTAACTAAACTAACTGGTTTTAAGTTTATATTATAAGGGTCTCAAAAATTCTTTCCTATTTTGGCTCTACTCATTGAGTAATTTTTACACATTTCACATATTTTAGAAAATGGTTTATGAGAGAAGTCACCTAATGACATCAAGTTAATCTTATCTATATATTCTTCTGAAATTCCCTTAAGGAAAATATCCCTAATTTCATCCTTTGGGAGGTCATGGTATTTTGACTTCTGGGATATATAACCAAATCTTTCCATATAATCTTCAAGGGTCTCATCTTCTAACTGTTGAATTTTAAAGATGTCATTACGAGACTCTTTGGTCTTGCAGTACTCTTGGTACTTCTTAAGAAATATGTCTTTCATGGCTTCCCAAGACCTAATACTAGATTCTCCCAACCCCATGAACCATCTTAGTGCAGAGTCTTTTAGGGTGGCAGAAAAGAGTTTTAGATTCTGGGCATCTTGTACGTAGTTGTAGCTCCTACACAAGATGTCAAATTCAAATAGGAAGGTGTTTGGATATTCATTTTTTTTACCATAAAAGGTAGGAAGTGATGAGAGAGGAATATTCTTCATGTTGACATTTGGAGTGGTGTCTAAAATTGGAAACTCGAAGGTAGTTTCGGTTTGGTTTCCAGTTTCTTCTTCCTCCCCGTGTCTTACATTGTTATGGTCCTCCTGAGTCCTGATCATCCATATTGGCTTGGTTTCCAAAAATAGAGTACGTAGGTGGTTTTATCTTTGAAGAGAACAAGGCTTCCCTTTGATGGAAAGTTCTTCCTACAGATTGGTGTAGAATTCCTACAGAAACCCTGATAGATCTAGAATTCTAGTTAAATTGAACAAAAACAATTTGCTGATATTCAAGACATGAGAGAAATTTTTTTCTCCATAAATCAGAGAATTATATTAATAAAAAATTAATATACATGAGCAACCATCCTCCAAAAGAAGAGAGGAGGTGAATATATAGAATTTCCAACATAGAAATTCTAGTCAAAAAAAGATAGAAATAGCTAAAATATGTGTCATAAGCTAAGGGAGACCACATAGTTCTACCTAGACCACTAAAAATACATGTCACACACTCATTAATTTCCACAAGAGTTAAGTGATGCACATTATCTCACTTAATCTCACTTAACTGACAAGAGAAGCAGTTCCAACTCACTTAACTGACCCAAAATAGTAGTTACTAATAATAGTAACGGCAAAAATCATTAATTAAGGAATAAATATCTCACTCAAAGAGGAGGTGTGAATTCCCCAATAATATATTATTTTTTCTTGGGGGATTTGGAATAAAACATGAATAAATCAAGAAAATCAAGAACCGGGAGTTGAGTCTTGATCTAAAATTAGCAGTTTTCCCTAAAATCTAGGGATGAGGCGCCCTTCTTCTCTATGTGGAAAAATTAGGTGAAATAAAGTGTAAATGAATGTATTAACCAATATCTAGGAGTCTAATCTAGGTATAAACTAATATAAGTTAGGGATATGCTCCAACACCCCCCCTTAAGCCTAACTGTAATGACAAAAAAATTGAGTCCTGACAACTTGGCCATTTTAGGTACTCATTACATAAAATAATTGCTCATGAAAAGAGGAAAGATGGAAAACCTCGTGGTAAACCCCCCCCGCCAAAAAAAAAAAAAAAAGAGGAAATAAATGTTGAGTGGCCAAAAGTGACCTACTCAGTTGTCTCCACCACTCCAAGCATAGCTCTCAGTTCTGAAAATTTCTTTTCAGTGAAGGACTTGGTGAAGATGATTGCAACCTCAGAGTGTGAATTTGGATATGAAACAAGTGACATATAGAAATTTATGGGAATAAAATTTTCTGTGGAAGGCAGGGCTTGAGGAGCCCCAAAAAACTGTGATCTAGTCCTTCTTGTATCTGCAGGATCACTGACTAGTTCACCCGCATCTTGCAGGGTTTTCTCTGCCCAAGTTGGAAACTGAGTTGGAGTAGCCATGACCTACTCCTCATCCTCTATATCAGACCTGAAATTTTTCTTTGATGGATTTTCTGAAGTTCTCGAAGAAGTTTTTGACTCTTCCTCATCAGTGACAACAAGCGGTTCCTCGGCAAGGTCTTCTGAAAAATCATGCAGTGATTCTTCTTCAAACTTCACACTTGGAGCTAGAATGAAATTTTCAGTGTGAGAGTCCAACAATATATATCCTTTGACACCTTCATGATATCCATCAAATATGAATTCAACACTTTGAGGTTCCAAATCCTTCTTCTTATCTGTCGGAATGTGAGCCCATGCTTGTGAACCAAGCATACGAAAGTGTGACACTTTCGGTTTCTTACCGATCCAACATTCAAAAGGAGTGGCTCCTTTAGGTGATTTGTGAGGAACTCAGTTCTGAATGTATGCTGCACAATTAATAGCTTCAGCCCATATCTTGGGAGATAATGATTTCGACTATAGCATACAATTTTCCATCTCTTTTAAGGACCGGTTTTTCCTCTCAGCAACACCGTTCTACTGTGTTGTATATGGAACTATGTGTTGTAGTTGTATATTGATTGAAGGCTGTGGGTATGGGCCCATAATGTCACTGTAAATCCACCACGGAGGTGAAGAAGCTCTATGTGCCTTCCCTTCTTCAAACTTTTGCTCTGGATGCTTGCCAAGAATGCATCCTTGACATACATCGCTTGTGAATTTAATAGCTGGCAATCCTTCTACCCTATTTTCCTTGCTGAGTTGATGCAAGTACTTATAGTTTAGATGGAAAAATATTTCATTCCATAACCTGTTGATATCATTAGATTTTGACAGAAATACAGTGCTAATATATTTATGAACAAAGTGGGAGAAGAAATACAAATGAGAACTGTGATCTGCAATTCCATGTGCAAGCTGTGAGCCTGTGGAAATGTCGGTAATCACTACGGAGTCTGGAGTGAAATCCACCTTCCTTCCAGAGCCAGAATGAGTGATTTGATATATCGAGAGAATATTTGCAGACAGTGAGGGTACATGAAGCAAATTCGTGAAGCATCCCCCTTCAAGATCAACAATTCCTTCTCCGCACACCTTTGCGGGTGTGGCATCTCCCAAGTAAATTGGGGATCTGGTGCTTTCTTCGATGGAGGAAAATTCATCTTTTGATGCAGCCATATGGTTTGATGCACCTAAATCAAGGATCCAAGCTGATGGAGTGGATGTGACATACATTAAATCATGACCATGTCATTCTCTCCCTCCCATTCTGTTATCATCTTTATTTTTTGCATTTTCGGGCACCATGAGATTGTGCTACTGCAATTGCTTAGCCATATCATCGATAATCTTCCTCATGAAATTTTCTTTGGGATGAAAACCTTTGTAAAAGTAGATGAAAAGTGTTCTTTCCTTCTTCTTCTTTTTACCCTTAGGCTCAGAAGAGTTCTCTAAAGATTTTTCGAATCTCTCCTTCTTCGATTCAGGAAATTTACCCATTCCTTTTTTCTTGTCTTTTCCACTACTCTTTGGAGCATCAGTAGCCACAAGTGCTTAGTTCTTGGAAAAATTGATGGCACCTATTTGGACTAACTTATATTTCTCTTGATTCAATGCTGCAATGAAATCATTTAATGGAGGAATTTTCCATTTTTCCCGAGTCAATTTAGATGCTTGAAAAGATGACACAAATACAGAATATTCAGGGCCTAGTTTCGAGAGAATTGAAAGGATGAGTTGTTCTTCCCCTTGTGTGACTCCACATGCATTAAGTTCAATGAGGAGGGATTTAAACTTGGTGAATAATTCTTACAGGTTTCTGAAATAAATTGGACTTAGGGATATGAGTTCATTCTCCAGTTGATGCACTCTCATTGCATCCTACTTGCCGAATAGTCCTTCCAATATGGTCCAGACCACATTGGGAGTAGTGGCTCCACTGAAATGAAAGAGGAGATCTATGGAAATTTATAGGAATATCATCCCAATTTCTTCATATAATTTATTGAAATACTTTATCTTCTCCGCTGCAACAGTCGGTTCTTTCTACGTTCCCATTGTTACCCGGTAAAGCCCTTTGCTTCGGAGGAGCAGAGAGATCTATGTCTTCTATTCAAAGTAATTGAAAGGATTTAGAATGAGTTTTGTGGGTTGAGAGAGATGATACATTGATTCTTTCTATTCCTCCTGATGATCTATACCTTCAAATAAAACTGTGTACAATCCACTAGATTCAATCTAGCTCTAATACCATGTAGAATTCCTGCAGAAACCCCGATAGATCTAGAATTCTAGTTAAATTGAACACAAACAATTTGCTGATATTCAAGAGATGAGAGAAATATTTTTCTCCATAAATCAGAGAATTATATTAATAAAAAATGAATATACATGAGCAACCATCCTCAAAAAGAAGAGAGGAGGTGAATATATAGAATTTCCAACATAGAAATTCTAGTAAAAAAAAGATAGAAATAGCTAAAATAGGTGTCATAAGCTAAGGGAGACCACATAGTTTGATCTCGACCACTAAATATACATTTCACACACTCATTAATTTCCACAAGAGTTAAGTGATGCACATTATCTCACTTAAGCTCACTTAACTGATAAGAGAAGCAGTTCCAACTCACTTAACTGACCTGAAATAGTAGTTACTAATAATAGTAACGGAAAAAATCATTAATTAAGGAATAAATATCTCACTCAAAGAGGAGGTGCACATTCCCCAATAATAGATTAGTTTGGCATGGGGGAGTTGGAATAAATCATGAATAAATCAAGAAAATCAAGAAAAATCAAGAAAATCAAGAATTGGGAGTTGAGTCTTGATTTAAAATTAGCAGTTTTCCCTAAAATATAGGGATGAGGCACCCTTCTTGTCAATGTGGCCAAATTAGGTGAAATAAAGTGTAAATGAATGTATTAACCAAGATCTAGGAGTCTAATCTAGGTATAAACTAATGTAAGTTAGGGATATGCTCCAACAATTGGATGTCTGGGACTCTACTCGAGTCGGTTGAGACTATTGGTGCCAAAGTTTCTGTGTCAGTTTGAGAGATAATTACATTGGCTGAACTACCAAACAAAATATTCACTTGTTTAGGGTCTATGATGTCTTCAAAATTAGGGTTTCCTAGTGGTGGTGTAAAATCAAAGGTTGTATTGTTTGGTTCTACAGAAGACTCAAGTGGTCTTGCCTCCTATCCTAATATGATTGATGCTTCAATTTATTGTTCTATAGTGCTCCCTGTGTTAGTCTCTTCAGAGACTATTTTATCTCTTTGAGTTGATCTAGCTCCTATTTTTCGATATTGGTCTACGGATTTTATAAGTGGAACGTCCCTTCCCCCAAAAAGGTCAGAAGGAACCTTGGTTGAAAGGTCTGATTTAGATTTAATGTATCTACCTTTTGGATATCTAGGTCTATTCATGAAAGAAAACAAAAACAGAAAGAACAACTACCATTGTGTTTGGGGGAGCCTACAATAGCATATGCACAGGTTCTTACCTCACGTCTTAAAGTTCTCCCGCCACCAATCTAATGCTAAGGTATAGAAGTGATCTAATTCCTAACTATTTCCTACCTTGAGACAACTCCCTGACAACAGTGCCAAAAATGATGGGTGTTGTATATGCACTAAAAACACACTAAAAACCCTCAATTAAATTGTCAACCTGGGGTAAGTAAACTTAGAGTTGTAGAAAAATATATGCCAAAGGTAGAAGGGTTGGTAGTAGTATAGTCTAACTAAGAAAGTGGTTATCTAAGGGTTAATCTATTCAAGCAAAGCTATCTAATGAGAAAACCCTACTATGCAACTTGAAACTATGTAACCTAAGTACTTTTGGATCAAGGATCGATGGATAGTTCTAAGAAAGAAAGTAAAAACCCTATGTAAAGAAAACTAGTTCATAACAATAAGCAAAAGCAACTATTAAGCATAACGATAAGAAAATGACAAAAGAAAACTACTTAACTTGCCTACCTAAATTCAATGAGAAACTACCTTATGAAAACAAGTAAATAAACAAGCAACTACATTATCGAAGAAAGAATGGACAAGGAAGCAAGTAACCTATTAAAGAAACTAAACAAGTAAGCAAAACAACTAGCTAACCTATTAAAGCAAGTAAACAACTAACTACTCTAAGATAACTTTTACTGCAAGTAATCTAGTTAAAAATTCTCATTGAACAACTATCTAACCTAAGAGGAAAGTGAACTATATTCTTAATTCAAACTTCAAACTATTTCTAATTCATAAAAGGAAATCTATTTAATTGAAAGCAGTAAGAACTAACAACTAACCTCTAATCTATGATAAGACAATCTTCTCTTTAATCTATCAAAGCAAGAGACTATCTACCCTACAACAATAATAAAACTATATACGAAAGCAAGAAACTATATCTTCTTATCTACGAAAGAAAGAAATTATTTCTTTTAATCTATGGAAGCAAGAAACTATATTTTAACTTATGAAAACTCAAATATAGTTTTGGTGGTTGTGACAATGTCTCTGGTGTCGTATGATATCTTGATGGCACTTGACAACAAATGATAATTCAAGTGGTATAAGCTCAACACTGATCTCAATAGCAAAGTCAAAGGTATGGATTAAACAGTCCAATGAGAATTTAGCCATTACAGAAACAATGTTAATTACCCTGCATGTTCATTTATTAACCATCAACAATATAACAAGATCATAATTGTACTTCTATGCTATGTAAACAAACTTCATAATTAAATTCAATAATTAACTAAGAAATATAATTGCAATCTAATTCTAGGAAGGAAATTATATAAAATGAAACTATGCTATATCTATTCTAACAATTCAAACTGCAATAAGGAAAATGCTTAAGAACATAAATTAAAACATGACATTAAAAAGTAAAATACCAAATACATTAACCAACAACTAATTAAGCAAGATCTACATAAAAATGAAATAAGCAATCTATAATTAAAAACTGAAATTAATCCTATCCATCCATCAAATCCTTATTAAAGAAAACTCAAATTAAAACTTTGTTTTAAATTTAATTCTAAAATCATAAATAAAACATAATCTAATATCTAATTGCACATGCGGTTAGTCTATGAATTTGAAAATTCATTCCTAACTACAAGATCAATGCATGCTAACATAAGATTTCAATATACTATCCTGCAAAATAGAGTTAAGACAATTAAACTACAACAACAAATTAAGTAACAAAATAATGCACGTATAGGAAATAAAATGAGACAACTAAACTATAAAATGCATAAACAACTTAAATAAAAATTACCAGACTGTTGGTGGGCCCCTGAGAAAGTTGTGGTCACTTCCTAAAATCACACCATGAACTCAGCAATTCAATTTCACCATGAAAACTCAAAAACGCAGTTTTTATATAATCTGGCAATGAAAAATGTCAAAACAGAGTAAAATCATGTTTGTCCCTATCACACTGGTACTTTGACAGCTTAACTTCTATCTCACCACCATAGTGGTATTTATAATATTTAAAGACCAAGTGGTTGACCACTGGAGGGTCGAACCACTTCTAAATTTGGCAAATTACATTAATGGTGCCCTAACTGCCCAAATAGAGAGAGCCAATAATTGCCCTACTTAACAACTTAAACTGAGTTGTAAAGGGTTCAGTAGATGGAGAGGGAAAGCACGAGAAAACTCCATGTTCCTGATTCGCCCACCACTGGCCGCCAAATCACCCACCATTTTTGTGCAAGACGTAGTGTTGGACGAAGTGTCAGACTGGGTACCAGATCGAATACTGGAAGGAATGCTAGACAGAGTGCCGAAAGCAGAAAGATGATGTTTTTTTTCCCTGTAACACTAAAAAAATGTGAATTATATCTTTGGGAACATAAAACATGATGAATTATACTCAATATTGAAATCAAACATGAATCATACATACCTAGTGTAGATCATACCGTTTTAGCACAAAATTCTTCAAAACTCTTCTCCAAAACATGAAAAACACATATGTACATTCGGCAAAAGTGTCTAATAACTATCATAAAATTAATCAT
Source organism: Picea glauca (assembly GCA_000966675.3). Classification (NCBI taxonomy): domain Eukaryota; kingdom Viridiplantae; phylum Streptophyta; class Pinopsida; order Pinales; family Pinaceae; genus Picea; species Picea glauca. The sequence continues at coordinate 294,714 of JZKD02S1989082.1, forward strand.
ATCTCGGGCCCAACAATTATGCTGCCTCAATTATCCCTTGAGATTCCTCTTTTCTCCTTGGAGTCTTCAAGCATCATTGCAATAGGCCATTCCACTCACCTCTTGATGGAATAGGCAGTGATTTTCTTCATCATTTGCCATTTTTCTTCCATTGTAAGAAGAGCTCTCCATTAGGGAACTCAAGACCCCTCCCAAGGAGGATGAGGGGACCCATAAGTACTCATTTTTCTCTTTGATGTTTTTCAAACTAATATAGTTATCCATTGGTGGAATTATCTTGGTCATTGGTTGATTGTTTATGGTTCTAAGATTCTTATGCATTCTAGTTTTTATTTTCTTAGTTTCTTTATTTTCTTTATTTGTTTATTACATGTGTTTGTCTTGTTTAACCCAGTCACAAACTTTTGTCTTGTCTAGCAGGCCCAACTAGGAATGCAAGTTCCATTATTTTTCTCACCCAAGTGACGAAATGAGCACTATAGATTAACGAACATACTGGGGACAAGGTATCAAATTCCACCCTATTTGGGATTAGAGAGAACTTCTTTTTAATCAATTTGTTTTGTAGGTACCAAAACTGGCCCAACCTTACCTGTCAAAAGAAAACTTCTAAGTTGGAGGAGGAGAATTTCACTCAAAAAAAATCCCCCTAACGCATATCAGAAAGTGAGCGGATATTCTATCCCACAGACATGCACTCAGCGCACTGTGCACCCCACAGGATTCTTTTCTCTACGCACTTTGCACCCACTGCACACATGTCAAAATTGTAACCCAGACACATATCCATATTTTCAAAATTGTAATGGTTTTTGTGATGATTTGGGGGCCCCTAGCCTTCATATTCTTGCTTTCATGCAATTTTTAATGCCCATGCACTCCACTTATACTCCTTTCCCATATGAAAGGTTAGCTAAACATAGGCACTTAGGGGGTAAAAAGAACCAAATACTCTCCAATTTTTCTTTGGTTTCCACATGAATGGATTTTTTGGTTTCTAAACTTTAAGTTGAGATTTTTGCTATCAAATATAAAAACACTTACATTGGGACCATAAATTAACTTTGATCAATGAGTATGCTCTTATCTCGCACCATAGAGCGATCTTGAGAATCAGAAAGGTGGTTAAAGGGACATTTCATCTCCTTTAAAAATATTTAGGAGAGGACAAATCCCCCCGAGGGATCCTCTTAGTTTCTTTTGAAATCATCTTAAAGTTGTTAGGGCCCATACATGCCCACATGTTGCAAACTTAGGATAGTTTCTTGAAATTGTTTTCTTAGTTTACATCACTAGGGAAGTTTAAACATCAAAGTAACGGGCCCATACATTCCCACAGGCTTGCAATCTAGGATAGTTTTTCAATCTTTCTTAGTGTAAACAACATTAGGGAGTTTAAAGGATTGGTAAGGACCCATATGTCCACATTCTAGTTCTTTAGGGATTTTAAAATTTCGCAAGGTTGTACCAATGACACATAATAAGTTAGGTAACAAAGATTTGTAAGGACCACAGGAAGTCCACTTGTTGCAAATTCACACCTAACTTATTAAAATTTGGCACACTTTACACTTTTTTCACTTGCTCACACAAAAAGTCACTCCTCACTCACATAATTTCCATTTTGAATTGTGGAGGTTGAAGTAGGTTTTCTCCAAAGGAATTCTGAAACGTCCCACCATTTCTTGGGAAATTATCCACACCCACTTAATTCAAACGATATTGGTTCACACCCCCAATATATCAACCCACCACATCTAAAAAAATTCTAAAAAATCACTACGTTTTCCTCCACAGGAGGTGCCAAAAGAAATGTTTAGTCTAGGAAGGATCTCAGGGGTAGGAATCCAAATAACCCCCCATTATCTGGTTCTCACATTTTCAAACATTAGAAGTTGAAAAATAGGGAACTTTCAAATCCTCCAAGTCAAGTGTTCCTACACCATAAGGTAGGGAAATACCCATGAAGGGTTGAAGGCTGAAGTCTAGTTGTTCTATGTGTCCCCCCTTGAGTCACCCAACTCTTGGAAGGGATCCATCCCATGACCCATTTTTGAGGCTGAAAATATAAATACCACAATTTGATGGATGTACCTAGGGACCAAATTTAGGACATATACCCAGGTGGTAATTGTGGGATGCAATTTCACCTTGATCATATTTTGTGTGGCTATTGGGAAATATCGCCAGCTCTTACGGGATATGCACCCTCTACCCCTCATTATAATTGATTATTTCATCCTTCACTAGTTTCTCTTCCGGTGGCTTCAAACCCCACTATTGAGTGTTCTTGGAAGGTCCATTGTTGTTTTATAGGAAGGACAATATGTCTTTAAGGACACGAGCATTTGTTTTATTTGTTCCCCCACGTGGAAAAAATACACCTAGACACATGTTTGCTTATTTACAGTTGATTTATGTATGATGCTCATCTGATTAGATGCAATTGTGAGTTATATTATCGTCTAAAGGTACAAATTATACACATCTCTTGTTCATTTATTGCTCTCATTACCATTTTCACACATTCACTTTGCTAGTCAGACATCATAGGGGACCCACAGAATCCCCGTCATTCCATACGCTTGCAAAACCTCCCTCCTATTCTAGGAGGAGTCCCTAGTGTTTTCAACTAACCGACTCAACCATATTACACCCCTGTGAGTGCTACTATTTTGGGATCAACTTTACTCGACTCCACATTGCTTGGGTCCAATTCCCAAGGATGTCCATTCATTACCTCTCCTCTATAAGGAGGTATGGGAAAACTTCTTCTCAAGGGAGAAGTACAGCCCCACCAAATCCATCTCAAGGGTCAGGTCCACTACCTACTGACACAATGGATGGAACTAATCCTCCACCAAATCCCCCTTATGCCATACTTGGAATCTCTCAACATTATTGATTTTACTAAACTCATGAATGATCCCATTTTACATGACCCCACACGGCCCAATATTCCTACCAAACTGTTAGAAAAACAAGACCATAGAGAAAAAAAGTAAAACAAATGTGGAAACAAAACACAAAATATGCACAATACAAGATAGATACAGATTTACATGGTTCACCCAGTGTGGGCTACATCCACCAGAGAAATTGCCAAGTCCTTCCTTTATTATTATCTAGCAAATGAAGGGATACAACCTACATCAAAACCCATTGTAACTTCCTCTTCTTTATCTCACAATCTCCTCTCTCAGAATACAATACTCGCAATAATTCATAGCCACAATACATTTCCATCATAACAGAGGGTTGCCTTCTAGGGAAAAAAACCCTAACATAATTTCTATTGTTAGATATGTGACCTTATAATGAACGGTCCATATTTACAATGAAATTACAATATACATTTACAAGGCAATTTTTCCTTCGGGGGCTTTGCCCCCAAACCCCCGCCGGGGGTACCCCCTCTCTGCACTCCCCTTCATGGAAGATTTTACATACTTCTGGGGTGTAAAGTCTTCATAGGGTATAAACATGGTTGAAAGTAAGGACCTCTAAATCAGGAACATAATCAGGCTCCACAACCAACAATCTCCCACTTGGAGACCGATCTCAACAACTCCACCGTTGTTGTATATGATGGACTCTGAACCTTCTTGGACATGGAAAATTTATCATATCCATCTTCATTCATGAAGACCAACTGAAACTAAGAAAGAACTCAGTTTCTCTCTGGTTACTCCCTTTGTTAACATGTCTGCAGGATTCTGTCTAGTGTGTATCTTTTCCAACTTCAAATTTCCATCTTCCAAGGCGGATCGTATGAAGTGGTACCTCAACTGTATATGCTTAGTCTTTGAATGGAAGGCTAAGTTATTTGCAAGATGAATTTCACTCTCACTGTCATAGTACAACCTGTTATTCTCCTGCTTCTTTCCCAATTCCTCCATAAACCTTTGTAACCAAATCATCTCTTTACTAGCCTCTATAGAAGCAACATACTCTACCTCTGTTGTTGAAAGTGAAACAACCTTTTGCAATTTTGAAATATAACTTACTGTTGTTCCACCTATAGTAAAAACATACCCTGTGGTGCTCCTCCTGCTGTCTTTATCACCTGCCATATCTAAATCAACATATCCCTATAGAAAAGTGTCTGAACCTCCAAAACATAATGCGTGATTAGTAGTACCTATCAAATACCTGAGAATTCACTTTACGGCCTCCCAATGTTCTTTACCTGGATTGTTCATATACCTGCTCACAACTCCCACTACATGTGCAATATCTGGTCTTGTGCAAACCATTGCATAAATCAAGCTGACCAAAGGTGTACTAACTGGTTTTTCATTCTGCATTCTAAACCTCTCCAACAACTTCTCTATGTACTCACCCTGAGACAATGTCAATTTGTGATTTTTTCTGTCTCTTGTTATTCTCATGCCAAGGATTTTCTTTCCAGCACCCAAATCCTTCATCGCAAATGAATTAGATAATTTCTTCTTGAGCATATTTATATCCTACATATTAGACCCTGCAACAAGCATGTCATCTACATACAATAGCAAGATAATATAGCTTCCATTTTCTAGCCTTTTAAAATAAACACAGTGATCAGAATGACATCTTCTATAACCCTGTTATGTTATAAACCTGTCAAACTTCAAATACCATTGCCTTGGATCTTGCTTTAAGCCATACAAGCTCTTCTTCAACCTGCATACCAAATTATCCTTCCCTTTGACCTCATACCTCTGTGGCTGCTGCATATAAATCTCTTCCTCCAAATCCCCATGGAGAAAATTTGTTTTTACATCTAACTATTCAAGATGCAAATCTTCTACTACCACAAGACTTAAACTAGTCCTAATTGAATTCATTTTAACAACAGGAGAAAATATTTCATCAAAATCTATACCTTTCTTTTGTGCAAACCCCTTTACAACAAGTCTATCCTTGTACTTCTTTTCTCCTCCATATTCTTCCTTCAACTTGTAAACCCATTTGTTCTTCAATGCTTGTTTTCTCGCAGGCAACTGAACCAAGTCCCAAGTCTGGTTATTTTCCAAGGAATCCATTTCCTCTTTCATGCCTTGCTCCCACTTATTTTTGGTGTCTACCTTCATTGCCTCTTCATAACATTCTGGTTCACCAGAATCAATCAACAATAAATAATACAATGAAGGAGAGTGTCGTTCAGGGGGTATACTTAACCTAGTAGATCTTCTAAAAACACTTGTAGGTGTTTGAGGTACCTGTTGTTCCTATTGTTGTACATTTTGATTTTCAAGTTCCTTTGGAATTTCTTTTTCAGTGATCTCATCAAGCACTGTGTATTCTTGTTTTTCTTCTTCCTATTTCTTTCCATGCAATTGATCTTTGTACATGACCTTCTCATTGAATATGACATCTCTACTCCTAATGATTTTGTTATTTTCATAATCCCATAATCGACAACCAAAATCATTAACACTGTATCGAATAAAGGTACACTTCTTGGATTTAGACTCAATCTTTGTTCTATTTTCTTTATCAATATGGACAAATGCTTCACAACCGAAAGTTTTCAAAAAAGAATAGTTTGCCTTTTTTCCTGTCCATTTCTCCTCTGGAATTCTACCATCCAAAGAGCTTGAAGGTCCTTTGTTTATTAAGTAAAAAAAAATATCTACAACATCTTCCTAGAAATGTAAGGGCAAACCGGCATGCAATCTCATACTCCTTGAATGCTCCATGATTGTCCTGTCCATCCTTTTTGACACACCATTTTCTTGTGGTGTTCTTGGAACTGTCTTCTCTCTATGAATCCCGTGGTATGAACAATAATCATCAAACTCCTTGTTGAAATATTCACCTCCATTATCTGATCTGAGACACTTCAAACTTTTTCCTATTTCATTCTCAACTAAGGCTTTCCATTTCTTAAAAGTATAAAAAAAATCATATTTTTTTCGAATGCAATAAACCCAAGTTTTTTTGGTGAACCAACATGATTCACCATGTAAACATCCAATATAAATCAGATAGTACGCAATAATCCATTGAAAGATAGTAAATATATTTAATAATAATTGTATATGAATGAATAAGATATAAGATGAGCTACAATGAGGATGAGGGCTTGTATATATACCCACGCAGGGGTGCCCTTTCATAAGAGACATGACCTTTAATATGTCATGTCTCTTCATAATTAGTTATTACTTATTAGTTATTTATATTTACATATTATATATATTTATGTTTGTTACATTGACTTCCCCTTAGAAATGCTTTGTCCACAAAGCATGTTTATGGAGAGGCTTATTTCTTTGTTCTGGATTGCAATGTCTTTGCATGACTCTATGTTTTTGGTGTTGTTAATATTTATGATACTAGATGATATGAGTGACAAAGAGTTGAGCAGAACTGTCGAGTTGTGAAAGAGTTTGCCCACCCTAGTTCGATCTTCTGCGAAACTGGGTGTTTATAGGGTTCTCATTTTGGATAATATTGATATTCTAATTGGTTAATATATCTAATCTTATGATTTGAATGTCGATAGAGAGTTCTCATAACATAATTTCCCCTTATCATACTTGTAGCATTTTCTTCTTTTGACTTTGATATATGATTTTCTTCATGTGGCGATGTTGCCTTGATAATGGTTGAATTTTGATTAGTAATTTTACCTAGATCTTTCATTGTTTGTACTCCAACATATTTATATGTTTTTTCTTCAACTAGATTGGCATCTTATTGAGCTTTAATTTCTAGATTTTCAAGTTTCTCTTCTTTTATTTTTCTGATTTGTTCTAGTAGCTCGTGATTGAGGCTTTTCGAACGAGAATTTTCTTCATTTTTTTATGATCCCGACCTTTGGCTGTCTCTTTACCAGACCTTGTATGATCTAGATTTTGGCAAACCCCATCGTTCAGAGTTCTCTGAGAAATCTGTTCATTGACCACTAATCAGGCCTTTGGCCATTCAATTTTCAAGTTTGTAAGAATTTCAGTCCTTGACTAATTTAGGCCTTTGGCCATATAAAACTCAGGATTCTATTGAAGAATAATTCTGCTGCCAAAATCGATTGTGCATCTACCATAAGTCGTAGTGTCGGTATCTACAACCACACACAAAAAAATAAAAAATTAAAAGGGAGAAATCTTAAATTGGTTAATAATATTAAAAAATAAAAAAAAATAAAAAATCCTGTGACCAAATTACACAGAATTATCATATTAATAAAATATAGAAAAAAAAATAAAAAATGCCCCGTAACCCAGCCTCATGCTACACTCTCAACCTTCCTGTGACATCCCCCCACACTCAGACCCCCACACATACCCCACAGACATAATTCCTCATACCACCCACTCCCCTGTAGACCCTAACATCTAGTCCCATACCCGTCCAACAGAGCCATCCCACCTCTGTTCCTATCCCGTAAACCCACTCCACTCCCAAAAACTCCACTCCACTCCTGTCTAAACTTCGTGTCTGTCCCATCTAGTCCCCAGACCTCTGTCCTGCATCCAGTCCACACCATGACCTTCATGTCTACGTCGTCTAGTTCCTCGACCTCTGTCCCACAACTAGTCCCGCTACATCTACCCCCCCACACACTTCGACTCACTACCCAACACTCTCGTAACACCATTCCCCCGCGTCACCACACCATCCCCCGTAACACCATCCCTGTCCCCATTTCTAAACCCTATCCAAACCCTGTCCCGACAACCCCTCTCTCCCTATACCCCGGTCCCGACAACCCCTGTCCCCCATTTTCCCTGTCCCCCATACACCATTTAAAAAACTTACCCGACCGACATACCCCCAAGTCATCACAACTTTACATAAAGTAAATTAATATATTATAATTATTATTAATCTACATTATAATTATTATAAT
>JZKD02S1989082.1:302603-325439 GCA_000966675.3 Picea glauca
ATCTGGAACATGTCTTACCTCTTTCAACAACCATTGGTTTCCATTGCGTTGCTTTATTTTTACCTTTCCCATTCCAACAATTTTGCATGGTGCATCATCACCCAAATGAACTTGTGCAAAATCACCTTGAACATAATCTAGAAAATGTTTCCTATGGGGTGTGGCATGAAATGAAGCCCCTGAATCTACTACCCAAGACTCAAAAATATTATCTACAGAAAGAATTAAAGCATCTTGTAACACATCACATGTTACATTTGCTTCCTGATTTCTCTCATGTTGTCCATCTCTTTGTTTCTTTGGAGCTCTGCAATCTTTCTTCAAATTTCCTTTCCTCCCAAAATTCTAGAACTCTATCTTTCCAAGTCTAGATTTGGATCTGCCCTTCCTAGAATTCTTACGGTTCGCTGAGCCCTTTCCTCTATCCTTTTGTCTTCCCATGTTCTCCATGTTCAATGCATTACCTGATGTCTCACTTGTGCTTTTCCGTTGTATTTCCTTACTAAGGATAACACCAATAACATCATCAAATTTTAAAGTATTTGAACCAGAGATAGAGTTACTTACAACCATGACCAAGCCATTCCATCTTTCTATCAATGAGCACAAGATTAGAAGATCCCTAACGTCATCATCAAAGTCCACTTTTACAGAACTTAGTTGATTAGTAACCGCATTAAATTCATTTAAATGATCTACAACAGACCCACCTTCTGACATATTCATATTAAATAATATCCTCATTAGAAATACCTTATTAGACACTAAGGGTTTTTCATACAATTTATCCAATGCATCCATCAGATCCTTTGTTGTCTTTTCTTTTGAAATATTGAAAGCCATCGACGCTGCCAAGCTCAGCCGTATCGTTCCTAGAGCCTTTCTGTCAAGAATCTCCCATTCTTCATCCTTCATGGCCATTGACTTCTTTTCTACTCCATCCAATGGTAGGAATAGATCCTTCTGATATAAATAATCTTCCATCTGCATCTTCCATAACTGGTAGTTTTGGCCATTAAATTTATCGACCCCAAACTTTCCATCTTCCGACATTGCTCCCACTCGAACCAGGAACCCTCTTTTCCTGTGAGTTACCTTTCGCTCTGATACCAATTGTTAGAAAAACAGGACCATGGAGAAATAAAGTAAAACAAATGCGGAAACAAAACACAGAAGATACACAATACAAGAGAGACACATATTTACGTGGTTCACCCAGTGTGGGCTACGTACACCAGAGAAATTGCCAGGTCCTTCCTTTATTATTATCCAGCAAATGAAGGGATACAACCTACAACAAAACTCGTTGTAACTTCCTCTTGTTTCTCTCACAGTCTCCTCTCTTAGAATACAATACTCACCATAATGCATAGCTGCAATACATTTCCCTCATAACAGAGGGTTGCCTTCTAGGGAAAAAAACCCTAACATAATTTCTACCGTTAGATCTATGACGTTATAATGAATGGTCCAGATTTACAATGAAATTACAATATACATTTACAAGGCAATTTTTCCTTCAGGGGCTTCACCCCCGAACCCCCCAACTGGGGGGATAGGCCCCTTGGACCCCGTAGAGGGGGTACCCCCCCTTGCACTCCCCTGCGTGGAAGAGTGTACATACTTATGGGGTGTAAAGTCTTCATGGGGTATAAGCATGGCTGAAAGAAAGGACCTCTGAATCAGGAACATAATCAGGCTCCACAACCAACACAAACTACCTTCAGATATTCCAAAATTTGAAGGAAAATTGGGGGAATATCCTGCCAACCATGTTATGACCTTCCACTTATGGTTCTCTTAAAAAAAATCATGGATGAATCCATCCGCTTAAGGTTATTTCAAAGAACACTCATAGGTCCATCAACCAAATGGTATGTGGATGAAAAATCAGGGTCCCATGTGACTTTTGAATCCTTGGCCAAAGCCTTTTTGGCCTTTTTTCAACTACCATTTCATCATGAAACTAGTTTAGAACTACTCTCTGAGTGAAAACAAACCTCATATATGCATATTGTCGACCACATCCATGAATGGCATCAATGATGTAGTTTATGTAAAGCATTAACTACCAAAGAACAACGCCTTTATTGGTTTCTAAAATCAGTCGTCTCTATACTTGACAAAGATGTAGCACCCACTTTTCCTTAGTCCGAAGAGGAAGCCATCAGTAAGGCCCAACAATTTGATCTTATCTATCCTTAGTCAGGTTACTTATACATGGTGTTACTTGATGCACCCAGATCCGTACCATTTGGCCAGGACAAACCTGGAATGTCTCACGCTATGGATGGGTTGATTGGTACTATGACACACCACAACCCTTACAACCAACCACCACCTATGTATGGCACAACTCAATATCCACAACCATATGGAGGGACATATTATTACCCTCCGCCCCCTTACCAACAACCATGTAACACACCCACTACCATAATCATGCTTTTGTTGATTTCTGCAGAATCAGAGCCCCCGAAATATCTATGGAGGCCTAGCGTAAGCTAGCTCTCTCTCTCTCTCTCTCTGCTCCCATGTGATTGTAGGTCATGATCACAAGTCAAATAATCATGGCGCCTCTTTGTATTTCATGCCTCAGCACTACAGGAATGTCAAATCATTCGACTTTGCAACCACCAAACCTCGACTGGGCTAGTGACTGGCCAATAGGGACGAATCCCTACAGGGTTAGCAAATGGCCATTAGGAATGGACCTATCGCATGGTTGAGTGGAGTACAGGTGGTAAGATGGGAAACATGACCCAGAGGGTGACGTGACAGGAGGCGGGTCCCACTTCACACACCACACCATTCTGGACCCCCCCCATTAAAGGCAGAATGGCAAGGGGGGTCCCAAATTCACCTGAATGTCGTTGATCAAGGAAAATAAATCCTGACCATTCAAGAGTTGCGCGTTTGATTTCGGACCCCCTCCTCACTGCTAAAGGAAGAACTGCAAGAGGGCTCCAGAATGAAGCCTCAGTCATAGATCTGGGCGACTGGACTCTGGCCGTCTAGATCTACTCACTACTTACCCTAATGCACATTCGAACCTTAGCGTAAAGCCGACATCTCTTCCTCACATCTCACAGTCATCCCAGAGCCTGGATCCTCCGAGAGGATCCTGTCCATTCATCGGAGCCTAACCACATGCTAACATCTCGATGTTTATAAGTCTGGATTTCGAGGTTTGAGAGCATAGGAGAACATACCCTTTGGTATCCTGAATGCCGAAATGCCAAAGTGTTGAACGAGCCTCAATTGGTGATTATCCCCTTGGGTTATGCCTTGGTCAATATGACCTCTTCCCATATGACCACAGTCTCTCTTCCATCGAGATTTATCAAGGTGAGAGCCTGACCTCTTGTCAACGGGACTCCCGAATCCCCGATCCCTGATTTCCTGAAATGGGTAATCTCTCGACACGTAGCCTCCCAAAATCAGTCGGTCTACAACTAATTTAGGGTTTCCACCATGGAACATCCCGATCTCTCGTCACCAGAACTCCCGAGTTCTCGATTCCCGATTTCCTGAAATGGGAAATCTCACGACACGTGGCCTCCTTTAATCAGACGATCCAGATCTATTTAAGGGCTTTCATCCCTATTCACTGGGGGTTTAACCCTCGGGTATCTCCTGACAGATCCAATGGCTGTCGAGTTTTCCAGTCGATATCTGATGGCTCAGACAGGTTCCTAACTTGTGTGCTCTCACACGACTCCCTAGACGTGGAAAGATCAATGGTCCAGATGCTCTCATGGACCTTGGGGATCTACGGCCCTGACTTTTTTGCTACCCACAAAGACACAAAAAGTCACAGGGGTAAGGCATTTAACATCCTACTTTCTCCTATCAAATCTAACGGTCATGAGTGACCATATATTTTCTCGGCAGAATCTCCTCTATCGATCAACACCTATCAAGGTTAAGGCACTTAACTTTCCAACTTCTTCTTCTTATCTGACGGTCATGAGTGACCACAGATATCTCGATAGGATCTCGTCCATTGATTCAATACTTATCAGGGATTTCTTAAGGCCTTGCGCCTTCACGTCCTCCTTCCAGGCTCTTGATGGGCTTTTCAAGAAGGGTATCTCTATGGGGAGGTTTACTCAGGGTACTATCTGAGGCAGATAAGGTTATCTCTCTCCCAAGAAGTAGGCGTGAAGTCTGAATTAGATCTGTATGCATATTAATAATGATTTATGAGAACATAAACCATATGTAGTCTTTTCATTATAAACATACAACTACCAGTACTGATCAAAACATCATACAGACATTCTTATATTGAAATTATTCACAATTTCACAGGTTATGAGCATAATTGTCAGAATACATATATTTCAATATGCCAAAGGAAAAACACTTATCAAAAAGTAACACTAGGGGTTATGCAACTAATAATAGGGGTTCTCATTTCCACCCAACCGTAGGCTCAGTGACTCCCAACGGATTTACCACTAGCCACCCCCGAGCTGAGACCACGATGTTGTGAGACTGCATCTTTGTTTGCCAATGATTAGGAGCGAAGGTTACTCTCCTTCCTCTCTTCTATCACTCACTCTTCATATCGCCAGAGTTCTCTTTCTCCCCTCGTGTCTTCCCCCAATTGATTCTCCCCCATGCCTTATCCTCTTGCGAGGTTGCGTGTGGCGCGATTTCCCTCGCGCTGGTCAGGTCTAACGGCTCTACAGATGGGCGGTTCACCTCCCCATCCCTCATTAATTCCTGAGGAGCCATCTACCTACCAGCCTGCGAGAGATTTAATTTGGGGCCAGCGAGACACTTTTGGTTCTTTGGGCCAGTGAAGTCCAAATACGGTATTGTTTTTCGGTGGAAATAAACATCACCTTTCCAGGTGCCTTCCACCGCCTTTCCATAGCCATTGTGGTCTCTTTTTTAGCATATCCCCTCTCAATAGTCCTGCAATATAAATTCATAATATTATTCACATTCATCAACCTTTTCCATAAGGTCCATTCACATCACATATTCATATTTCTGAGTTTGCCACAGTTCTTGGCTAGTCCAATTATTTTTACAAACTGGGGGAAACATGGTGTTACAATTCCCTCCCCCTTAAAGGAAAATCGTCCTCAATGTTCTATCTATCCACATGTCATGCATGTACAGATGCAAACAAAATCAGATATGCTTGTTTCATGGCATCCTCCATTTCCCATGTAGCCTCATCTGGGCCAAAATGTTGAATAGTCCTGTTGGGTGTCGATGTTCTACTTTAACCTGTTGGCACTCTATTCATCGGGCCAAATATTTGGCTGTGTCTTTCTTCAATCCATGCCAATAAAATTGTTTTCGGGTGGTAGTGATCATTTTCTGGTATCCTGGGTGACCAGTATATGGTCTTTTATGTAGTTCATCCATAATGAACCTCTTCAATTTGTCACAATTTGGAATGTACAGTCTATCTCTGTAAGCGATAAGACCTCCTTAGGTCATCTGGTAGCCTTCATATTTTACTCTGGTGGGTTCTTGTCATAGGTACATGATCACGATCTGAATGAAGGGGTCTGTCTCTTATGCATTTCTGAGTCTGTTCTTGACATCTTTCTCGCAGGTACTCACCGCTGCCAGGTGAATTGTTTTCATGTTTCTGCTAAGGGCATCGACCACCCTATTTTCTTTCCCTTTAATGTGTTTGATTTCAAAATAAAATTCACTAAGGAGGGCCATCCATATAGCTTGTCCAGCATTGAGCTTTGGTTAGTCAAACAAATATCGCAATCCACAATGATCTGTCATAAGTACAAATTTTCTTCCCAGGAGGTAATGCCTCCACATTTTCAAGGCATGCACTATGGCAGCCAATTCTAGATCATGAGTCACATAGTTGATTTCATGTTCATTCAATTTTCGGGATTCCTAGTAGATTACACTTAATTCCTGCATAAGGACTCCTCCGAGCACTTCCTTACAAGCATCTATGAACACAAGGAAGTCAGCTTCTGGGTCAACAATTTTCAACATGGGTGCATGGGTTAGTAGATGTTTCATGGTTTGAAATCTTTCTTCACATTTCTGTGTCCATAGGAATTTTGTCCCCTTCTTTTGGAGGGCAGTAATTGGATAAACAATCTTGGAGAATCCTTTTATAAATCTCCTATAGTATCCTGCTAATTCCATAAAGGATCTTATGTTTGAAACATCCTTTGGGGTAGGCCATTCCATGATAGACCTGATCTTGTCAGGATCTACTGCTACCGCTTCCTTGGACAGAACATGTCCCAAGTGATGTATTTGCTTCTGGAAGAAGTCACATTTGCTGAATTTAGCATAGAGTTGATGCTCTCTTAGCACTTGCAGCACAAGTCTAAGATTCTCTTCATTCTCTTCTCTATTCTTAGAGTAGATTAATATGTCATCAATAAAAACTAGTACAAATTTATCTAAAAATTTACTGAGTACATTGTTCATTAAGCACATGAAAGTGGCAGGGGCATTGGTTAACCAAAATGGCACTACCGCAAATTCATAGTGACCATACCATGTCCGGAAAGCAGTTTTATGGATGTCTTCACCCTTGATTCGGACTTGATGGTATCCCAACCTCAAGTCAATCTTGGAGAAAATATACACACCTCCCAATTGATTGAATAGATCATCGATCCTGGGCAAGGGGTACTTGTTCTTTATGGTTACGTTATTGATTTGTCTATGATCTATACATAGTCTAAGGGTGCCATCTTTCTTTTTCACAAATAGGACTGGTGCTCCCCATGGGGACACACTGGGTCAAATATACCCTTTATCCATCATTTCTTTCAATTTCAATTTGAGTTCAACTAACTCAGGTGTGCTCATTCGGTAGGGTGTCCTAGACACCGGCACCACTCCTGGTGCAAGTTCTATCGAGAAGTCAATGTCTCTTCTCGGAGGTAGACCCAATACCTCTTCCGGAAACACATCTTTGTATTCTCCCAGGGTAGGATGGTCTTCAAGGCTAGGTTTTTCACCTTCTATGGTTTCCAACACCTGTATTTCATATAGGGGACATCCCTTTTGGCAATACTTTCTCATTTGCAGGGATGATATTTGCCTCACTGAGACAGGTTTTCAGATCCCTTGAAGGGTTATCCTTTTTCCTTATTTGCTCACACATTCTAAGGATTTATGGTAACAGTCCAATATAGCTTTATGGGAAGCTAGCCAGTCCATACCAATAAACAGATCGTATGATCCCAGGGGTAATATATTAAGGGTTTCTTGGGTGGGGAATTCACCCAACATTAATTGGCAGGCTGGTATGACCTTTGCTACCCTTCTTTTGGTGCCAGTGGCTAACTGTACCAACCATGGCTTGGTTTGTTTTTTTGGCTATAGTTTACACTTATCAACATCTTTAGGGGCTATATAACTCAAATTTGAACAAGGGTCAATCAAAATAGACACCAAATGGTTGAAAATCATACCTTCTATTTCCACCACTGAAGTTTGGTGGTCAGCTTGGTTATTATCCAAGACTGCATAAATCTGTGGCACACTCCTTGCCACATCATTGACTGTGGTAGCTTCCTAAATGTTATAAACTTTCTGACTGTTCTATTGTTGGTGTGGACAGTCTCTCAAGAGATTCTCTTCTCTGCAACCCCAACATTTCAGAGGTTCTCTCTTTGGGTTATTAGTCTTTACTAGTATAGGTCCAAAAGTTTTATTTCACCCCGATGAGGGAAAGTTCTATTGGAGTAAGCTCCAGGCTGGAAATTTCATTCTGGGGTTCTTCTTATAGTTATTAAATCCTGAGGATTTGATCCCCTTTTTCTGAAATCTTGAACCACTCCTATGTTTCCAGTCTCCACGAGACTCTGCCCGATGTCCATATTGTTCATGACAATATGTTGTCTTTTGAATAGTGTCTTCTAAGGTCTTTGGCTCATCAAATTCAATTCTGTTCCAATATTCCTTGGGTAGCCCACTGATGAAGCATTGTACCTTTGCCTTTTCTACTTTTATATAAGGGACATACCTCAACAAGTCGAGGAATTTGTTGACATATTCCTCTATAGTGAGTTGCCCCAGTTTGAGTACATAAAACTCTTTAGTCTTCTCGTCGAAATATTTTTCCAACAAATACTTCTTCCGAAAGTATTTCTCAAACTGTTTCCAGGACAGGTCCTCCTCACAGACCCCTTTCACATTCTTAAGATCTTCCCACCAGATGGAAGCTTTTCCATTCAGATTGAAAGTGGCCACTCGGGCCTTCAAATTCTCTGAAAAATCATGGACTCTGAAATATTTCTTCAGTCCAAGTAGCCAGACCTCTGGTTCCTCTCCCTTCTTTATCTCACCGTCGAAGGAGGGAGGTTTGGCCTTTCTGAATTTCTCAAATTTATGACCCTTGGAATTCTTTTGCTTCTTCTGTTTTCTTCGAGAATAGGAACCAGTCCTGCTGCTGGAAGAGCCTTCTGAATCGCTAGATTCCTTCTCAGAGGAATCGTCTGGCATTGGTCCTTTACCTCTGGGGTGGACCTTCCTTGAGGTGCTCCTCTCAGTATGGCCACTGATATGACCATGTTTCTTCATCTTGGGTTCATGCTGCATTTGTCATTGTAGGTCGGATAAGATCTACAGTAAAACTGCATTGATTTCAGTTTGCTTTACTTGTTCTTTCATCATCCTTTGATTGTCGGCCTTGCAGCTTTGCAATTCGAGCATGAGACTCCTCACAGTCTTAGCTAGATCTGGAGGGGTCCCTATTGCTCTTCTTTCATCAGACTCTTCGTCTCTATTGTGGGAGACTTCTCCCATCTCTTGGTGAGTCACCATTTTCTGCGTCTGTAAATTCTCGCGGCTGATCATCCGCTTGGGTGAAAAGACAAATGCTGGTTGTTAGTCAATATTTATATTTATTTATACCCAGTACATAATTCATATTTTCATTTGGGTCTTAATCCTTATCTATCCAGCCATCTCAATTGCAAGAGACTCTACCTACTTTAGTAGGTAGCCATCGTAACACTAAAACAGGATAACGTAGTTCATGTCCCTTGTCTGGCTCATGCAACTTTATGGCACAATTTATTCCACTCCTACTCCTAAATCAGTGCATCCTTCAAAGGAAATTCCAATTTCTTCTCTTAGATAAATTTCTTCTCCCTTCTTTCTTCAGGAATTTAGGCCACTAACCCCTCTGAAGGCAATAGATAGGTTTACATTATTAACGGTCATAGTGGTGATGAAATTAATTTGTAACATTGAGGCCTGGTTGGACCGGAACTCAATTATTCCCACATTGAAAAACTTACGTTGGCAGCAGTTTATGTTGTCCAACGGTTCTGTCATTATATCTTGTTTCACAAGACCACCGTCATTTCCATTGTGAATCTATTTCAATATGTTTTGACACAACATGTAATCGGTGGAAATATCAATAGATGGATAGTTTTCCTCCAAGAATTTGACTTGGATTTTGTTTCGGAAAAATCCAAAAGGTCATTGGTCTTCACAGAACTCATCTTAGAACTTCCGGTCGAATCAGGTGAAGTTATACCCGAGGAGTCACCTATTAAAGGAGACATGATTTTGATCATGTTTTTGGACCCACTGTATGGAGATATACTAGTCTATCTCCATACTTTGAAGTTCCCCACCTCCGCTTCTCATGATGAGCGTCACTATATATGCCATCAGGCCAAGAACTATCTCATACTCGAGGACACTCTGTATTGTCGAGGTGTAGATTGCATCCTTTATCGGCATCTCACTCATGAAGAAGTAGAAATCATGCTTAATGATTGCCACACCAGAGCATGTGGTGGTCATTTGTCTGGGTTGGAAACAACCCAAAAGATTCTACGAGCTGATTTCTTTTGGCTGACATTAATCAAAGATTGTGTTGAATCAGTCAAGAAGTGCCACCTGTGTTAGATCTTCTCTCAAAATATGAGGGCACACCCTACTCTCATGTTTCTCGTCATCACAGTTGGTCCCTTCACCAAGTGGGGGATTGATTATGCTACATGCAACCCCCCTTCAGAGAGGGGGCACCGTTATATCATCATAGAAGTAGAATACTTCTTAAAGTGGGTCGAGGCTATGCCAACGTTTAAAGATGATGGAGATACATCAACTCTCTTTTTGTTTAACCAGATAAGAGCAAGTTTTAGCATCCTGAGAGAGATTGTCACTAACCATGGCAGTCACTTTCATAATAAAATGATGTCTGAGTTAACGTCAAAGATTGGGTTGAGGCAAGAACATTCGTCACCCTACTACCCACAAGCAAATGGTCAGGTCGAAGCTATGAATATGTCCCTTAAGACTATTCTACAACGAACGATCAATTCGGCCAAGTCAAATTGGCATTTGATTTTGTACTTGACATTATGGGCCTACCGAATGTCTGTTAAGGTTGCAACCAGTTTCTCACCTTTCCAACTCATTTATGGGCTGGAAGCAGTCTTTCCTATAGAGTGCCAGATACTATCTCTAAAGTTGGCAGTACAGTTATTTCCAGACAGTTCACCACTTGAAGAGAATTTATTGTATCTCGAGCAGCTCGATGAGCAACATTGTGATGCAGCCTTGGCTAACGAGGCTCACAAAAAAAAGTTCAAGTGTCAGTATGATCGGTCTATTCATCCTCGTATTTTCTTTGAAGGTGACCTTGTCCTAGTCTATGACCAAGATAAGGATCCCCTGGGGGCAGCCAAGTTCAAACCCATGTGGTTCAGACATTGTCACATTTCATCGTGAAGAAGGTTCTAAAGAAGGGCACTAATTATCTAGTGGACTTTGAGGGAAATTATTTGGTGGAGACTAGAAATGGGATCTACCTCAAGAAGTATTACTCGTAGGTGGGTTGCCTTGGGTGACTTCTTGTACATATGTATAGTTCTTAGAAATTTTCTTTTTATTTTTTGTCTTTTGGGTTTTATGGACGTGTCATTTTTTATGTCATATTTTACACTGTGGCAGATGTCAAGTGCATTAGAGGTGTTCATTGAGTTTGTGGATGATGCTAGCCAGCACACTCGAAGGCTTTATTCCACAGCTTGGGTGATTTTCACACCTCAAGGCCAGTTGATATCTTCAGGGGGTATATGTTTAGGTGACGCCACAAACAATGTTGTCAAATATAACATAGTCTTAGATTTTCTTCGTGATGCTTTGTTTCATGGTATCTCTCACCTTCGGGTCTACTTAGACGCTTAGCTAGTTGTGTCCTAGTTAAATGGGGTTTATCGCATTTACGATCCTACTCTACAAAGACGGTTCCTTAGGGTACATCTCTTATAATGAATTTTGATTACATTAAGTATATCCATGTTCCTAGGAGATTGAATCAAATCATAGATACTCTAGCGAATCATGTATTAGATTGCCATTTTGCACACATGTAAGAAAAATCACACACATGCACATGTAAATACAGTTGTAAAATAAATGTAATCCATAAGACATAAAAATATGTAAATACACACACATATATATATCAAAAATATCAAAGTACATGGGTGGGCGTAAGCGCCTGAAAAAATATGTCCAATAAGATTCATGGGGATTATGCCATCAAAAACATACAAAAGGTGCCCTCAACATGTAAGTAGTCTATCCTAGCTAAGGGTGGGGCTTGTTGGCCCTGCCATAATGAACAACGATGTTTTCCAAATGTCGAAAGAGTTGGACCCAGGTCTGTGGTACCCCAACTATGTGAGGTTGCATCGCTGGTGGCAGATCCTCGATCTTTGCCATAGGGACTACATGAGTGAGCATGGTGAGGTTCTGCTCCACTCATATCAATACTCTCTTAGCCTCTCTGGCTGGAGGCCTCCTATTGTTGTTGTTGGTCTGGCGGTTGTGGTTGGTCCTACCTATGGTCGAGGATACCACCTAGTCCTTGAGAAGTCTACCGGACGCACTGGTCCCACATATGTAAATAATAGATACACAATTGTTAGATAACATGGTACACATAAAAATGATATATATACAAATAAATAAAATTAAATAACTCTGAAAAACAAACATACCCATCTCTCCTCTCTCCACTCTGGGAGGTACGGGCATGTCAGGATCTCTAGAAAAGTTGATCTCAGCATAGGGGTAGTCCTCTATAGCCATAATCTGTCGAGACCACCAGTCAAAGAAAGAATCATTGAAGGCCTCAACAGTCCTCCCTCCCCCCTGTCATAGAATCAACACCGTCCATCTACATAATACTGGGAGAGAGGCCATGTGCCCTCGTATCATCTCTCACGGACTAAGACTGGGTACCCTCTCGAAGAAAAAGGAACACAGAACAATCCCAAACCCAATTTTTTTGTTCTCCCATATTCGACACTTTGTTAGTTGTCTCTTCATGCAATCTAGAATGGTTGTACTCTAGTATAAAATCTATGCATTTAAGCACTACACTGCACAATGCATGTGCACCCGGGAGGCCTAATGTGATGTTGCAGATCTAATGATCCAACCTATGAGTAGCACTATCACTTTCAGTGATAGATTGTTGATATTTTTTATTGGCACCTGAGAACCCACTTTCTTAGTACCAACCTCACAATGGAGTCCAATCTAATCCTCAATGTTGTGAGGCCTGGGGGGGAAGGTACGCAAGTTGACTGGATCCCCTCTCCTTGAGAGACTAGTTAGGAAGTAAATATCTTTAGTCGTTGGAGTCAATGACTTCCCCTCAAGCATAAACTAATCAGTGTCGGGATGCTAGTAATATATCAAAGAATTCAACAACCTGGGTTGTTCCCTCATGAATGAACACTGGAAGAATTTCAACAACCCACATTGGACTAACACAACAATAGCAATAGGGTCTTGTGAGACCAAATAATCAATGTTTTCATGCTCCCTCTCTCTCCAATGGAAATACATACTGCAAAATGACAAGGTCATGGGGATTTAACTCTTGCTTTTTATTTTTTTCCACATACTGGAGGGTGTACGTGGGCTGTATTGGACACAGTCACATATGAACGTGTACATATTGTTTTCTGCACGCGGGCATACACGGGATTTTCTAAGACATCTTGTGTACATGTAGGGCCGACCTTTTAAAAGGTTAGCACCCCCCCCCAAAAAAAGGAAGAATGGAAATGTAGGAGGGGCTAGTTTGTACTTAATTGGTCCAAACAGAAGTTCGTTTTGTCCACTGAAGATCCCAGAATCAACTCTTTTGGCAAAGGGGTTTTTTTGACTTTTTTGTCAATTCTCAATTTACAATGGTGATAATGAGCTGCCAACTTCTATTTTAGATTTGTTGGCCCCTTTTTGTCATTTTTTTGACTCTTTTGTCATTTTTTCTAGCCTGAAAATCATTTGGTGTGGTTCTCGAGTTTCTTTTGGGATGTTACGATACATTTTACTTTTGTTTCGGTGAACTTTTTTGAGAGTTGGGGCACTTTTCAGGTCCTTTGGTGAAAAGTCTATTTTTCCAACTTTGTGCATTTCTGATAGGATTCCACCTCCACTTGTTGGACCTAGTTGTCATTTTTTCTTTTCCATAGGATCAATACCACCGAATTACGACACAAAACCCTCACTCTTGCTCTAGAAGTTTCATAATTTAGTGGTAGAGCCTACCTTCACATGGATGCCCTAGGTATATCCTGGTTGCATTTTGGTTTCCATGCCATTGCTAATGACTTTAGGCTCGGGATTCCTTTTATTCCTATCTTGATTACGAGTTCATGCCTTCACATGTTTGACATGTTATAACTCTTGGTTTCACCCTCGGGACTCCCAAAACAATGAGTCTTCTTTTCAACCCTTTTCAGACCCTCTAAACATGAAAATATTGTCGAGCAATCTTGTTTCTCTTTATGCTCGCCAAACTAAAATTTAAAGGCACATCTGTCTGGTGGTAGTTTACCCCTTTTTCAGTAAGGACGGTCAATTGTATGAACAAAGGTGCACTCTAGGAGCTTCGGTTCACTAGAAGAGTATTCTCAGGTATAATTTTAACCCTTTTTTTGGGCCCGAGGGACTAAATTTACAAAAAAGGAACCCCCACAAAGTCCATAGTTAAGCTCTTTTCAGACTCCCTAAAATTGAAAATATTCTCAAGTGAACTTGTTTCTTCACACTCATTAAATTGGTCAAGAATAACATCCCTTATGGAGTCCATAGTTAAGCTCTTTTCAGACTCCTTAAATATGAAAATATTGTCGAGTGATCTTGTCTTTGTCACACTCATTAAAATGGTTTTGAATAGACGTTTGTTTGGTGCTAGTTTACCCTTTTTTCGAACCGACTAGACTACCTTCGAAAAGGGTACCCCAGTGGAGTCTTCTTTTACGCTTTTTCAGACTCTCTAAAAATGAAAAACCATCGAGCTTACCTTCGCTGGGCTCATTAAAAATACATCGAAGGATGTTATCATTGTGTCTTATTAATTGCATTTGCATCCCTACGTCTTTGGCCTAATGTCCGCTCCATGTTTCTCTCAACTAAACCATATGAAGCATGCCTTATATGCAAGCCTTGTAGCACTTTGCCTCTGTGTCTTGACACCTTGACCCATGCAGGATTTTTCTCGAGTGTCCTTTTCCTGCATATGTCCCCTTGCTCTGAGCATCAATGTGTTCCTTGCACTTGGAACTAGTATGTTTGTGACACACGTTCCTCCTTTGTAACGTAGCATTCTTTTATTATTTTTCAAGCTTTCCAAAATTATTGAAAAAGACAAAAAAATCAAATATACCCCAAAAAGAGGAAGGGAAAAGTATTTTCTTTTTGTTGACAGCAAAATGAGTCACCCTTGGAAAAAGCACACCCTTTCTTTTGTTCATCAAGATCTGGGGTTTAATATGACTTTAGGAAGTTGTTCTCGCTACATAGAGTTGTGTCCTCCTCTGTTTGGTTATCCTTCCAAACATATGGAGAGTTTGTGTTGCCTCCTTCAACATGAACTTATGTCAATGCCATGATCCCTGAGTCTCATCATTTGTCGTGCTTTTTTCCAAGGGAATTTTTACTAAACTTGAGTCGGCCCTTCTGCAGTTTGTCTCCTGTCTTCATGCCTGACCACCCTGAAAGTCCAATCAAGTCCTTGCTCAAAATCAATGAATTTCTTTGCCTGATCACCGAGATCCTCTTGTTTGTTCCCAAAGATCCATTGAATAACTCTGGGTAGTGAAGTTGTACACTGATATTACACTCCTACCTGCATTTTGAATATTTTGAAGTTGTTGCTCAAGCTCTGAAGACCTCATCTCCATCCATCAGGCGTCATTGGATTCTTGAAGATGGATACGATACATGTATATATTTTTATTTTGAGATTTATATCCACTGTGTACTTCTAACGGCTACAATTTATAGTTATATGACATGGATCTTCAGTGTATTTGATTGACAACCATGATTTTATTTCATCCCAAGCATGGGTATGCCCGCCTCGGTGAGACAAATTGTTATTTTGTAGATTGCACCTCCTGAACTTTGGTCTTTGGGCTCACTTTCTTTTTACATTGGTACGTATTTGTAATGTATTTCGGCCATCATATGATCTTCTGACCTCATACATTAGGGGGAATCTATTATAACCCTAAATTTCACCAGACATGCATACCTAGCATTAGGCCATCTTACTTTCTATTTTTTCCAAGCCATCATTGAACAACTCTTCTGAAAAACCATTTCTTTGAAGATGTATGCTCCCTGCACCTCTACTTCCTGCGTACATATGCTAGCTACACCATTACAACCCACGTACACTCAAAAAAAGCACAAAAAATAAAAATTGCAAAGGGATAGGAGTTTTTGGGCTGTTACCTAACCATTTGACCACCCATATCCAATCACCCCAACTGTTAATATCTTTTTGGAGTATAAAATAAGGTGTTAGGGTCCCATTCCAAGAGGAAGCATGAGATCATAAAAACTTTGCTCATTTCATTATTCCCCCTTTGCCCCAATATTTTGTAACCACATTGTGAGTTTGAGACAAGAATTCATTTTTCCTCCATTGCAAACCCTTGCCATTTCCCTAGAGAGAACTGAAGAGGAGAAGAATACATGGAAGAAGTTGGTGGATGGTAAAGAGGAGATGAGGACTGAGTTCGAGGAGTAGTTGTTTGTCTCATATTGTAAATGACTTATGTGAGATTAATATAAAGATATACTTTTTCCGTCTTGCCAAATGATGTCTTAAATCTTTATGATTTGTTTACATTTTTTGCTATGATGTCTAACCCACTAATCCATATATAGAATCCATGCTTGTAATTTATTGTTTGTCCTTTGGTGAATGCAGGTTGGCCTTGGAAGGATATCTGCAGTCGAGAAACAACTGAGCGCAAAGGGATCGACACCAGATGCAGAGTTTAAGGTATGCCTACCGGATCCCTATACTTTGTCTTTTATGTATGATTGTGGGGTAAGGTTGGGATAGTTGTCAAAATTAGGATACTTTAGATGGTTAACTCTATGTGCACTTCATAACCCTAGTCTAGTCCATAAGGGGGTTTTCCCACTATAGCACTTATTATACCCACAACCTGGATTTCAAGCATTTAAGGTAGCTGTGACGCTTACCCTTCCCAAAATGGTGCTTTCCATATCTGTATGGTATCTACACCCACCCACGATGATTCATAAACCATCTCTTCCTCCTCAACCAGAGGGAATCTCGATGCAAATTCCAGTATAGGCTCTGGCCGCACCACCCTCACCCCCAACTAATAGAACAACTTCCACTGTTGGTGGAAGACAGAAGAATAAAGAGCCTAGATCGCCACTTCCTCCCCAAGTTCAACGTCCTTGCGCACTATGTGAAAGAGAGGGACACCCCACTAACATATGTCCTAGTCTTCCTAAGTTACGCAATCTAATACAACTCCCTCGAGAAACTACATCGCTCGCCATTTCACCAAGCACGTCCAGTGCTACTACTGTGTACCCCACTGCAAGAAGTAAATGGTTACAAACCAAATTCTCTTGTGCCATCTATTCAGAATATGGCCACTACACTCATCATTTCCCAACTCTGCCTCAGTTTTGCCAGATGCTAGTTGCAATATGCAAAACCTTTCAACAAGAAATCTCTCTGCTACCCCTTTTTGGTGCTCACGTCACTTACATTCTCTATGTCTCTTCCTCAGTCCCTGAACGGATGAGATTCCCTTGCACTCTCTGTGACTCACTTGCTCACTTTACATATCGATGTCCTTTGATTGTTTCCGACCGGGGTTGTCATTTAACTTCTGTACAACCAAACCTGATCATCTCACCACTAGTACTACACTCCGTAGATACTATCAATATAACCTCCCCTGAACCTGAGTCACTTACCACCCCTCCATGGTTCATAGCTCGACCATCTGAGGATATTCCCCCAAATCCTCCCAATTCTTTGGTTCATTTCCCATAGGAAATTATGCCACCTACCACAACTTATCACCCACAGTTTCTGGACATTTTGTTTATGCCAAGTGAGCCATCGCACCCTATATGTGATATATCCTATACATCTTCACCACTTGAGTAAAATCACACTTTGAAAATCACCCATTTCACCTCCCCGGATCCTCTGTATTCTTTCATTTTCCACTACGACGAAGATATCTTGGAGGAACTCACTACCCTCATTTGTCCATGGAATGTGCTCCATCACCGAGCACTTTTTCTATCACAAGAATCCTTTGACCCTCCTAGCCACACCTCCATATGTACAATCAAAACCAAGGATTTTATTCCTTCAAGGCATATAGACTGGTTCAACAACCCTATCCCTGCCCTAGATGATTTTGAAGAAGGAAACATGGCCAATATCTCCCCCACCATCAAAATCGACATTTCCACAAAACCAGGAATCGTAGAAGAAATCACCATTGACATAGCATGCTCCCCTGAGGAACTCACAAATTACAAAGATCTCTTTCAAGAATACCGAGATATTTTTTCCTGGTCATATATAGAGATTCTCGGCCTCGATCCTTCTATAGTCGAACATCGCATCAACACATGGTCATATGTTTCCCCAGTTCATCAAAATAAGTGCCCGCTTCATCCATCCAAAGTGGTGGCTATCAAAGCCAAAATTGACAACTTACGCACTGTTGGGTTCATTTACCCCATTGCGTATACCTCACGGGTTTCCAACCCTGTCCCTGTTAACAAAAAATAGGGCATTATTCACGTCTGCACCAAATTTCGCGATCTCAACCATGCTTGTCCTAAGGAAAAATTTCCAACCCCTTTCATCGACCAAATTATTGATGACTGTGATGGCCACAAGGATTTTTCCTTCATGGATGGGTTCTTCGGCTACAATAAAATCCAAATCCATCCAACATATCACTATAAAACCACTTTTACTACCCCATGGGGTACTTTTTCTTATTTTGTCATTCATTTTGGACTCAAGAATGCAGGTGCTACATTTCAATGGGCCATGACTTATGTTTTCCATGATATTTCTTGCATTGTCCTCACTTATTTTGACAACCTCACTGCTTGATCCAAGAAATGAACTCAACATTCAGATGAATTATGCATCATTTTTCAATGATGTCACCACTACAATATCC
Source organism: Picea glauca (assembly GCA_000966675.3). NCBI lineage: Eukaryota > Viridiplantae > Streptophyta > Pinopsida > Pinales > Pinaceae > Picea > Picea glauca. The sequence goes on from JZKD02S1989082.1 coordinate 321,110, forward strand.
ACTTGAACCCCCTCAAGTGTGTATTTTGTTTCACTGTCGGAAACCTTCTTGGGTTCATTTTCTCCTGACACAGCATCACAGTGGACCCCCTCAAGGTCCAAGCTATCATAAAAATTCCACCACCTAGCAATCTATGCCAACAATAGAGCCTACAAGGAAAAGATAATTTTTTACATTGCTTTGTCCTAGATTACGCCACCCGTGTGCATGGTTTCCTTCTCTTACTACATCATGATATCCAATTTTGATGGGATGAACATGCTCAAACCACTTTTGATGATTTGAAGGAGGCCCTATACAATTCCCCTTTGATTAGTCCTTCAGACTATGATCATGATTACATCCTCTACTTGTCAGCCTCAACCGTCTCAGTAGCAGGAGTCCTCGTCCAACTAGGGGATGATGGGCGAGAACATGTCATTTACTACATCAGTAAAAAAAAATTAGGACCACCCCTAAAATACAATCATGATGAGAAACACACCCTTGCAATTCTACCCACAGTCCAAAAACTGTGACATTATATCCTACTTCAAACTACCAAAGTCGTAGAAGATTCCAACCCCATGTAGTACTTGCTTAGTCGATGATAAATTAATTGAAAATTTTCTCCATGGAATCATCCTTCAGGAATATGACCTAGAGTTATCAACTCCCAAAAGAAAGAAAGCACTCATCCTCGCTGAACTCATTATGGATTTTCCCTCAGACGTTAAAATTTCACCCGCCAATATGGATTTTCTTGACGAACACCTCTTATTCATCCCCTCTAATGAGCCCTGGTATGGAGACCTTCTTGTCTACCTTCAGGAAAAAATGTTGGGATTCATCACTCTCGAGACGATCGTCAACATATTCTCCATCAGGCCCCTCGCTACCTCCTCATTAGAGATGTCTTATACTGATGTGGGGTCGATACCATACTTCATCGATGTCTGACCATTGACGAAGTTGACAGAGTCTTGAACGATTTCCATAGAGGTGTTTGTGGTGGTCACCTCTCGAGTATGTCCATCACCCAAAAAATAATTCGAGCATGGTACTTCCGGCCCACGTTGTTTCATGACTGCATTCATGCAGTCAAGCAAGGCAACAAATTCCATCTCTATGTAAACAAAGGACGAGTGCCACCCGCTCTTCTACATCCAGTCATCACTGTCGACCTCTTATGCAAATGGGGCATAGAATTTATGACTTGAAATCCTCCATCTAGTAATGGACACAAGTACATCATTGTGGTAGTGGATTACTTTACCAAATGGGCCGAAGCCATTCCCACTTTCAACAATACCACTGACACAATAGTGTTTTTTTCTTAAACCACATCATTACCCATTTCAGTGTCCCACTACAGTTAGTATATGATCACGGTAAACACTTTGAGAATGAGATATTCATAGAACTCTCCTCAATGTTAGGCTTCTCCCATCAGTTTCCCTCCCCATACTACCCTCAGTCCAATAGACAGGTCGAGGTTGTCAACAAATTCCTAAAACCATGCTACAATGTACCATCAACAAACATAAGACCAAATGGCATCATATGTTGCTTTCAACATTATGCTATTATCGCATGGCAATCAAAACTACCACTAGTTTTACATCATTCCACCTTGTCCATGGAATTCAAGCCACCCTCCCTATCAAGTGTGAAATTCCCATGTTACACACTGCCATCGATCTATTACCTGAAAATGCTCCAATGGAGCAATGCTTCCTGACCTTAGAGTCACTAGATGAAGATCATTGATCTTCATTACAAAATAATGAGGTAGCTAAAAGATGGTCCAAATCCACCATTGAACACCATGTCAACCTTCCTTCATTCAACGAAGGAGATATTGTCCTATCCTACAATATCACCCACAATACTCTCGGCCATGGGAAATTTGAATCATTATGGAATGGAACTTGCATTGTCCAACACTGCCTCACTAAAGGCGTATACATATTGGCCTCTCCAGAAGGATATCCTCTCAAAGAATCCATCAACAGGTTGTAATTAAATAATTTTTACGCCTAAGCATAGCCATTCTACCTTATGTTTTTTATTTGCACACATTTTTAGAGTTTTTAGTCGTATTTTTCACCACCACTCCTCATGTATGATCATCATATGTGTTATTGATAGATGCATTCTCCATCAGCCTACCACATCGGTTACACTAACGGTGCTAGCTGTTGGATACAGAATCTTGCTTCGACCGCTTGGGCCATCTATACCTCCTCACATGAACTTCTCCACTCCAGTGGCATACATTTGGGCTCAACAAACAAAAACCAAGAATAATGCGTCGTCTTCGTTGGTCTCCTCGTCGAGTTCAATCACCGCCACATTCATCACCTTAGCATTTTATTAGATTCCAACCTCATCGTCCTGCAAATAAACAATGTAAATCATGTCTGAGATCCTTTTCTCTTTCGCAAATACCTGCAACTTAGATTCTTATCTCACAACTTTGATTCAATCACATTTACACATATTCCAAGATAATTTAATCAAGTAGAAAATAATATGGCTAACCTAGTGTTAGATTGACATTTATCACATCAACACATCATCACATATACATAAGCATCACACATATGTCACATCATATAGATTATACATCACAAATCATCAAAAACGTAAACACATCGATACATAAAATGAGCCACCAATATGTGTCCATATATATATATATATATAGAGAGAGAGAGAGAGAGAGATCCTCAATAATGTCATAAATGTTTGCAATATACATCGCTCGTAGGCAACTGAGTCCCCTCACCCGTATAAGTACAAACTGTGTACCCCTTGTTAGAACTCAATAATTTCTTTGGGTTGTATCAAAGAAAGCCCTGAGGTAACTCTTTCAACCAACTTTAGATTGTATTTTGATCTATACAACCAGAGAGGGCTCTCTTATATATCTAATGACTAGTAATAACTCAAATATTTCATCAATAAATGCACAGAGGTCAGATTTTGCAATAGGAAAACTTTATTTTTGTTTTAAAAGGGATGGTAGGACAAGAAAGAGAGAAAGTACCATTGGGAAATGGAGTCAATTTAATAAAATGATAGAAACAAATGACTCAGTGACTGAACTAGAGAGGATAAAGGATAAATGAGTAAGAGTCTTCAGTTAAAAATCATTGTGTGTGGCGAGAGAAAAACACATGAAGAAACTCAGAGCACCTCTGAGTATGAATTTAGAGTTTACTTAGAGGAAAACGGTTTGTCTGAATGGCGCGAATCCCATGGCATTGTGCAACGAATCCTAGGTTCGCAATTACATTATGATTAAGACAAAAATAGATATTATTAAAGAATACAGGAAGTACGTATGTAAAGAAATAAAAAAATACATCTGACTACTACAATTAGAATCTTTTCATCAAAGCTTCAAGACTTTTGCATTAAATTTCGATCGAGCTCAAACTAGATTCAATAGTCACTGTCTACACTAATTTTGCCAATGAACCCTGTTTACATGAAAATGATCCCCATATATAGAAAAATGGTTGTTGGGGTCGAACTACTCCCTCCTAGAATAGTGGATCCAATTTCTTTGAAAGAGAACAATAACTTCAATGGATTTACTAAAAATAGAAAACCCGAATTTGCCAAATCATAATCGTAACCGAAATATTCTTTACAATCATTGATCATGATAAAAATTATACCATATGGTTGTGATAAGTCATCATGTGCATTTTTGGACACTCTGTCATCCCTGCACATCAAGTCTGCTACGCAACAGTAACCTACAGCAAAAAAACAGTGGATTGCGCAGAAAAATGGGAAAATAGGCGTTAAATATGACATCATATATCACTAATAAAAAATTATTTTTATAAACTGAGAGAAGGTTGTGTATTTAAGCTTTTTTATAAATAAAAAAATCTCCCAATTTTTTGAAATTAATCTCCATATGGATGGAATACATGTCGCAACAACATGTCTTGGACAGGAAATCATGAAAACTGAAAAATAGGGCTCAAAGATTCCTTCAAATCTCCCAAAATATGAAATGTTTTAAACTATGAGAGAGGCTTTTATTTTATTTTTTTTACTCAACAAAAATGTCTCTGGGATTTTCAAAATTCCTCTCCAGTTGGTCATAAATTTATCTTGAAGTTGACCACTAAACCAGTCATTTGCGCAATGCGACTTGTAGCCTGTGTGCAGGAAAATCGTCTGCGTGAAAGAATCCACTGCACGACGAAATCCGTGGTATACCTAGGGAGGTAATATGGGGTACCTAGGGAGGTACCCAATGGGAATGTAGTTATGTGCTATTAGTGGAAGTCATTTAATATGGGAATGTGTTCATTCAATGTAAGGT
>JZKD02S1989082.1:328114-376852 GCA_000966675.3 Picea glauca
TAAGGATTAATATATGGTGTTACCCTACCTCAAGGGTTTTCTCTATTTCTTGTGTTCATGTTATGGTGAATGGTTTATGATTTATTCTTGGTTATTTCTGAAGTATATTTGCAGACCTGGTTTAGGTACTTAACAAAATCCATTGCACGAAAACATCCTATGCACGATAGAATCCACTGCATGATGAAATCCACTGCATGACAACATCCTATGCATGACAACATCCATTTCACGACGAAATCCACTACGCGACAACATCCACTAAACGATGAAATCCACTATGCAATGAAATCCATTGCATGTTGAAATCCACTACATGATGAAATCCATTGCGTGATGACATCCTCTGTGAGATGAAATCCACTACTTGATGAAATCCACTGTGCAATGAAATACTCTGTGCGACAACATCCTTTGGGCGATGAAGTTCTCTGCGCTACGTGTAGCAAATTTTGCAATGCACAATTGCAAATGGAAATCGAACAAATAAATGATAAGCTTCATTTTGAAACTGACCCTTGTAGATGTCAGATGATGCTAGGAATAAAGTCAATATGGGTGCTAATAGGCATGACTTTGAAAATTGTTGACAAACCTCTAAACTTAGCTATGAAAATCATGGTGCTAACAACCCCTACCCTATACAAGCTGGGTAACAACTACCTTGTACAAAATGGGCTCGCAAGATGATACAAATAGAAAAATTGGCACTCATGGTGCCCCCAGAGCTCCAACCCTAGGTCCTTTATCAGCGGGAGGTGCCCCACCAACTGGGGGTCCTCCAGGTCTAGGGAGTAGCCGACCAGTCATCACTGCACCTGCTACATCTTCTCAGTGGATCAAAGTCCACCACTCCGCCGACACACCCACAAACTGCTCCAAGACCCTCTCATCCTAGATGTGGGCCCATATACCCTATGGAACACCCTATGGAACCTCCTCAAACCGTCGATGAAGGTCCTCCATCCCCCCTTCGGCATATTCCTACGACTCATGTATTGGTCCAACACCAACGTCATCTAGTCTGTGTCTCTAGCCTATCCTTGTCTCATGTGTTGGTCCAACACCCACATCATCTCAACTATGCCTCTATCCTACCCATGGCTCTTTCTATGGTGATCGCACTGGTCCCTGGCGAGCCGACTCCTCAACCATCTCTACCTCACAACCTTGGGGCCCCACATATGCAAAAAAAACACCAAAGGTAGAGTCAACATCCATATATACATAATCATATGCTATGCTATCAAAATAACAAAACATAAATACACAAACATGCCTCTCTAATCCAAAACCTCCCCAGGAGGCAACATCATGTCAGGATCATGTCAGTAATCCATACCACCATATGGGTACCGTAGTATCACATGTGTTAGATGATGCCACACACATGCCACAGTGGCCATGAAGTAATGGCCACCCTCTCCTCCCTCATGTTGATCCAGAACATGGGCCCATTGCATCAGACATGACTCACTCGACCCTGAAGGTGCCAAAAAACTGCTAGGGCACAAAAGGGGTACCCTCTCCAAAAACCATGCCACCAGGATCGACCCAAATGAAAAATCACCAGAGTCGGTGGTTTGACACCAGTGAATCTGCCCCATCATCTTAGAGTGCAACATCATCCCTCAGGAAAAATGGTCCCCATCTAGAACCCTCTCCACGATCCTCAGCTGACCTCCTATGATCTGCTGAGTCACCAAGGATTTTTAGATCCTCACTACCATGGCGTCGATGCACTGAGTCAAGAGCTCATAAATTTCCTCAATACAAATGACTAAACCCAACATCAGCTTTGGTCCCGAACAGTGGTGATGTGCCAAGTTGACCAATCTCTCATCCCTCGGTAGTTGGGGGTCAGCAGGTAGGGCCATCCCCCAGAATGGGATCCCTGTCAAAAAATACACATCCTCCACAACTGAGAGTGTCATTTGTTGTCCCTTAATGATGAAACACTGCAGATCATTGCTCCACATAGCTATAACATACTATAGTAGGAACTCATGCGATTGTATCAAGGAACATGTTATAACCTAGGTCTGCATCCCTACCCCTTTCCCTCCTTTAACCCATACATTCATCAATTTTGAGTTTTGTGGTTTCTTTCTTAGATCATTCTCCACTATTTAATAATTCGTCTTCATGGCCCCTATTTTTCATTTCTTATTTGCATCATCTGTTTGCTTTCTTGAAAAGGATCACATGTTTTGGTTTGAGTTTCAAATACTCATCATCATATTTTCCACTAACAAAGCATAGAGCAGGTCCACCAAGTCTTTTGTGTGTGTGTAGGAGATATCCAGGTTCGAAAAATCCATTGTATGCTTTGTAAGCTTCTACAGAAGCTAGCAGCCAATCAGAGCAGGCCATGTCAGATTCAAAATACACACAAACAATGGGTTGACTCGATGGATGGTGAAAATCCGACATTGATTTAATATCAACGGTTCCCATGGAATTCGAGGTTTCATAATGCGGAGAAAATAATTTTTTTCACAGAGTGCCTAAATCTTGTTGGTATGTTTACAGGTAGAGTGTGCTTGTCATTGATGGCAAGATCAGAGTGTGTAGCGATGGAAAAACATGAACAACGTAAGCTTAGGAGGATTAGCACAGAGTCGCACACAGTGCGTAGGTGTGCACCAGGGACGAGGTTAACTCATTTCCAAAGCTCAAGAGAGATAGCATACTCAGGATATTATATGGATCAAAGGTCGAGGCCTTTGACACTTAGAAATTATTCCAATTCAAGAGGATGTGTAAGCTCGAGAGGAGAAGCGGCAATGATCATTGGATCCCATTGAGAATTCCCGATGACTGTCAGATCTAAATTCAAATAGGTCGAGCGCATAGATGGAGGACAGATCTTGGGCATTAGATCTGAGCATGAGGTCTGACCATCATTGGATCCAGGAGAACCTGCACGTTCTTTAAAGTGCAAGGTGAAGTGAGCTTACAAACTCCTGAAAGAAGGAGGACCGTCCATCTTCGGGAAGGACACGTGGTCACAGATCATCATTTTTCTAACTAAAAGGTCAAAGGAAGGAAGTTCTCTAACCTCCCAACTCATGATAAGATCTGGTCCGTCATATCTGGAGTAATTACGAAGGACCAACAGCCGTTACATATGGTGAAGCTGCAAGGCAGATAAGACCAAGAGTCATCCAACTCTCCAAAATTGTAAAGTAATCATGGTCATCCATTGAGGACAGTTATGGATCGTTGGTTCCATAGGACACATGGTGAAAGATCATTGTTTCGATGACTGGAAAGTCAAAGGAGAGAAGTTATCATTTGATTGGCGAGTGGTCATATCTCAAGGTCACATCATTGAATGCTTAAGGGAAGGAGCTAATTTCTAAGCTCCATCTCGACGTTCGGAACTTGGATTATTGAGACCCTTCATCACAGGAATCACAATATGCAAGATCAAGAAAAGATATGAACTGTCAGATCACCAAGGATTGTGGACCATTGATAAGGCATGAAGAAGGCTCATGAAATGGCAAAATCATGATAAGATCTGGATCGTGGATCCAAGAGGGGCATGTGGCGATAGATCAGAGCACGACATAAACATCGATATGCGAAATTGTGAAATGCCTTTTGGCGTAGCCTGTGGTCACGTGAGGGGAAGAAGCTAGCAGTTCTAAGCTCCATATCGAAGTCTTGGCGATCGTGACTTGGAGTATCAAGATCCTTCATCACAGGAATTGTGATATGCAAGATCACGATGGGATCTAGACCATCAGATCATTGGAGATCTTGACCGTTGATTAGGCTCAATGAAGTTCATAAGTTCACAAAATACGAAGCACCTTTTGGCACAGCCTATGGTCACCACTGGTGGTCACATGAGGGGAAGAAACTAGTGGTGCTAAGCTCCATCTCAGAGTCTTGGTGATCATGACTTGGAGTGTCGAGACCCTTCATCACAGGAATGCCGAGATGCGAAATCACGAAATTCAAATTCTGTTTAGCGCTCAGTCACAACTAGTGGGCATATGAGATAAACATGAAATCCTACGGATTTAATCCAATGGTGCTGGTTAATTGGAATCTTGATCAAAGGGTTAATATCTCACCTCACAGTTAATCGACCAGTTACAATTCAGTTAGCAGAACCGAATCATGGTTCTTGGACGGTTGGTGATTCAGTTGCTGTGTGTTATTTCCCAAGAAGATTCAAGGTGTAACCGCAGAGGAAGTGGTTAAAATAAACATGCAGTGATTGTGCATGGTTTGTTGTTCTGAAGGAAAAAGGAGTTGAACTATAAGAAATGGAAAATTACAGTATGCACAGTGTGAGATAAAACTCAGAGATGAGTAACAGATGAGGGAAAGACAGAAGCGAGATGAAGTTTTTTTCTTTTTGAGGCTTGAGAAAGTGAAGCAGAGAAAAAGTGGAGTGGCAGTGAACAACCCGATGAGAAGAACCGTGGAATGGTGAAGAGCATGCAGAGGAACTATGCATGGATGACAAAGAAGGTGCACATATAGTATAAATACATAGAACATATAAGAGATGGATGTTGCTGTGGAGAGGAATTACACACAGGAAATAACATGTTGTGGGCAGGAGCTAAAATACATAGAAGAGGCGTAATTCATAGAATCAAAATAAGATACAGAGCATAAAGCATAGCAGAAGCAAAGAACATAGATGCATAGCTCAGACACTAAAATAAGGCTGAGGTGCACTTGTAGAGAAAAACATAAGATCAGAAAGCACAAAAAGATGCAGGCAGAGAGACACTGATACAGGAGAGCAAAGAAGCATAGTAGAACAATGATAAGCCTGGTAAGCCAATGAAAAATATTGAATCATTGTAATAAGTTTCAGTAGAAAATAATTATAATCAGGGTGGTAGGGAGGTTCTAGGGAGGATTGTTGTCCTCAGAGGTTCAATTGGGTGCTTGAACATAGGGAGTTGTAGCTTCCATTTGGTTGCTGCCAGAGAAAATAGGGTGCCAGGGTGGTGCAAAGGAGAACTATTGTTCTCTGTTATACATTTTGGTGCCTATGTGACTGGAATTTGGTGCTTCCATCTAGTTGGTGTTGGAACACTCAGGGAGTTGGTTCTTCCTTCTAGTGGGTGCTAGAGAAACTAGAGAGTTGGTGCTCTCAAACAAGTTGGTGCTTGTATAAGTGGAAGTAGGTGCTTCCATCTAGTCAGTGCTGGAACACTCAGGGAGTTGGTTCTTCCTTCTAGTCGGTGCTAGAGAAAACAGAGAGTTGGTGCTCTCAGCAATTTGCAGCTTGCAAAACAAAGGTTGTAGCCTCATAATGAGTTGGAGCTCATATGTATGATAATGTACAGAATGTAAAGATTACTTATCATACCAAGAAGAAAAGGTTTTTACCCTTTATGGGTTTCCTCAGGAAATATATGTCTCTGTATATTTCATATGTGTGACTAATGTCAAATGTTCTATTGCTTACCTCTCTGCATTATTGTGATTGTCATTGAGTGCTCTGTAAAGAGTTTAAAATAAGCATAATTGTTTAAGCATGGTAACAACTGATTCACCCCCCCCTCTCAGTTGTCCAACAAATCCCACATTGATTTCCATCAGTGGCATCCCCATCTTCCAGATCAATGGTCCTCACATGATTTTAGACCCCCCCAACCGTTCTACCTTTAACAATGAGGGGGGGTCCAGAATGACGATTTCCAAGCCATGGGTCCCACTCAATGTGGAACCCTTTTGTGAGTTCAGAACCCCCCTTTATAATCCTCTTTCTACCTACCCATCCCCCTCTGGAATCCTGCCAACTTGCCTTTCAATACCTGCCCTCTCACCGCGTGCCATCTATCCTCCATTCACTTCCACCCACACTCCTGCTACCTCTCACATCTTGCCATGTGTTCCCTCATTCCTGATATATTCCACTTATCACACGCCACCTGTTACCTCCCACATCAAGGTAATCCACATCAACTCATCCCATCCTCCTATTAGACGATTGAATCCATGTCTCCCTCCATGACCGTTGGACTGACAACCTTTCCAACAAATATTTTCAAAATTACAAATGGAAACTAATGAGCTGAAACAAAGTGGACTTAATGACTGAGAGCTCAGAAATGGATAGAGGGTTATGTCTCAGTGTCAGTTACATATCACTCCAAAAATTCAAAAAAGAATAAGATCAAGTGAAGATCTTCCCATGCATCCAATTACCCTCCAGAATCATCAAACATCATGCAGGCATGCCAAGAGTCAACACAGAACCATTTTCTATCACTCCTAGTTTCTACCATTCAGTTCATTCGGCGCATGCATCAGTTTTGTCTCAGAGACAATAGTAGTTTTTAGTTCATCAATTCCAGGATTATGTTAGATAAAGTTAAAAAGTGGTATTATGTGTGTGATAAGAACCACTCTTGTTGATTAAGTCTAGTAGGAAGTATACATGTTGTACTCCATGCATGTTTTAGTTAAGTTAACAGTTTGTTCTACAATCAATTATTTAGAGTTAGGTCTCAGTCCAAGATGGAGGAGAACCTCTACAACTCTGTTAAATATGCATTCTTTGTATGTTTTAGAGGTGGGAGTTTTTGGAAGGAAAGGAGAAGCAGTAGAAGGGTTGGACCCATTCAATTAATTGTAAATTTTTATACCTAGTGAATATATGTTGATGAGAATTGTGTTCTCTTATTCAAATATTTATGTGTTGATTCTTATCTTGAAGGAAAATTTTGTGCAATGTACATTTCCTTATTTTTTCAGCTATTGTTTTAGTTTTTCTTTTGCTAATTATGCAACTTGTTATACAACTATTGTTTAGTAAAAGATTAACTATTTTGCAACCTGTCGAATGATTTGCATCTAGATAGTTGTCTAGGTCTTGAGATATTATTTTAAGTCTTAGTTTTCACACAGAAAGTGATTTGTTGCATTTATTGTTTTTGTTTCTTGTATTTATCTTTTCATATCCCCATATGTATACTAACACCCATAACATTAGAAAAGGAGAACCTACTTTTATAATGTGTGGCCTGTCCAACCAGAGTACCATCTTTGAAAACCTATCCTTAAGATGACCAACAAAACCAACTTATTAAAGAACAATCAATCCAAAACTGATAGGTGACATAGATTTTCCCTTTAGCATTCACGTTGACACCTTAGGACCAACATGATAGTTGAAGAACTTGAGCAACCTGTAGGTTGCCAAGTGGCTCCGAACACCCGACTGCTCTCTCACCGCCTCTTAGAGACTCTCCCAGCATCACTCTCTCCAATCAACTGGCATAATTCTCTCCTTTCACAAGATGATCACCTACATCCACACAAAACAACTTGGTCAACCCTCATCATCCATCAAATACATAAAAAAATCTAAATTTAAAACACCCTTAGCCTTGCCTCCAATGCGTGACTTTTACCCATATAGGTACACACATGTGCAGGCCTATTCTTTGTACAATTGTGCATTAATGTGCAGCTTTATGAGAAACAACGACACATCAATGTGCATTTATCACCTCGACAGGTGTACACACATGTGAAACTATCCTCTACATAGATGCACACTGATGTACAGCTGTTTGAGAAATAGCTACACACAGTGTGCAACTATCATCCAAAGAGGTGTGCATCTCATGTGCAATTGTGTCAAGCACAACTGCACATTATGTGTGGGAGATGGAATAATACATGTGAATATAAGCATGGGTATTCTTTCTTCTCCCACACATTAGTGGGCCCACCCCTAAAACCCACCCTTGTACGACCATCCGTACACCCCCTAAATCAATTCTATGAAATTCACAATATGTAGGAGGATGGGACCACTAACCTGACTCTCGCAAATCCCATATCGATTGACTCAAGCTCCCATAATCTTCAAATATCCTCCAAATTATCTCATCAAATAACTATAATGACGTGTACAAATGAGGTGGCATTGTGATCCCACCAGCCAAATATAGTCCCTTTGCCAAACTTCCACACTAAGTTACAAGAGCCCAGAAGCTATTTTTCCTGATCTATTCTTATCCATAGGATCATGGTCCTACGATATACACAGTCACATTCCCCGGGTCATCATATGAACTTGGCCCCGAGGGAAAATTTTTCTCACGTCACGTCTAGGTATGCATGCTTATGTTCAAAATTATGAGATAGTTGTTATATGTTATTTATCCTCAGATATTGTTCACATCGGGTATTTGGTTTTTATTTGTGCAAGTACTTGGTCATCACAAATTATGCATACCCTTCAAGTATATATTCAACACTAGCATGTAATTATTCCCTCTAAAAATCAATTTCATATCCCAATCACACCCTTTGACATTCACCTTTAGGGTCCTTACATTCGGCTCTGCAGTACCATCACCTCTGCTACATTTTGGTACTATCACCCGATAGAACTCACCCCCACATGAGTTGTCCCATTCATAGTTCCACTTGGAAACTTGACACTCATGCTTCTTTCACCCCCTAGGGATGGGAGTCCTGATAGTCTTATGCACTTTCAAGAATAAGCCACATACTTCTTCTCATCATATTGCTAGCTTTCCCAATGGGCTCCCAGGTTATCTCATCTCAGTTCTATTGACTACACCTTCACAGTATCATTATCCCTCCATCTCATCCACCATCAGTTTCCACATCTGCAGATTCCCCTCTGTTCATTTACCTCATATAGAAACCCACTCATGGGCCCCCCACCCTCCACCATTTCTCTTCACAAATTTCACCCTCATAGGCCAAGCCATCTCGCACTAGGGAACCCATTTCCGTATTTGTACACTCATACCAAATTATTCTTTATTTATTTGGTAATTTTAAAAATCCTTTGTTTCCATAATTTACTTTTCTTTTTGTCATCACCCCTGATGACCTTCTTTTCTTGGCAACGCAACCCATGTTGCCCTTGGTTGGGACATCCACTCTCCTTTTTTCATTTTGACATCATTCAAGAACCACAAGTATCAAAAAATCCATGTACCCATGATCTCTGAGTTTTTCCAGTTTGTTAAGCCTCTGGAACAGTTTAACCCCATATCCAGTCGTCACCCTGACACTTGATACAATTTTATGGTTTCTTCCAATCATCCTTAAACATACCCCAACCAAGGGCAGTCTCGAGTCTCACGACATCTTGAATTCATTCATGTTTCCTATCAATACCTAATCTCATCTCAGTGGATTTCATGAAGCGCTTTTCTTTTTGGAGTCATGTCTCCCTTTCTGTCGACATCAACATGGTTTCCAGAAGGGTGGTAGCATCTTGACTCTCATTAGCTTTAAAATGAGGAGTCTCTTATGGAAAAAAGAGGATCATCATTGCTCTTTGATTTCATTGACCCCCATAACATTCAACTTCAGCAAAATCTCATGTTACGTTGGGTCTTACTATGAGACTATTGCAGTTGTTTTATACCAACCAAAGACCTATGAATTTGTTAGGCCATCAATGCCTACAAGTCATCGAAACTTCTTACAGGCCTCCTTGCCTCATTTCAGAGTATGTTCACCATTCAAAATTTTCATCTATTGTTATCAACCACCGCGGAGGGAGCTGCATTTATCTACATCAACATACATCTTCAATTATTGTCTTACATTTTGGGTTACATGACATGAGAATGGGGCATGCCCTCCTTGTTTGTATACAGATTTTATTTTTTCTCCCTAGAGAAAGGTTTGGGTCCCACAGTTTCCCCTCTCCCTCTGATAGATCACTCTTATAGTTCCTCTCAGTAATATTCATTACAATGGTACTCTCAATATAATAAACATTGATGTATTTCGGATTTACACATGCTCCTAACCTAACACATCAGGGGGCATATATTATCACTGAAATTTCATCTGCAACATTGCACGCAAATGGTTACAGAAATATAGCAATGCCAACAACAATTAGTTCACCTACAACACTAAAATGCATTTCAAAAGAAAAAAACTATACAATTGGCCAAAAATTGACATGCACAAATTCACTAAAGGAAGTGTGCGCACAGTGCGCATGCCAACAAAGCCCTCAGAGCACACAATGTGCCAAATGCACGACTGTGTATGAGAAAAATCGTGCACTCCTATGAACGATGCATTTATGTTTTTTGTCGACCCCCAACCACTTATGGACCAAATCCCAACCTGATTTGACCTCCATATCTAAGCGAAATCCGAATGGGGCATTGGTCAAGGACCAAAGGGTGCCCTAAAAGGCCCCTTGTTCACACCAAGAACCAATTATATTTTTCCTTGAAGAAATGATATAAATGAAAGCCATGGGTGCACTAAGAAACCAATATCTTCATAGTATTGTTATGTTGACTCAATTCTCCCTTGAGAATCCTATTTTCTCCTTGGCGTATTCGAGCATCATTGCAATAGGCCATTCCACTCACCTCCTGAGGGAATAGGCATTGAATTTCTTCATCATCTTCCATTTTTCTTCCATTGTAAGAAGAACTCTCCATTAGGGAACTCAAGATCCCTCCCAAGGAGGAAGAGAGGACCCATAAGTCCTCATTTTTCTCTACGGTGTTTTGCCAACTAATATAGTTATCCATTGGTGGCATTATCTTGGTCATTGGTTGTTGTTTATGGTTATAAGTTTCTTATGCATTCTAGTTTTTATTTTCTTAGTTGTTTTATTTTTTTTATTTTTTTATTACATGTGTTTGGCTTGTTTAACCCACTCACAAACTTTTGTCTTGTCTAGCAAGCCCAATGTTACCCATGATTTTGGTCATCATGGTGATGTATTGATGATGGTGTATTCAGGCTCTTCATTAGAAATTTCTCCTGAGAAAAGTTACCTTCATCTCTATCCAAAAATCACATTTTTTTAGGAATGTTCGCAGGCTGCTAGTACATTTGCCTGCGAGAATGTATGATTCTCACAGACTGCCTTAAGCCAGGGTGCAAGAAGTTTGCACTGTGTTGAACTGCTAGGGTGCGAACTCTTTCTAATAAAGGGAAAAAGATGAATTCTCGAAGCTTCTAGAAGGGAATCTTCTAGAAGGATGAGATGGCATTCGAATGGTTATCCTAGTACTAGATTTCCTGATATTTTGGGATCATTCCTATCCAAGTAACCAATTCATTCTCTCCTATATATTGAGTGAATTCTCATGGAAAAGGTTAAGAAAACAAGGTTAAGCAAGAATTATTGGAGAAGTGGTGAAATACTGTGTGAAGGATTGATGCTACAACAGCTAAGAACTCTAGCAAGTTTATCAAAGGTGGTTGATCTTCTTCATGCAAGTGAGCAAGTGTGTGTGTCGGAGCCAAGGGCCATTGAAAGGAAGTTTGCAACATCAAGGCTCAGGTTGTAATCTTTACTTTCCATCAATATGATACAGTAATATGTCCCTTTCCCATAAAGCTAATTCCATTTTATTGTATAACTCCTTGATCATATACATAGATTTACTGTTGAATAGATTGTTCTTTCTTCACTCCACTTGGTTTGTACTATTTTGGTCTTGACTGTATGAGAGCATTGGAGTGAAGCGGGAGAAACAAAGACCAACAGAAACGATTATAAGGTATGCAACTTGTTCTTGCCTCTTAGTTCATTCAATAGTCAAAATCTAAGGAAAGAGTATTATTCTGTCTTTCTTTGTTCTAGATCCAGGTGGATCTAGGGAGATCGGTTTGTGTCCGCACTTATGGATTTATCCAATAACAAAATTGGTGACTCCACTGGGGAACAATCCCATTTTCTTGGTGACTTTTTGTATTTTTCTGTGGCCATTTTCTTTGGTTTCATTTTTCTCCTATCCTATTAGTCTCTGAGTCTTCAGGATATCCTGATAGACCCTCTGGGTCCAGAAGCTTGTTTAAATTTTACTTCATTTTTCAAATTTTTGCTTATGTTCAGGAATTCTTGCACTACACTTCATTGTAGCCTGTGAGAATAGGTAGAGTTCGCACTCTGTCCATAGGTTTCAGTGCGAGGTTCTCACATCCTGCACAAGGGTCACCTGGGAGAATCAGTGATTCTCGCACTGTGTTATATTGCCTGCCTGCGAACACTCTTCTTCAAAAATTTGAATTTGAGTTTTGTTTTTTCTAACTACCCAGATTAGTTTGATTGCCTCTTATGAGTCTCTTGGACCTCTGATTGGTATCTTCTTTGTCCTTGTTTGTGTGCATGAACAGTCTTAGGGTTTCAAGGCTTTTCTTGTCTTTTGTAGCTTGACTTTTATTTCTTGGCTTTTCTTGGGAAAACCATTCTCTCTGACTTCAGAAGCTGAGTGTGTCTGATTAGTTAAGAACCAGTGATTGGTTTGAAAGTTAAGTTTGCTTGGTTTTTCTCATTTGCTTAGGGTTTGAAAGATCATTTTCGTTTGCATTTGAAAAGATTAAATTGGTTTGCTTTGTATTTTTGCTTTCATTGAAAGAGTAGATTGGGTTATTTGCTTGTTCATTAATTTGATTTTTTGTACTCTCGTTGGCATAGTGAGGGTCCTTTTTGGAAAGTGAACAAAAGTTTTTTCTTTCAAAAACCTGTTTTTGTTTTTAGAAAACATTAAAAGATCAAATTATTGAGATTGTTGAAGTATTTGAAAAAGGCACATAAAGAATTGTCATTTGATAAGTGATTGTTTGCATTTACATTTTGAAGGAAATTTTGCATTGTAGTACAAGGTTGATTTGAAAATCTTTCTCTCTCTCCCATACATAGGATTCATTGAACGGAAAGTGAAATACTTCATTCTTATCCTTTCATTGTTGGGTCAGAGTCATACAACATAAATTTCATTTCCATTACCTTTGAGTAAACAACAGCTTGTAATAACACTGTGTAATCTTAAAATTTATCTAGTAACTCTTTTCTAGGGCTCTTTTACACCAACATTTAGCTAGGCTAGCGCTTTGGAGTAGGAAGAGAGATACACTCTCCAAAAGCACAAAACACACAATAGCATCTTGTGTTAGGGAGTGTTAAATTCCATTTGCAACATCTTGTCATAGGAAGCCCTTCTCACACAAGGGTCAAGCACTAGGTCGCATTGGTACTGACAGAGTTACTCACCCTACTTTGTTGGTATCAGTGTAGAGATTGCACGTATTACGGGGGTCACTCACGAGGTATACCCACAATGATAAGTGGAAGCCTTTTGAGCTGATTTTGGGCTTGATACCCTACCCTTGCATGTGAATCAGACTGTCGACTATTTCCCCAAGCATTATTGTTGTTTGTGGTGACCTTAATGGCCTGTCTCTCTAGGTTCTTACCCAAGGTGACTGTGGAGGGGAAAGTCTTCACGGTACCTGGAATTGACGTTGACCAAACTCACTTAGGCTCCTTGGAGGGTATACCCATGATTATGTGTGGGAGCTTTCACCAGGGTGTAAGTCCGTTAAGCAGGTCGTCAGCGTAAATTTTCCACCCTAGCCCCGCCCCTTCTCGTCTCGTTGTTGCAACGTTGGATTTCATCCCCAACTAGTGGCTTCGAAATTAGAAGGTCTTGCTTGCTTGGTGATTGCTTCCTAGATTTTGTTTACTAGCGTGTGTTGTTTGTTTCTTGAAGTTGATGACCATAGAATTTTCTTCACGAAGTTTGTCACTCATTCACAATAGCTCCTCCACGTCATTCACATAGAATGAGAGGTTTGTCTCCAGAGCATCCTGAAGGCACTCAACCCTTGTCTACAATTGCATTGGAGGGCTCTTCTCCACCAAGTGAAGTCTCAGTCGCTAACACGCCACAAATGGAACGCACTGATTCTCTAGAGCATTTTCGAATTACCAATACTCCAGAGGACTTTCAACTTCACCCTCATTCCGAGCAACCAAATAGACAACCGAATTCTTCCGGAGAATTAGTTGTGACATCTTCTGGATCATCCGTTGGACCTTTTTCGGGCACAAAAGGTCAAGATCCTTTTTGGTCTACACGTTTTAACCCCCAGGCCCTATTTGGTCCTGATCCACCTGTGGTCTTCAGACTCAATCCACCTGAGGTTTCTAAGGCAGAGAATGTTTCGTTGACTATCACTTATCACTTTACTATCCCTACTGAAATGGCCCATCTCCCGAATACTACGAGTGTCCCAACCAGTTTCACTGCGGCTAGTCTTAATCCTATAAACACGTAGAAAATGACCAATGTCATCCCGACACTACCACCGGGATACCATGCGTTTAATCCCACTCCTCTACAAACCCCATCTGGTTCTCCTAGTGGTCCTTCTTCTCCTGGGCACCCTATTCCTGGTTTTATTTTGACACTCCCTCAATTTCCTTCTAGACAACCTTTCTTGTTTTCCGCTGGAAATCCTAATCCTAGTGGCACTATCCCATCCATTACACCAAACGTGCAAATTCCTATTGGTGGACAAGGTTGTACGATTCCATTTTCTCTTACCGGACACGTTCCCATTACAACCCAATCCTTAGTTGGAACACTACCTCTGATTGGAACACAACTTCCGGTTGGAACACTACCTTTGATAGGGGGACCAATTCCACCTTTTGGACAAAATATACCTGATCCTTTGGCCCAGTATTGGAATCAGCTATTAAAAAATCCTCCTCAACCGACTGGGGGGCAGTAGCCTGTCCCTACTATCAGCCAACCGTATCTAGGTTTACCCAATCCTATTTGGGGTATGCATGCTCAAACTAATGTCCCCGCTCCAAGTTACAATCCTTGGGGCTACTATCCTCTCCAACCACCACCGAATTTGCCTAGGTCTTCCCATTATGGAAAGACTTCTTACGGTCCTACTGGTTTGCCGACAGGGCTTCCACCCCAAAGCCACCAATACTCGTAGGTGAATTGACAGTTACCTTTTCTTGCTACTTTGGATTTTCCTGATTTGTCTAGGATTTTAAATGATCCTATTCATCACTCTCCCCAATGGCCTGCTATTCCCACCAAGCTTCCATCGGACATTCCTAAATTCGACGACAAAGTGGGATAGGACCCGAACAATCATGTTATGACTTTTCACCTATGGTGTTCATCCAATTCGTTGATGGATGACTCTATTATTTTACGTCTTTTTCAATGAACCCTTGCCAGTTTTGCTGTGAAGTGGTATATTGAATTTCCACAAGGTTTCTTCTCTGATTTCAACACCCTAGCTATGGCTTTCCTTACGCATTACCAGTTACCAATCTGTTATGATACCGGGACTGAGATTTTGACTTCCTTCAAATAGAGTAAAGGCACTCATATATCAGATAATATTCATGAGTGGCGAAGGAGACGATGTCTCATTAAACTTGAAATCCCCAGTTACTGGTTGAATGGTTTACAAAGTCATTTGTGAATGAAATCGGTAAATACATTGCCATGGGTGGAGTTGTCACAGAAGAGCAGGCTATAAGTCATGCTCAGTATCTTGATCTCGTTTATTCACAAATGGGAACCCTTTATGATTTGTTACCTAAGTTACCTCGTCCTGGTGCTTCCAGCACTTCAACTACTCCAGCTGCCTCACATACAGCTGATGGTGTGATTGGTACTACTCAAGCCCACTCACATTCTGTTTCAAGAACAACCCCTAAATTTTCTTCTTCTAATGTACAAAATGCTCCATCTCCTGCCGCTCCCACCGGTAAAACTTTTGAGGTCAATGTTGTCCAATCTACCCCAGCCAGTAAAAAAAAATCTAAAAAGGGGAGAGGCAAGAATAAGGAGGGAAAAAATAATAATCAAGCAGAGAAAACTAAAACCACTCCTGTTGAAGATTGGGATAATTACAAACCCCACTACCCTTGCCTTATCTGTGGTGATGATCACTACACAAAGGATTTTCCACGACGTGTCGAGGTCACGAAGTTCCTTCAAGGAGCACCCAAACCATCTACACCAGCTGTCTTGTCCCAACCCTTCCCATCTCAGCATCAGGCTCAGTTGGTCATTCAAGACCAACCTTCCTCTTCTACCACATCATATGTTTTGATGTGTACTGGTGATTCTAAGAAAAATAATGTTGCACTCACGACTAGAGCCAAAGATTATACTCCATCTAAGGAGAAGGTTGACGATTTACCTCTCGCTTTGGTATAACCCTCTCCCACGATTCCGCCTACAAACGGTCCTCTTCATCTAGAACAACCGAGCCTTGATATAGTTCTGCAACCACCCCCAAAAGGTGTCGTTAGGAAATCGACTTTCAATCCTCATGCTCGTGTGGCCCAAAACTACAGTATTGTGGAAGATTTGGCCCAAGCACCTTCAGCGATGTCAGCCCTTAAAGTCCTTCAGTATTGTCCTTCACAACAGAAGGCTCTGTTGAAAGATATAGGTGGAATTGATCCGACAGATATGAATTTAATAATCTTTGACTTGGATGATCATATTCCACAGTTACCCCCGCAACTCGTGTTCCAGATACAAGTTGTTTTCTCTGACAAGAACATTTGCTGAACTGTTATCGACGAGGGTGCCTCAATGTGTGTAATGTCTTTTGCTTGTTGGAAAGACATTGGCTCTCCTCCCTTGAATGAATCACAAAACACTCTTAAAGCCTTCAATGGCTCTGGTTTTAAGCCTTATGACGTTCTTCCTTCATTGCCTATCACACTAGAAGGTAAGACAGTGCAAATTGAAGTGGAAGTCTTTGATGCTCCACTTGATTATAATATTTTGCTTGGTCGTAGCTGGATCGATTCCATGTGTTTCATTGTGTCAACACTTTTTCATGTAGTACATTTCCCTCATCAAGGAAAATTTGTTACCATTGACCAACTTACCTTCTTCAATTTTGATACTCGTACTGGCAACGTGTTGTTCATTGCTAAAACCCCACCGGGTTATGAGAATGTCGATGTAGGCCTTTTAAAGGACTCCTCGTTAATGGATACTTTTCCCATTCCACCACCCGATGTTCCACGCCCATCAGTTGCTTCTATCAACATGATCTCCACCGTGCCTCATGAACTTCATGCGTCACACGACCCTTGGATTGTCCCTGACCCTGGAGATCATCTTCGTTTTGGCGACGTCATGCCATTAAGTCCGGTTGAGTCTGCTTATCAAGCCATTCAATCAGCAACACCTTCTACCCCCTCTCTTGATGAGTTGTCTCCCGATCCTTTTCGTGTTATTTTTCCCACTGACGAGATGATAATTTCCGTCATGGAGGACACCCCTTGGGATGATGGGCATCATCATTCTATACTTTTTCTGGAGCAACAGACTCTTGAGAACTACCAATGGATTTCGACTTTGTCGACCGTTGTTGTCATTTCGACGGTTCCTGCAACTTCACACGATGTGTTTACTAAAAGGAACTTAAGTAATATCTCGCCCATGATTCCCATTGATATATCCATTAAACCTGGGATAGTCGAAAATGTTCATATTGGAGCTTCGTGTTCTTCCGACGAAATCCTCACTTATACATATCTGTTCAAAGAATTTTGTGACATCTTCACCTGGAGTTACGAAGAGATGCCAAGTATCGACCCTGATATTGTTGTACATGAGATAAAAACATACCCTGGAGCTAAACCTGTCTAGCAACGCCTTCGTCCAGTTCATCCCCGTAAAGCGGCCACTATAAAGCTCGAAGTTGAAAAACTTTTAAAAGTCGGCTTTATTTATCCGGTGACTCTTACAGAATGGGTTTCCAATCCTATCCCGATTGACAAAAAAGGAGGCAGTATTCGAGTGTGTGTTGATTATAGGGATATTAACAAAGCTTGTCCCAAAGACAACTTTCCTACCCCCTTCGTCGACCAGATTGTCGATGACTGTGTTGGAAGTGAAATCTTCTCTCTCATGGATGGTTTCTCTGGCTATAATCAAATTAACATTGCTCCCGAGGACCAACATAAGACTTCTTTTATTTGTCCTTGGGGTACTTTTGCCTATAGGAAACTCCCTTTTGGTCTTAAGAATGCGGGCACCATGTTTCAATGGGTTATGTCTTATGCTTTTCACGATATAAAGCATATCATTCAACCCTATTTGGACGATTTACTAGCTCATTCTATGCACAGAGTCAATCACCCTACCCACCTCCGAGCTATTTTCGTTCATTGTCAGTTCTATCGTATACGTTTAAATCCTCATAAATGCATTTTTTGCATAGAATCTGGCTGCCTTCTAGGTTTTATTGTTTCGTGTTAAGGGATCCAGGTGGATCCTATTAAGGTTGAGGTGATTCTTAATCTCCCTCCTTCTACACTATGCCAGTTGCAAAGTTTGCAGGGGAAAACAAACTTTCTTCATCGTTTTATCCCTAATTACGTCGAGATAACTCGTGGTTTTACACGGCTATTAAAGAAAGATTCATAGTTCATCTGGGATACCGTTGCTAACAATGCCTTTGAAGCTTTAAAGTTGTCCCTCACGCGAGCTCCGCTTCTCTTTCCTCCCGATTACAGTTGTGATTATTTCCTTTATCTTGCTGCCTCGGAGTACACTATTGGCATGGTTCTCGTCCAAGAGGATGATGTGCACGATGAACATGTTGTTTACTACTTGAGTCAAAGTCTAACAACAAATGAAATCAAGTATCAACATGTTGAAAAACTGGCCTTGGTTGCCGTTCAAGCTGTCCAACATTTTCGACATTATATCCTCTGACGTAAGACTACGGTGATTTCTCATTGTAACCCTATGCAACATATTTTGACATGTCAATTGCTTGGGGGCAAGTACTCCAAATGGATTGTCATACTCCAAGAGTTTGACTTGGAATTTGACCGTGCCAAGTCTAAGAAGTCATTAGTTTTTGCTGAGTTGATATGTGATTTTCCTCATTCTGCAATGGAAAATGTAGCAGTAGATTCATTACCCGATGAATCTCTTTTCCTTATTAGCACTGACGATCTTTCGTATGGGGATATCATTATATATCTCCAAACCCAGACTTTCCAGCCTGCTTTGTCTGGTACTGAACGATGTCACACACACTATCAAGCACGTCAATACATTATCCTCGGGGATACTCTTTATCGTCGAGGAATTGACTCTATTTTTAGACATTGTATGACATTTTTTGAAGCCGAGAAAGATTTGAATGACTGCCATTCCGGAGCATGTGGTGGTCATATGTCTGGGTATGCTACTACCCAGAAGATCTTATGCACAGGATATTTTTGGCCTTCTTTGTTTAATGACTGCATTACTGCTATTCAAAAATGCCATACCTACTATACCTACAATCAAAAAATCCAGTCACATCCTGCTCCTCTTCATCCTGTGGTCTCAGTTGGTCCTTTTGCAAAATGGGGCATTGATTTCATGACATGTCACCCTCACTCGGCCGGGGAGCATGGTTACATCATTGTAGCTGTTGATTACTTTACAAAATGGGCCGAGGTGATGCCAACATTCGATAATACTGGAAATACCGCAGTGTTATTTCTTTTTAATCAAGTCATAGCTCGTTTTGGTGTGCCCCAAGCTATCGTCACTGATCACGGTATCCACTTTATGAATTTTATGATGTCTGAGCTTACGAAAAATTTGGGTCTTCGTCATGATAACTCAAAGCCCTATTATCCACAAGCTAATGGTTAGGTTGAAGTGATCAACAAAGTTCTTATAACTATGCTTCGATGGATGATAGGAATTCATAAAACAAGTTGGCACACAATGTTTTTTTCAGCATTGTGGGCATACCGGACATCTGTCAAATCTGTTACTGGGTTTACGCCTTTTTGATTAGTCTATGGTGTGGAAGCCATTCTTCCTATAGAATGCGAGATACCTTCTCTGAAGCTAGCTGTAGAACTGTTACCCAACACTTTTGCTGAAGAAGAACACCTCTTGTATCTAATGCGATTAGACGAGACTCGACATAACGCCACTCTAGTAATAGAAGCCCAGAAGAAACGTGTCAAGGCAAAATATGACAAGCATGTCAAGCCTCATGTTTTCTCCGAAGGTGATCTTATTCTTCTCTATGAATAGGATTGGGATGTGTTAGGAGCTGGGAAATTCGAACCCATGTGGTGAGGTCCTTATATTGTTCACCAAGTTTTGGAAAAAGGAGCATATGAGCTGGTAGATTATGATGGTATCCCTTTGAGTGAACCCAGGAATGGGTTGTACTTGAATACGTACTATGCATAAATCATTTGTGCACAAGTACATGTATTTTAATATATCATACTTTGTGTGTGTTACTATATTTTTCTTTTGTCGTTATCTAGTCTCTTCCCTTATGTGACGTTGTGTTTGATTTCCAGATGTTGGAGTCTTTACTACCCTTTATTGGCTTCGCTGATGGTGCTAGCCGTAGTACTCAGAACCTTGCATCCACTGCGTGGGCAATCTATGCCCCAACAAACAAAATTGTATCTTTATGAGGTGTGTTCCTCGACCGTGCGACCAACAACATTGCAGAGTATAGCGTCGTTATTGAATTATTGGTTGATGCTATCTCACTCAAAATTTTTCATTTGGTTGTGCGACTTGACTCACAGCTGGTAGTACTACAGCTAAGTAATATCTACTCTATTCAAATTCCTACTTTGTTACGGGTGTATTTGCGAATTTGTCTGTTGGAACGTTATTTTGATCACATTGAATATCAGCATATTCCTAGATGTCTTAATACATTAACAGATGCATTGGCTAATTATGTATTGGACAGACATTTGAATCATTTGTAAAGAAAACACATTAAAATTCACACAATATAAAGTAAACCGGTAGAAGCCATCTGTATATATAACGATCAAAAGAGTTTTTACAAAAAGTTTGTCCGAAGACCAAAATATCAAAAATTGAAGCTTATAGCTTCTACAAACTGACATCATGGATGACGTTCACGGTAACACATGACTGTCCTAGCAACTCTACAGAGCAATTGACTCATAGCTGTTGATACCCCTACAGTATGACGTTGATCGTGTCGTGGAACCTCTTCCAGAGTCATATCTGGAATGTTTGCTGTCAGGCCCTCTAAATTCTGTTCCACCACCTGATAATCTTCAGCATATTGTGGTGTTGCTACTGCTGCCTCTCCTCGCCTCTAGATAGGAGAAGTGACAGGAGGTCTATACGGTCCAACATCTGTGTTGTCAACAAATGATTTTGTATTAGTCTTTGGATGAATATATAAAACAAAAACATTTGAATATGATAAAAAATTCAAAAACATTTAAAAAGAGAAAATGGATGTAATTCTTACCGAGGTCACCCCACTGAGTATCTTCAGGTAGTGCTAAGTCTGGATCTCCTCAAAAATCCAACCCGGCATATGCGTAGTCATCCACCATCAACATCTAGGTTTGAAGCTAGTCAAAGAAAATATCATCGTACTTGACGATCGGTCCTGCTACGTGCCAGGCCATGAGCTGACACCATCTCAACATCCTTGGATCCCTGGGACTCAGTATGTTCCAATCAACCTGTAGTCTAAATGAGGGGACCCTCTCAAGGAAGAAGGACACCAACAATGATCCATACCCGAATTTCTTTAGGTCACCTCGCCTACATTTGGTCAATTGTTTTTTGATACTGCGAAGCACAACATCTGCCCAATTGAATACTCGAGGCTTAGTACACTTGATGGTGTACTGGAAGTAGCTCTGTAATGCCATATGAGGAGCCAAACTACCAGCCATCCAAGCTATAGTAAAAAGGATAGTGCGAAGGGTCAAGTCTTGTACCCCCTAGATAGCCACTTTTCCTTTTTACCTTTCAGCCTCGGGTACACAGTATTGATTGCAGTACTCACTCATCTTTAGCCCACCACCTCTACTACCGGTCAGGCTCACATAGGATCTACGTCAGGACAACCCGGTCAAAAAGTATATGTCCTCAATGTCTATGGATAGTGTGTGAGCTCCCACATGAAAAACCTATTGATCTGGGTCCCACATACGGACCAGGTACTCTAGTAGTCTGACTTGGGCCCTCATGCTCGGGATGCGAAAGTATTTCAAGAGCCCACAATCTCTCAATGCAGCTATGGTAGGAGGATGATTATCGACCATTGCATTATCCTCCTCATGTTCCCTTTCACGCCACTCAAGCACCATGTTTATGGTCAATTATCTGCACAAGGAACATAAAAGGAGGATTAATAACTTTTCATGCTTTAGATCTTTTTTCATTGGCTAAAAAATTTAAATTTTTTTGGAGTTTGCGGTTCTCGCAGGTGCCCCATTAGCACAGTGTGAGAACCTCACAGGTGGCTTAAGGCTCACCTGTGAGAATGCATCATTCTCGCAGGCCCCATATGGGCTGCCTACGAGAATTCCAACGCGCATGTAGGGTTCAAAAAACAACTTGAAACTGCAGATTTAACCAATGAAATTAAAAATTTAAACCATGAAAATGTTAAGGATGAATAGCTTACCTTAATGTCACAGATGGCTTGTTGAATGGTCTCTTGTAGCTCCCGTAAATGAATGCCAAACTCAAAAGGTAAAAAAGGGTAAAAGAGGGGTTTTGGAGCTCAATAGTGGAAATGCAAAATGATGTGGTAAAAATGATTATTTACTCATTTGATTTACTTTTTACTGTCATTTTGGGTTTTTTATGCTTATTTATTGATTAAACCTAATTTATAATATCAAGATGAGTGTAATGACTTGCAGGTGTGATGATGTTGATAATTAAATACAAGGGTATGGCCATATTTTTTCATTATGGCGTGCTTTTTATTGTTTTTACGGTTTTCACATAAAACCTCGAGCGTAGTTTTTGTCTGTTCTTGCGCTCGTAAAAAACATGAGAACGTGGTCGAGAATAATTTTATCACTTTTTCAAGATCAATAAGGATATACGAAAAATGAACCCCCCTGGAGTCCTCTTTAAGCTCTTTTCAGACTCTCTAAACATGAAAAGATCGCCGAGCGACCTTGCTATTTTCATGCTCGATAAAGTATTTGAAATAAGTGTCTGGTGAGCGATAATTTATCTCTTTTTCGGTCTCTTCTAGACTATATTACAAAAAAGGAACTGAGAGAGTTCTCTTTTTAGTGTTTTTCTAAACTCTATAATCTTGAAAAACCTTCGAGTTTTCTATCTCTGGACTCGTTAAACAAACATTGACAGAACCGTGATGGGACTGAACCACTCCTTCTTAGGGTTCGTTAAATATACTCTGAGGGACTCGTCCGAAGGATGAGCTTATATCAACAAGCATATTTTATCCTCCCCAAGCTTGTGTAAAAATAAAGAGGTACTTGCCAGAAATGGTGGGGGAAAATTTGGGAAAGGGATATGTTTCATCTTCATATTGATTAGCAGTAAGTGTCGCTCTTGAACATGACACCCCCTATTCCTATTCATCATTTGAAGCCAGTTTGGGAACTCCATTTTGTTAGCGTCGGAAGTCAGTCCTAGATTGCTTGCAGGAGAAGAGCCCGACACCCATCAGGTTAATGTCACGATTTGTTTATAAAGGGGTGATCAAATGGAGGTAAACTCAGAACTATATTGTCTCAACTCTGAAACTAGGCCAGGCAAGCATGGGCGAGTGAGGTCTTAGATAAACTCCAAACAGTGAGTTGTAATAAGGGTGAGCAGGTGGAAGACTTGCATGAGAAGAGTGCAGGGGTCTGTTATAAACATCAGGTTTCTAACAGACTGTGAGAAGAAACGTCCAAAGTCAAGATCTTCTTACATCCGAATGCAGAAGACCAAAGAATACAATAACGCAACAACAAATCATTTATCATAACGTTACTGCAACAATTCATGCGAATCATTCAATCATGAACTCTCTGGTATAAGGCGGAAACATAGACAGAACAGGAAAACTGTTGTCATAAAACAAGAAATCTCAAACACAGATGCATAACCATAGAACTAGAAAGATCATTAAAACTTTACAGTCCGGAGCTTTGCTCTACCATCCCCCATTACAAAATGGCAAAAATGCCTACATATACTCTTTCCTTCCTCTCACCCAGTAGAGGCATCTCATAATTTTCAATGGGTGACATCTCCTCAATCAAATATGTCCTTTGTCCCCCTGTCATATGCTTCTTTAATTTAGCATGGTTCACGCCATGGGGTAGCTGAGCCCTTTGAATGTTGAATTGGTGTGTGCAGGTTCCTCTGATGATTTGAAGACTCGGCGTGGCCTTCCTGAAGAGAACCAGTACAGGGGACCCTCCCGGGTAGATTTTCGGTTGGGACCTCCATACTCTTCAATAAATGACTGAGGAGAGGCCTCAACCACCCTCTCTTCTCTGCATTCATTCCTAGCAGCTACTGGGATTTCACGTTGAATCAACACCCAGAGAATGTAGTGCTTCCTCTCTTTGAATCTGAATTCGGCGCCTTTGGCTTCCCAGTACAGCCCCTTCTATTCCCCAGGGTGACCATGGGCTATGACCTTACGCCTATCTTCCAGAGTGTTGTCGGTGTTTCGGGGTTCACAGATGAGAAAGGATCAATACCTTTCTCTTTCAAAGTCGTGATGGGCGTAACGGTCGCCATGCGTCCCTCCAAAAAGAATGGATGAAATGGATTTTCGGTGCTTTGGGACCCGAGTGGCCAAATGTCAAACACAAGTGCCCCTCTTCCAGGCTTGTTCTCTTATGACCAGGCGCCAGAACCATGGGCCCGATCCTGAGTGCTATTGGGAATTTGGGGTTCGGGGTTTCAAAATGCATGAAATGAGGGGTGTCTACTCCTCAAAACCCTGATATGCGATATGCCAACAGGCTTGACACATGTCCCAATGAGATCGGACGGTCCAGACGTTTTGGCCCGTGGCACTTCTCACAGCTAAACCTTAGGCAAATGGTTATCCCCGAAGTCTCGATGGCCAACGATCCACTTCTATGAATGGATCTCGGCCGTCGATGGCAAAACTTTGCCCACTCGCTTGACTTGCTACTACAAAATGAGATTCTCTCGCATTATGTTCAGGTGCTTTCCGTGCAAACTGCAGACCTGGGTATGCCTAATCCTGAGACAAGAAATATTGCTAACATTAGGATCCATGGGGGATAGATTCATCCCTGTGATGCTCTAAGAACTCTTTCCGCAGCTTCAGTGCCTTGCTGTTGGGCTATGGAGTCAAGCTCAAACCCCCTGCTGAGAAATATATGCTAAAAAGTAAAAGCAACAAAATAAAGATACATGCTCAAAGAGCTTATTTATATACAATCCTAAACTAATGAAACACTTTTACATGGGGCTAGGTGAAAGAAAACTTCCACCATAGCCATTCAAGCAGCTTCCTGGATAGAAGCTCCTTCCTTCTGTCAATGATCATCAGCAGATGGTGTAGTCATGACAGCAGAACGGTTACACTCATCAACTCCTCCTTACAGGCTGGAGTTGAGATGAAATAGGGCGACTCCAAGGCATAGGGGAAATGCCACTCCATGTATTTGCTGACAGGGTCATCGAACAAGTGGACATTTCCAAGGAATTGGTGACATACAACCTCTTCTGCTACACAGTTGTTCACATGTGGCCGAATGTCTCTGATAACCACAGGTGGGTGAATAACTGAAGTAGGCTCGCTGATCTCAGGTGGTGGTTTCTCACTAACTAGCTCTAAACAAAGGGCAGACTGCCCCTCTGGTTCTTTTTCCTCCTCTTGTTGTCTCTCCTCCAGAATGGTGATCCCGTCAAAAATATTCGTTTCAGGGATAGTGGGACCCGCTGCTTCTGGTTGCTCATACATAATCTTCTTCTCTTTAATCTTAGGTAAAAATATATCGTGAGAAACTCCCTGGAGAAAAAGAGAGGAAACCTCTTCCACAATAATTTCTTCTTTACAAACGGGAAGGTCTCTGTCCTTAGAAACTGGGTTGCTAGGAATATCTGCTTCAATCCAACATTTAGGTGAGCCATCTACCATGCACCACATCTACTCTCCAAACTCAAAATCTCCATAAGAGGCGTGTTGATATTTATGAACATCTAAAAGAATAGACGCATCCGATATGATGTCGAAAGATTCCATTCTCGAGCTAACACCACTAATATCATTCAACACCTCAAATTTTTCACAGCAGATGCTTTCCTTCACAGTAGGGGCTTCATCACGGACCTGGTCTTCAGGGCTAGTAGAGGCTTCACGAAGCAAAGAAAATTATTCACAACAATTTTCATACAAACAATCAGCTGGATAGTAATCTTTACAAAAAGAATTGAACACTATATGAAAACCTGTTAAAGAGAGGATGCTCGTAGTGGGAAGAGATCGACACCATTCAAGAGCAGCTCCCTTCGATGAATACCTAAAGAGTTTAATCTGGACATCCTCATGCGTGATATTGTGTCGGTGGATAGCCTCATGGAAGTCCAGTAAATGCTCAGCTGGTTCTTCCCAATCTGATGCGTGAAATTCCGGGAGGAAATCTTCCCATTGGTCTCTATCAGGAAGTGCACTAGGAAAAACAACTATCTGAGAAAAGTCACAGAAAGAAAACCTTTGAGCCAGAATTTTCTCCATATCGAACCAATGGAGTTGCCAATCGATCCTCAAATCATGGATTCTCCAGGTGAAAGATGCGCAGCTTCAAGTGTTTTTGGTCCTTGTTCACCATCAAAGGCCAGATCTTTAACATTTTCGTTACCCCAGGAAGCTTCTCAGGCTGAGAAAGAAACTGTTGAAACCTTCTTGAGAAAGATCCTTAGGGTCAGCTTTTAGGTGTGCTAACAGTAGTCACAGCTGAAACAGTGATGTGGAAACAATGGAGTCACCAAAGTGGAGTCGCCAGGTGCACAGTAGCAATCTTTAAGGGATCTGATGTTTGATGCACCTTCAAAATCAGAGGCTTAATGTCATTCTGCCCAGGGAAAATCTTCAAATTCGTCCTTGGCAACGGTGCCAGAAATGTTAGCGTCAGAAGTCACTCCTGGATTTCTTGCAGGAGCAGAGCTCGACACCCATCAGTTTAATGTCACGATTTGTTTATAAAGGGGTGATCAAATGGAGGTAAACTCGGAACAATATTGTCTCAACTCTGAAACTAGGCCAGGCAAGCATGGGCGAGTGAGGTCTTAGATAAACTCCAAACAGTGAGTTGTAATAAGGGTGAGCAGGTGGAAGACTTGCATGAGAAGAGTGCAGTGGTCTGTTATAAACATCAGGTTTCTAACAGACTATGAGAAGAAATGTCCAAAGGCAAGATCTTCTTACATCCGAATGCAGAAGACCAAAGAATGTAATAACATAACAACAAATCATTTATCATAACATTACTACAACAATTCATGTGAATCATTCAATCATGAACTCTTTGGTATAAGGCGGAAACATAGACGAAACAGGAAAACTATTGTCATAAAACAAGAAATCTCAAACACAGACGCATAATCATAGAACTAGAAAGATCATTAAAACTTTATAGTCCGGAGCTTCTCTCTACCATCCCCCATTACAAAGTGGAAAAAATGCCTACATATACTCTTTCCTTCCTCTCGCCCAGTAGAGGCATCTCATAATTTTCAATGGGTGACGTCTCCTCAATCAAATCTATCCTTTGTCCCCATGTCATACACTTCTTTAATTTAGCATGGTTCACGCCATGGGGTAGCTAAGCCCTTTGAATGTTGAATTGGTGTGTGCAGGTTCCTCTGGCGAGTTGAAGACTCGACATGGCCTTCCTAAAGAGAACCAGTACAGGGGACCCTCCCGGGTATATTTTTGGTCGGTACCTCTATACTCTTCAATAAATGACTGAGGAGAGGCCTCAACCACCCTCTCTTCTCTGCATTCATTTCTGGCAGCTACTGGGATTTCACGTCGAATCAGCGCCCAGAGAATGTAGTGCTTCCTCTCTTTGAATCTAAATTTGGTGCCTTTGGCTTCCCAGTATAGCCCCTTCTACTCCCCAGGGTGACCACGGGCTGTGACCTTATGCCTATCTGCCAGAGTGTTGTCGGTGTTTCGAGGTTCGCAGATGAGAAAGGATCAAGACTTTTCTCTTTCAAAGTTGCGATGGGTGTAACGGCTGCCACACGTCCCTCCAAAAAGAATGGATGAAATGGATTTTCGGCACTTTGGGACCTGAGTGGCCAAATGTCAAACACAAGTGCCCCTCCTCCAGGCCTATTCTCTTATGACCAGGTGCCAGAACCATAGGCTCGGTCCTGAGTGCTATCAGGAATTCGGGGTTCGAGGTTTCACAATGCATGAAACAAAGGGTGTCTACTCCTCGAAACCTCGATATGTGATATGCCGATAGGCTTGACACCTGTCCCAATGAGATCAGACGGTCCAGACGTTTGGCCCATGGCGCTTCCCGCTGCTAAACCTCGAGCAACTGGTTATCCCTGAAGTCCCGATGGCTAGCGATCCGCTTCTATGAATGGATCTTGGCCGTCAATGGCAAAACTTCACCCGCTCACTTGAATTTCTACTACAAAACGGGATTCTCTTGCATTATGCTCTGGTGCTTTCTGTGCAAACTGCAGACCTGGGTATGCCTAATCCCGAGACAAGAAATATTGCTAACACATTTGTCTCTCATTCGATTTGCTACAAGGTCATTCTCTGTGTCATCTTTGAGTCAATGTTGCCAAATCATTGGTCGTGTTGTTCATATGTTCAAGAGAAGTCCATCTAAAACCCATATCGAGTCATCCATCTGCAATTGTCCATTCTCTCCGTGTCGGCCTTCCCTATGTCCAGTCCAATTTGCAAAATGTCCAGTCCAATTTTCAAAATACCCTGTTTCACCTTCAAAATCTTTTACTCATTTCATGTCATTGATGGGGGATACATCAAGGCCCTCCTGTGATGAGTTTTGTTCCGTCGACTTCAACTCATTATCCGGAATCAAGACTTATAAATTATTTGGTACCTTGGAGCTTGCATGCCTCAATGGCAGGTTTCCTCGCTTTTGACAGTGGGTTTACATCATTGACCCCTAATCAAAAGAATCCATCGGATGTTTGACATCAACTCATTTATTCACACTCGATGGATTGTACTATGGTACCTTGGGAGTCATTGACATCAATGGTGATTTCCCTCACACTTGTTAATGGTTTTATCATTGGCCGGTAATCAAGTGGTTTCTACCATGTTCGACTTCAACACATGTAATCACATGGTTAGATTCGTAATTTGGGCGACAAGATTAAAGACCCTGGATATTATCTTTGTGATCTAGGTTGTGATGGAGTATGTATAATTTTCAACACATAGATCCACTGTGTATGTTTCGTGGCTATGTCGTCTTGATTTGAAATTTCTTGCATAGATCCACAGTCTATTCCGGTGGCTATGCTATATTTTGATGGCATGGATCCACAGTGTATGATTGGTGGCCATGACCCATGTCTACAATGTCATCAGTCTATGATCTGAGTATGGGAATGCCTACCTCATAATTGGTATATATGATATTCTGCAGATGCTTGGTTGTATGTAGGTTTCCGATTAGATGTGCTCCTGGTTCCCGACACACACATGTAGCTTACAAAGTATATCAGCTGTCACTGGTTCCAACCTCATACTTTGGGGGGCATTCTGTTACCCATGATTTTGGTCATGATGATGATGTATTGATGATGGTGTATTCGGGCTCTTCATTAGAACTTTCTCCTGAGAAACGCTACCTTCATCTCTTTCCAAAAATCACATTTTTTTAGGAATGTTCGCAGGCTGCTAGTACATTTACCTACGAGAATGTATGATTCTCTCACGCTGCCTTAAGCCAGCTTGTGATAAGTTCACAATGTGTTGAATTTCTAGGGTGCGAACTCTTTCTAATGAAGGGAAAAAGATGAATTCTCGAAGCTTCTAGAAGGGAATCTTCTAGAAGGATCAGATGGCATTCGAATGGTTATCCTAGTACTGGATTTCCTGATATTTTGGGATCATTCCTATCCAAGTAACCAATTCATTCTCTCCTATATATTGAGTTAATTCTCATGGAAAAGGTTAAGAAAACAAGGTTAAGAAAGAATCATTGGAGAAGTGGTGAAAGACTGTGTGAAGGATTGATGCTACAGTAGCTAAGAACTCTAGCAAGTTTATCAAAGTTGGTTGATATTCTTCATACAAGTGAGAAAGTGTGTGTGTCAGAGCCAAGGGAAATCAAAAGGAAGTTTGCAACATCAAGGCTCAGGTTGTAATATTTACTTTCCATCAATATGATACAGTAATATGTCCCTTTCCCATAAAGCTAATTCCATTTTATTGTATAACTCCTTGATCATATACATAGATTTACTCTTGAATAGATTGTGCTTTATTCACTCCACTTGGTTTGTACTTTTTTGGAGCGAAGCGGGAGCAACAAATACCAACGGAAGCGATTATAAGGTATGCAACTTGTTCTTGCCTCTTAGTTCATTCAATAGTCAAAATCTAGGGAAAGAGTATTATTCTGTCTTGCTTTCTTCTACATCCAGGTGGATCTAGGGAGATCGGTTTGTGTCCGCACTTACGGATTTATCCAATAACGCCCAACTAGGCATGCAATTTCCATTGTTTTGCTCACCCAAGTGATGAAATGGGCAGTACAATGACCATGAGGTCAAAATTTTCATAGAAACTAAGTTGATTGACCTGTCAGAGACCCAAAAAGACATCTTGAGGGATGAGCTAGGATTGGGTGGTTAGAAAGAGGAAGTTCAACAAAAAGAGATCGAAACCTTGACAACCAATTACCAAGTAAGTACTGAACCTATTATTGATTCTTCAATTTTTTTTTATACCTTGCTAGCTGATGAACAACAAATAAAGTTCAAGCCATCAGAGCATATGAAAGAAGTGTAGGAACCAATCCTAGAATAGATACACACAACAAGGAGGCTATAAAACACTCTAAAATGGGGAGAACAACAAATCCCTGAGCTTGTTAATGAGGTTGTCGATATAAATGAGATCTCTTATGACAGGAAGAAGAAAGGTATCATGAAGAGGGCCACCAAGAAGAGAAGACTCAAGCTGGATAGCTCAATTCTTATCACCACGGAGGAGAAGTTTCTCAATACAAAACATGCAAAGACGTCTGAGCTCATCAATGCATGGATTTCTATCATGGGTTCCATGTTGGATAGATAAAGGAGAGATGAAAAGGAACTAGTCACCACATTAAAGTAGCTAGATCATCTGTTCCATTTGGAAAAATACTATCAAGACTTAACGCAGGCCATGATGTTCTTGAAGAGTGAGTTCCAAGATGCTTATGCAAAGTTCACAAGTGAAAGACATCTTTTCACTATAGGTATACCCAATTTCTATGAAGATAACCTTATGGCATTGTCAACCTGCAAGGATATGGAGAGGTGGTATGTAAAAGCATACCAAGTTGTAGAAATAATTGATTACATCAGTGCAATGCAAAAGGACCAAGACAGAGAAGAACATGGGATTCAAGTGTTAAGGGATAGCATCATTTCTTGGATTAGGAAAGAAATCAAATACTAGGTAAGTATGGCCCAGGAAACTCAATGGGGGATACAAAAAAAGTGGGCCGAGTGAGAAAAGGGTTGGGAAAAAATCAATCAGGAAATGAAAGGAATTGGCCTCCCAGAATTCGGCTCAACTGAAGACTTTGTCGACCTGCATGACATAGTCAAGCAACATCCAAAACAAGAATAAACATGGAAATTAGAGATCACATAGGTGGAAAGCATGGCACTAGGTCAAATGCAACAATTTATGGAGCACCCGATCAAGGCTCATGTAGTTCTGGAGTGGTTGAGCACCAAAATAATCAAATACAGAGAATGGGGAGAATGGGGAGTAGAAGTGAAAGAAATTATTTCAGCCTCGATGGAACAGCACAGGTTCCCATATGAAAACACCTGCAAGGATATTTTCATCAAGTGGTCGGAATATGAGAAGATTCATCCACTCTAGTAGAACCATGAGATGATGCCCATAGAACAAAGACATCAAGCGCCATGTGGTGATTTTTTGTTTTACTTAACTTAAACTTGTAGCAACTATTTTTAGTTAGTGATTCTTTATAAATAAAGGGATTAAACTTTTAGCAAGGGTCTGTGGTTTTGGGAAAATACCCTCTTTTTGGAATTGTAAAGAACTATTTTTGAACAAACTTAATTGAGAAGTATTTTTTAGGACTAGAGACAAAATTATGTTTTTCATCAACGATGTTATGTGATTGAATTAAGGAGGAATTACTTCCAACTTTATTTCAGTAATTGATGCTATAACGAGTAAGAGTTTATGAATCTATTGATAAAATATCTATTTCAATATTTTTGTAGTTCTTGTTCTTAATAATGGAAATAAAATTGTTGTGTTAAAGTGTGATTAATGTTAGATCTAAGGAAACTATTTTTCTTACCATCATCTTATTACATGCATATTTTTTTTCTTACAATAATTGTATCTCATTCAATGATGAAATACCAACAAGTTAACGTATTAGTACTAGGCTTGTGATAGGTGTGTATATCTTTGTCTGCATGCTTGAGCATGAGGGCTATCCCAAGCTCAACCTTCCTCAGTAGTTAAGAATTCCTTCTACTAGTTGGTTTATACCAACACACCTTATTTTATCACAATCATATAATAAAAGAAAAGACAAAAAAGAGAACATTTAAAATGAACGATGAACTTTCATAAGACGACATCCTGTCAATCACCAAATAAAGCCCATCGATAAATTAGCTAGATTGAAATATATGGAGAACCATGCTACCATCAAACACTGTAGAGTCTAATTCAGCCTCTAAGGCGAGTTTGGTTCATGTTGTTGAGTTAAAGGGATCTCATACCCCTTAAAAGAATTGGCGCTAGAAGGAGGGGAATGAATGAATGGATAACAATATTTCTAATATAATATCTCATGTAGTCGACATATTCAAAACATACCACATGCATGGCTAGTCATTCTCAAGATATCCCACATACAAAGATTACTCCCAAAATGATTAAATCTCCCCAGCACGAGGAAGAAAACCTATTCCCTTAAATACCTTATGCTCTTCCTCATGAGGATTTGAACCAAATCAGAAGAATCACAAGAGCTTACGCTCAGCAAATTGGATCGTTTCCCTTAGCCCCATTACTTCCTTGTAGAGAAAAAGTAAGTAGACCAGTGGTCGATACCATTGACCAGGTTTTTTTCCACGTAGTAGAAGACCTAATAGATTTTTCCCTCATTGATATTGAACAACCCCTTAATATAATCCCCAAAACACCAGCTGGTAACTACTCGAAATCGGATGATTTCGAATCTGACAAGGAAGGGTTTAACTTGGATCACTCAGTTTTAGAATCAGATGACATGGAGGATAATAACAATAATAACATAGAAATGGGAAATCCACCTCCAAATAATCAACCTTGGTTTCCCAGAGATTCTCTGGTAAGCCCAGGATCGGTACATAACCTCCCTCGACATCAAGAAAAATTACTCCCCAAGTTTGACCTTGAAACCTCCAGATTGCCGAAAGACCATATTAAAAAGTTCATACTAGATATAAGACTAATGAACGTAAAACATGAGGATGTATTATGTAGACTTTTTCCCTATACCTTTGAGAATTAATCTTTGACTTGGTATTTTAACTTGCCCGTAGGGTCCACAACTAGTTGGACGAAGTTTCAAAAATATTTCGTAGAAAAATTTGCAGAAGAAAATACCATAAGAGCTTTGATGGATGAACTCTTTTCCACCACCATGAGTTCAAAAGAGAAGGTTAAAGACTTCAATCAATGGCTTACCACTATCCTAAACAAGTTTCAACCTAAAGATAAACCTACTCAGGAGTTTCAAATTGAGGTATATGATGATGCTCTCCCTTCTTCTATTTCCATGTTTTTGAAAAGGGATTCCAAAGATACCCTAGATGAAAATTTTGAGGAGGAAAAAATGTTTGAATTCAAAATGAAGGGATGAAAAGAGGGCCAGGTCTCACTAGTTAATAAGTAAGTTCATCCTCCACCTAGGAGAGGACTGTTGCTGACTAGACCTCTAGGAAATAAAATAGAACAAGGTCTTGAAAAAGCAAGCAGAGACATAGAATAACTACAACGAATGATAAAGAAACTATCAAATGAGATCGTAGATATGAAAAGAAGTGTCGAGGAAGGAAATGAAGGTCAAAGGCCCTATCAAACCTTTTTCAAGAGAAACCCACCTTTCAAATCGATTGATCCTCCCCTAGCCAACTTAAACATTGACCTGGGTAATGTAGCATTTGACTCTTTTAGTATGTATCATCAAGAGACCATTATGAAAGAGATTGTCCCCAATGGGTGCATGCTATGAATTTCATGGCCAATCGGTTCCTAGATGAAGTTTACCTTACCTAACAGTCAAGCGACTCAGTGGTAAACATCATCAATTAGGAGGAAGTTGAACCCCCGAAAAAAACAACCATGTTTTTATGGGATCCTGACTTGTCTATGCCTCTCGATGATGTATTTAAGGTTCAAGAACCATCCGCTGCATTTTTGGCTATGCAAATGCGAAGTAAGGGTCAACCGGTCTCAAATGACCTTACCATTGTCCAATATTCTAGGGGAAAACAAACAATTGATCACTCGAAAAGACATTTTGTCTCCCAAAGTAATCCTATAAACATCCATACGGGGGAATCACCCAAGCTAGACTACAACATAGTAGAAGACTTGAAAAAATTGAAGGCTAATGTGTCAGTCATGGACATGTGTAGAATTCCTTAGCAAAATGACCTTTTGTTACAAGCCTTAAAGTCAATAGAATCCCCTATAGCAAGAACTGACATAGGGGATGTTCCCTCTCTCATAGATACAAATAATAATCCAAAAGGAAATCCGTTTGTCCCACCTTTCCTTTTATTGTTTGAAGTCTTCAATAGAAATGTCCATAATTGTCTAGTCGACTCAGGGGAATCCTCCAATGTCATGCCATTGTCTATCTACAATAAATTAAATGAACTTCTGCTCAAAAGTGATAAACACGTTATACAACTAGGCATAACTTAGGTAAAATTTATTGGGGAACTCAAGGATGTCATGATCAGAATGGCTACACACCCAAAATTTGTTCAAGAAATTGACATCATTGTAGTATATATACCAGAAGATTATGGACTGCTACTTAGTCGAGATTGGTCCGAGAAATATACTTTAGCACAGACTGGGATGACCTATGGTTTCCATTAAAGGGACATTCCAACATGATTATGATCGATAGGGAAAGGTATATTGAACATACTGTCACTGATTTAGAAGCCTTCAACAAACTCTCATCGACAGATTTCCCCATGCTAGGAAACTACTCCTGCGATTATGATTTTGGTAAGTGCGCTCCTCTCTCATCTAATGTACTTCTCACTCAAAAATACGAAATCGAATTTCAAGTGAATCTATTGGTAGCGGTGAAAGAAATCCTCTTCTGCCAAGAACCTCTATTGAAAACTGTAGACAAGGTAAGTGGAGAGGAGGAAATAACTAGGCATGAAGAAGTTGATACATTTGTCTCACAAGTTTGGACCATGTACTTTGATGGGTCTAAATCACAAGAATGGTTGGGATCGGGATGTATCCTCATGGACCCAAAGGTGAAACGAAATTTCTTGTCCTGCAGACTAGAATTTGAATGCACTAATAACATTGTTGAGTATGAAGATTTGGTGCAGAGACTAAAGAAAGCCATAGACTTAAACGTTAAAGAACTAAAAAAATTTGGGGATTCTGAAATTATCATTAGGAAAGTAAAGAATACTATACATTGCAACTCACCCCACCTAAGGAATTATCAACAGGAAGTGCATAGGCTAATAGAACATTTTTAGGCCTTTAATATTACCACAGTTCCTAGGACAAAGAATACTTGTGTTGATTCCCTAGCTACTACAGCCTTGAGGCTATCCCCTTTATAAGACTATGAATCATCTAGGTTCAATGTGGAACTACTCTACAAACCATCAATGCCCAACAATTTTCTAATTGGAAGGTTTTTGAAGGAGATGTACATATTATAGAATTTCTAACCAATTAGGAAAATTTTAAAGATTTGGCTATTGATGATTAATTATTCCAAGAGAAACTAGTAGAAACCGATTTCCACGAATGAAAGGGAGAAAAAAATCACTCTAGTAATAAACCAAGGTTTTACACGATACGAAAAGGGGTATCCAATTTGGAAAACCTTTTCGACTTGAGGGAAAGATTTAAAGGTTCAATGAACACAAATAAAGGGAGTTCATGTCCCATATACGATACTATATATCTAGGAACCTTGAAAAACCCTAAGAATATAAATCTAGGAAAAAAATGTCTAAAAAAGAAAGGAAAGCGTATCTCAAACGTTTTAGATAATATCACGATGTCTTTGCTTGGTCCTACTGAGAATTCAAAACTTATGACACTCACATTTTTCAACACACAATCCCATTAAAATCTAGAGTAAAACCCTTTCAACAGAAGCTCAGGAAGTACCATCCATCTTTGGAACCCCTCATGTATCAAGAGTTAAAGAAATTACTAGATGCTAAGATTATCTTTCATGTTAGACACTCTGCCTGGGTAGAAAATTTGGTTCCTATCAGAAAAAAGTCTTGGGAAATTCTCCTATGTGTAGATTTTAGAAATCTTAACAGAGCATTAGAAAAGGATAACTACCCAGTCCTACTGATGGAACAAATCTTACAGACCATGTCTATTTCTGATATTTTCTCTCCTCTAGATGGTTTTTTAGGTTACAACCAGGTTCTTGTTTCAGAAGAAGACCGATTGAAAACTACCTTCTGAACCAAGTGGGGGAATTTTACTTATAAATGCATGCCCTTTAGGTTGATTAATGTAGGATCGACCTTCCAAAGGGCCATGGATGTATATTTTCATGGATTGATTAATATATGTGTAATAGTATACTTGGACGATGTGAATGTGTATTCAAAGAAAATAAAAGACCACATCCAACATCTAACCCTGATTTTCGAAAGGTGTGGGAAATATGGAATATATTTAAACCCTAAGAAATATATATTTGGTGTCGAGGAAGGGAAATTACTAGGTCACATTATATCTCAAGTAGGAATTTGTATAGATCCAGAACAAATAAATGCAATAGCTCAACTTCCCTTACCCCACAACAAAAAGGCTATGCAATCCTTCTTTGGGAAAATTAATTTTGTGATGAAGTTCATGCCTGATTTCGCTGAAACTATCAAAATATTACATAAAATGATCCACAGGGATGTTGATTTTAAGTGGGATGACGAGTGAAAAGATTCTTTCAACAATATCAAGACTGTAATATCTCAAGCTCTAGTGCTACGAAGTCTTCAATTTAGTAAAGATTTTTTCCTCTATACTTTCACCTCTGACCAATCCTTAGTTGTAGTTTTGACCCATAAGGATGATGACAACAATGAGGCACTGATATCATTCATGAGCACTAATATCCAAAGGGCCAAATTGAATTACCCTACTATAGGAAAATAGGCTTATGAAGTGTACAAAGTAGTAAAACATTTCAGATCTTACATCCTAAAAATTCACACACCAAAGTCATTGTGCCTCATCTCGCAGTCCTATCCCTATTAAATCAACAAGAGATGGGGGAGAGAAGAGGAAATTGGATGGCAGTTTTCCATGAATTTGATCTATATATAAAACCTACCAAACTAGTGAAGGGACAAGGACTATGTAAACTCACCGCAGAATCCCAATACCAAATAAATGAATACCTCACGTGGGAAAATGAATTAACATTATGGTGTAGTGAAGATTTATACATACCCCTAGGGAAAGAGTCTTTGTATGGAAAACTCTTTTACCTCCTACATCATGGGACTTGCCCAAAAAACCTAAACCCTGAGCAAAGGAGATCCCTCAGGCTAAAATATGCATAATATCGCCTCATAAATTCAATACTTTTCCATGTAAATGATGATGGAGTACTCTTGAGATGTATGGAACGTGAAGATGCAGAAAAGGTTCTGAGGTAGCTCCATGATGGTCCTGTAGGTGGACACTTTGCAAGGAATACCACTCAGAAAATACTAGGAGTCAACTATTATTGGCTTACTCTATTTATAGACTCTCATACGCATGCTAGAAACTGTAAAACTTGTCAAATGAGCATAGAGAGAGAGAAGAGAGAAATTGTCCCACTCCAACTAGTGAATATATACATACCATTCGAGCAATGGGGGTTA
This sequence comes from Picea glauca, assembly GCA_000966675.3. Classification (NCBI taxonomy): domain Eukaryota; kingdom Viridiplantae; phylum Streptophyta; class Pinopsida; order Pinales; family Pinaceae; genus Picea; species Picea glauca. The sequence continues at coordinate 366,076 of JZKD02S1989082.1, forward strand.
GACGTTATAGGTGAATTACCCTGAATTCTTCAAAATAACATAAATACATACTGACTGATACAGACTATTTTACAAAATTGGCAGAGGTCATCCCTCTGACTCACATGAATGAAAAGGTGGTAATCCAATTCATAGAACAACAATTGATCACAAGGTTTGGGATGCCTTCTATTCTTGTTTTTGACAATGTCACTTACTTTTCTTTGACTCTATTAATAGATATTTCTCTAGACAAAGGAATCATAATCAGATACTCTGCAAACTACTATCCACAAGGAAATAGGGTGATAGAACTAACCAATAAGAATCTAGTGAGGATATTGAAGAAAACAGTTGCATAAAATTAGAGTAATTGGCATAACTCGCTTCATAATTCCTTATGGACATATAGAGTAACACCCAAGGAGTATATAGGGAAATCCCCATACTTTCTGGTATACAGACAAGAATCCATTCTCCCAAATGGGTTATATATTCCATCCCTTTAGCTCGCTCAAGGTTCAAGAGGAAAACCCTCATCAATTATTCAATAGAGAATTGGTACCCTCCTCATGCTGGAAGAGGAAAGGGAGAAAGAAAAATCAAAGTTCATCGCTCATCACCAGAGAGTTAAAATATGGTTTAACAAGCATAAGGCCAAAGAGAAGAATTTTGAGGTAGGAGACTTAGAATTGAAATGGGATAGAAAAAATGAACCTAAGGGGAAACATTCAAAGTTCCATAATCTATGGATCAGACCTCTCCAGCTATCCAAGAAAATTGGGACAGACACATATCGGTTGAAAAATATAAGGGGGAAACCTGATGCCCTCTCGGTGAATGGCCAAGCCCTAAAACAATATTTCTGTTAAGAAAACAAAAAAATGTGTGTGTGTGTGTGTGTGTCCTTCCATGTTATTTTTTTATTAGGAAATTGCATTTTTTCTTCAAAGAGTTCTATATATGGTATTTACAAACAAACGAACTTAGCGAGTGATGAAGTGTCTTCCTAGTGATCTAGTAAAGCCTAAAGGGAAATATGGCAAGTTGGAAAGGACCACATGTACCTCTATAAAGAGATAGGAATAATTTCACTTTAACCATTTCATCTTGCAGATAATAGAGGTCCTCCTCTACCACTCGCTCAGGGCATCTCTTCCAGAAATAAATAAATTATATTAAATGAGTGAAAAGTAGGAGAGGGTATGAAGATAACTCTTCCAAGGCTATGGATGCTCACTAGCAGTGAAGCAAGGTTTGTGACATTCAGGTGACTCTGTCGGGGCTATGGATGCTCACTGGAAGTGGAGCAACACCGTAGTGAGTGAATGATGATAACTAAAATGACATCGGGCGAGTGAATTCCTTACCTGGCTCTTGTCAAAAGGGGGCTTGGGTCATGGTCAAGAGAAACGAAGGTGGAATAAGGGTTAAAATCCATAGGCAGACTCAGATTCACGAACTAGGGGAATTGTACACTCATGGATGGGAAATACTATGATAAAAGAAAAGTCAATTAGTTTCTTAGCCAACTTCTGCATCAGCTAAACACAAGGGAAGGAAAAAATATTTTGCTTTCTCCCATAGAATCGCCATTTGTTGAGTGCTCAACACACTCTAAAATATTTTATGAAATTCTGTCACTTTTGGGTACCACTTTTTTTCTTTGTTTTTCTATCTGAATTAAGTCCACTATGGAGGGATTGATAATTTTGTTTTCATGTATTTTCATCTATCAAAGTGAATTTGTTTGAACCTATCAATTTGAAAAAAAAAAAATCTGAAAGAAATTGGCATTCTAACTAAGAATCTGCAACTAAAATTGTGACTAGTGTGCCTGTGTTCGGCGTCGAAAAAATCCAAGCAAGTAAAATGACCACAAAGTAACAATAATCATCAATCATCGATGCACCATTGACATCGGTAAAAGGAAGATTAATTTTGCATTAGTTATTCACCACGAATATTTAGGAGATAGTTGATTCCCATCAGCGTCGATGAAATAGGAGAGGGATAAACATTGACAAGATCCATGAAAAACTTCCCAATAGACGATGACGAATGTGTTGGTTCAGGGTCGATGAAATATCAAATGGTCAAATCATTGAAAATTTCCACATTGGCACATCGTTGATCTTCGATCCTTGATGTACCATCGACATCAACCAATTTCGAGGGAGTTAATCTGGAAGAAATTGGTTAAGCTTATCGTCAATCATCAATCCTTGATACTTTTCGGCATCGACAGGATAGGATATGTAGTTAAAATGATTAGATAAGTAAAAGTCCCCAATTATGAATAACACGATTAAAAAAAGATGTCATTGGATCAAAAATAATTCTCCCACAGTGGGGAGATCTATTAAACAGAATCAACTAGGAAGATTACCTAGAGTGTATCCCACACAATGAACCAAATGTAAGGGCATTCAATGACCAGGTTTTCTCGAATATCTGATGGTCGTGCTTGCATCTGGTAGCCTGTCAAACTCCACTCTTTCCCTATGTTGAGATTTTGAGTTGGCTAATTGATCATAAAGACATGCATATTGCCTCATTAATGACGAGAATGGTGGATGTGTCGAAGTTTTTCTCCCATCATAGGTTCATAAGTACTACAAAATCAGGGACCTAAAGGAGTGGTTAGACACAAAATTTGTGTTCAGGTTCTATGAATTATATGACACCAGTTGATTGATGGCTTCCTGGTGGAAGGAAGACAATAAATTTATGAACCAGAGCAATGACTGGTATGGGACAATGAACCTGAGGGAGACATATATCTACTTGATGGCTCTAATATACCGAATATACAAAGAAAATGACTACTCCAAGTTCTCAAAAGCATGGATTCCCCTGGCATAAAATGTGGTGATATTTGGGAGTATCTTCAACTAGGGAGAGATTATTTCCAAGAAATTGAGCATCAGTGTACAGTGGGATCAGACGACGAAAGAAGGAGAAACACCTGCTTTTCAAATTGCCTCGTATATGCTAGATGTAATCTGTGCGAGGAATGTATTCATCGGGATGAATTTGAGTTAGCACATTGCATAACTATTTATTCATGTCTACTTTAGCATCTTATGGGAAAAAAGGTACAAAAAATCGCATGCCCTTATTTGCGATTAATTCATCGCCTGGGTTTATTTCATTATATTTAAAAGGGAATACCCAAGGATGTCTATAGCAACCAAGAAAATGATCTCGAAGGTAGGAAATTGGTATCTATATGAACACACAACCTATATCAAGGTGTTCAGGGCCACCAAAGCACCACATTTGCTCCATGCTCATGTCCCATACCAGCTCATTGTAGGAGAAATTTGTTATCAGACTATCCTACAGGGATATAACACCACTTTGGTCAAGGATGAGAAACGAGCATTTATACCCTACGACTTCCATGTGGGATTTCATATAGTGAAGGACACTGCTCAAGCCAAACAATAAGGTTTGATTCATCTTGAATTTAGGTTCCTGACAAGACGATTTTGTAAGCACGACCCTAAAGGCCTAGTCCTCCAACACACTTCACAAATATTGTCTTGTTCTCTATACACGCATGACAAGTTCGAGGATGATATTTTTACAGAATGCACTCAGGACTGAGAGGAGGTATTATAGAGGAAATCCAACCCAAACATGACCAAGTTCAAAGCTATGAGCATGGATGAGTCGGTTGAGACAATAGAGCATTCGGTTCAATAAGCTCTCAGGGTTAGAGAAGAAATTAGAGTAGCAGAGACCACAAAATCATAAAGGAGAGGGGTTTTGTTACTAAAAGGATCCCCGAGAGTATTGACCAGTTAGATAATGATCCTCAAATCATAGAAATGATGAGGATCCCCTTAGAGGACCCAATCACAATCAAAGAGGATCCAAGTGGCTTAGAGTCAATACAACTGGAGGAAATCACCAGTCTGGAAAACCCTAGAGTTCCATCACCACATATCATATCATCGGTGACCTTTCCAACCCATCATGAGGTTTCAAGAAAACTAGGTGAAACAGGTGTGACAAACCCCTTGTTTCAAATAATAACTATCTATGATGATGAAGAGAGTTTGAAGGTCTCCCTGGTAACTCTGGTACCAATTACAGAGGAGAAGGAACCTGAGAAAACATATACCCCAAGTACCGATGCTTCAGTTCAAAACCTTCCATAGAGAAACCATGAGGTTGAAAGTGTCTTAGACACTAAGTTTCTTAACCTTTCAGAGACCCCAAAAGATAGGTCGAGGGATGAGCTAGGATCGGGTGGTCAAAAAGAGGAAGTTTAACAATAATATATCAACACCTCAACAACCAATTACCAGGTAAGCATTGAACCTATCATTGATTCTTCAATTCTGGTCAATAACTCACTAGACGATGAACAAAAAATGGAGGTTGAGCCATCATATCATATGAAATAAGTCCAGGAACCAATCCTAGAATAGATACACACAGCAGGGAGCCTAGGAAACACTCTAACTTGGGGAGAAAAAAAAATACATGAGCCTGTTGATGAGGTCACCGATATATAGGAGATCGCTTATGACATGAAGAGGAAATCTATCATGAATGTAAATGTGTTGAACCTGCAAATAATATATCTACCTAGAAATTACTACACACATTTTCATAGAGAAATTGAGAAATAAGAAGGAGAGTGTTTCCCTTGGTTATGGAAGGAAGCAAATATCAAGGAAGAAAAGGTAAAACGAGAACTACATGGGAAACACAGGGACTGTCACTAGGTCGAATTAAGCAAAAGAGTAGAAAATCTAGAGCAAAGTATGAAAAAGCAAGCTATTGGATGAGGATATTAGGGATGACATATCAGCAAGAGAAAACAATCATGGATAAATCAACAAGCAAAGAAAGCCACCATTGGATTCTTTGGATTAACGCGTGACTAGGAAGGAAAGATAGGATGGTGAAGCCCGGAAAATGTGGATAAAGTTGACCTAGGGTTTTGACACCTAGGTTTTGACCTAAGGTTGCTGGTGAGGGACTCTAATGTATAAATAGAGGTCGAGAGGACCTAGGTCGGGGTGGTAGTAGCATTGGGTATTGCTATTGATTGTGGTTGATTGAGAGATTCTTGTACTGTGAGAGAGAGAGGTGATGAGAGTGAGAGCCTTCTAGTCTTGTAATATCTTCAGCTGGGTGCGAAGATTAGATCCTGCATCTGGGTGTGCAGGAAGAGGAGAGAAAGAGAGAAGAAGAGAGAGGATTTGTTGTCCAGAGTGCAGATCAAAACTATAAGCTTTATCTTAATGTATCATAAGCACAGTTCTGTGGACATAGCCCTAGAGAGAGGGTGAACCATGTACATTTTTTGTTGTATGTGTGATTGATGCCTGGATTCCTGTCATTGTTATGATGTCATTTGCATTATTGTGTTAGATCAGATCTATAGCTATGTAGATTAGATCTAGCTGATAAGTGACACATGAATGCTACATTATTGTTGTATTAGTTTCACTTGATATTCCTCTGGTTGTAGGAAACTTTGTCCTGCAACCCCCCTCTTAGATTCTTTGGGTGAGATTTCATCTTCTTTGCAGGTGTTTCCGAAAGGGCCAATATCTAGGGCTTGTTGGTGTGCTCTTGGAGTGAACCCCGGGTCTTCCCCTGTGCCAACAAATGGTTCTGTTGTCGGGACAAGAATCTTTTTAAGGGAATGTCAAGGTGGCTCCCATAAAAGAACGAGATTCGAAAGTGGATAGAGGATCAAGAAAGGGACTTCCCTGAAGCCTAGAACAGGAACCCTAAATTGAGTACTAAAGATTGGCTTCAAAGATACATCTTCACCAACATTCACAATATCTTCTTTGTAGGAATCCACCTTGATTTTTTTGAGTGGTTGGCTAGGTTAGTTGATACCTAGTTCGAGATCAGATCTAGACCTCTTGTGGTTTGGACACCGACACTGATCTAAAAGGTCAAGAGAGTTGAGAACACTATATCTAGAGTAGTAGATCATTGGTTTGATAGTACCATTGGAGGGTATATCACCGAGTTTTTTGTTGACAGACCAAAATCGTATAGCCAAGCTGAGAGATACTTTTTCAAAGGACCCAGAGGAAAATTTTTGCACTTTCTAAAGCTGAGAATCAAGATGCTCTTGCATCAAAACCACATCTTGAAGATACAATAGATCGGTCGGACCTGAAAAGGATAATGTTCAAGAACTCAGAAAACAACAGTGACATGGAAGCAGGACATACGCACAGTGGGAAAGTATTTCGAGGGGTTCACCTTGAGAACTTGTTTAAGTAAAACTACAGAGAAGAAGGTTTCTACAATGGAGAAGAGGTATATCTAACCGACGAAGAACATTCAGAGCCCACCAGAACAGAATAAGGGGAAGCTTAAGAACTTCTCCAAAGTGAGCCAGAAACCTCAGGAATTGTGTGGACTACTAAAGTTAGTAACATTAATCCTCCTATTGTCTCAATAGTACCTAGCAGTCAAAATAGTCAGAATGACCAAAGTCCTCAGAGCACTGTTACTATTAGCTCAACATCTACTTAGACAAGAAGTCTAGTCAGCTCTATTGCAGATGAAATGAGGCTCCCTATATTTAGAGGAGATGGATGTGAAGATCCATATTAGCATTGGTTTCTGTGTGAATCTGTATGGAATATTAAAAGTATCACCGACGAAGACATCAAGAGAACCCAGTTCAACACTATGCTAAGGGACCTTGCACTGAGCTGGTACATGAAACTTGTCAAATGAATGGTGCAGCCTAAGCCACTGAAAGAGATCAAGAATGGATTGATTGCAGAGTTTAAGAAACCTAAGTTGGAGTCACAATGTATTACAGAGCTAAAAGAGATCAAACAAAAGATAGCAGAACCTATTTGGGAGTTCGACCAGAGATTCAAGACCCTAATAGGACGATTAAATTTTCATATCCTTGATGAACATAACAAATAATGGTTCATCGTTGTGTTTTTACCACACATCAAAGTCCCTCTGATGCAGCAGAATATTGCATCTCAGGCAGAAGCTTTGGAAATCGCCATGAATCTTGAATCAACACCTATGGGATAATTGAGCTCAAGCATGAGCCAGATCTTGAGTCAGCTAACCATTTTTTCTTTACGGGTCGAGGATATGAAGAAATATAAGGGAAAAGACAAAATGGGAGATGTCTAGTGTGTAATATGTAGATAAGAAGGTCATGATAAGGAACATTGTCCCTTATTTCATGAGTATTTGGCCTCAGGAGCGTCGAGCCCCTTGAAGCAAGTTAACCTACCCTAGTGTGATGTGTGCAGAAATAGGCATCGCCCAGGTGAGTGATATTACATGAAGAAGTATGTTCAGACACCCACAAACTTGTATTGCACATTCTATAAATCAGTGGGACATGATGATCGAGATTATAGATCTTACGATCTCATGCATGAGAGGTCGAGGGACATATACAAGATTTAAGGCAAAGTACAACAAGAAGGAAACACTCCACAGTACAACTCTCTAGGGAGAGGAAACTTCAATCCTCATGGTGGATATAGAGGATGAGGAGGAGGAGGAGGTATGGGCTGAGGCCGAGGACAAATAATTTGTTATAACTGTGCGCAACTAGGACACTTAGCAAGGGATTGTCAGAATCCTTGCACAACCTGTAGTTATTGTAAATCCTTCGAGCATGTCATAGAGGAATGCCTTGTGCTACTGGCTAAGTTTCAGGAAAGATGATGGCCCCAACAGAACCCACAAGTAAAACTAATATATGATGAACCTTGTGAAACCAACCCTAGATTCATTGTCATTAATCGAGGAGGCGCTTCTACAAGAGAGGATAGAACAACCCAAATAAATATCACAGAAGAGTCAGGTATCAGGAAAGATGAGGAGAATACTTAGGCTTTTGATGCAAAGAAATAAAGACGAATCTTTGAGGAAGAAAGACAGGAGTTCAAGAGGAACCAAGGGTCCTCATCTAGAACACAACCAGAAGTAAAAGAGTATGGAATGCCTCAGTAATTTGATCAATAGGCTGCGCATAAAGAAGGAAAATAAGTAAGTACACTCATAGACTTTTTGTACACTTGTCTTAAATTGATTCAGGATGAGAAAGTTGTACAAGAGTTACAAAACCTAATCAAGCAGTATGAGATAGGAAAGGTAGAACCCTTGCTGAATAGGGAAGTACACCAAATTGGTAAGAAGAGAAGAACAAACAAAGAATTACATTTGAATGCTCAAATAGGAGAGTATGATATAGACTATGTGGTCCTCGAATTAGGGTCAGAGGTCAACGTCATGATGAAGAAAACTTGGGAACTGATGGGAAAACCCAAGAGGATATATTCCCCTATCAGGCTTTGCATGGATAATCATAAATTTGTCATCCCATTTGGATGATTGGAGCATGTCCCTGTGGACATCGACGGAGTTAGAACCTTTGTATACTTTGAGGTAATTGAAATTGTTAATGATAGTTTCCCTTACCTTGCATTACTAGGAACTGATTGGGCCTGCAACAATTCTACTATGGTCGATTTAAAGAAAAGATGCATGACATTTGAAGGAGATATCCTTAGGGTCATTGCACCCTTAGATCCATATGAAGGTCCATGATATACAGATCCCATCAGAGAAGAAGACTACAAATATGAGTTGGAAAACATCTATAAATTAATAGCCAGAAAATAGGATTATATAAACCCTACTGCCGATGGGAATCTAAGCTAGCGAAGTGATAGCGCCTATTCATCAAATTCATAAGAAGCGCTGGAGAACTGGTAGAACCATATGTATGAATTATCCACAAGGAGATGTACTCGACTGACCAGAGAAATTCGTTGGATTGGTACAACAATAAGTAACTTACCTACCTTTGATGGTATGAATCCTTTAGAATCATTCTAGATGGACTTTGAAGTAATTGTACCAGCAGAATAGAGGTTGTTGGCTATGGATGAGGCCCTGAAAGATACACTAGCAAGATAGTGGGGTACACATAAAAGAAATATCATAAACTGGACATAATGTTGAACCTTGATGAAAGCATGGTTTTCAGCACAAGTAGGAAGCTGGGAAGTGAGGTACACATGTTGAAGCTACCCAAAGGACCATTTATGAAGCTGTGAAGAGACCTGGAGTGACATTCCTTGAGAAAAATGGGTACATAGATTCATTAACACACTGGACATGACCCCTATTAACTGGTACCTTCAAGCGGAGTTGCTCCTTATCACTACAGATTGGGAAGGTACGCTTCAAAATTTTGTAACCACCTTTTTGTTTGAAAGTGAATTTCCTTCAGTAGATCAAGAATTAAATATTGTGAGGCATAAATTATTTAAGGAGGCATCTATCCTCCCTTTGGAGCAAGAAGAGGACAAATGGACTACGCCATTCTAGAAATTACAAGGATGTTACAACATTAATGCCGACGAAGATGATGATCCAAGGAAGGTAAACATTGTTGAGAAAGAAGGCACATCCATTCATTGGACAACCGATCAAGATAAGGAAATTCAATATTGGGATAGAGGAGACACCAAATATTGCCAATGTCGGAGATCATGGGGATGTTGCTACCATTGACAAAATTATAGAATTACTGCATGAGTATCAAGACTTGTTCCTGACCAAGTTCACTGATATGAAGGGTATCAAAGGACCTATGGGAGAGATGAGAAAAACTTTGAAACCAAGTGTGAAGCCAGTCTAACAAAGAACCTACAGATTGAACCCGAAATATAAGGAAAAAGTGAAGATTGAGCTTGACAGAATGCTGGAAGAAGGGATTATTGAACCTGTCGAAGAATCGGAATGGATCATCCCTATGGTAGTACAAGACAAGAAGACAAGTGAGATCAGAATATGTGTGGACCTTAGAAAGATGAATGATGCCTATTTGCATGACCCCTTCCCTACACCATTCACCGATGAAGTATTAGACAATGTGGGAGGCCAGGAGGTATATTCTTTTACAGATGGGTTTTTAGGATATCATCAGATCCGTATTGCCAAAGAGGACTACCACAAGAACACATTTTCCACAGAATGGGGATCCTAACAATACATAGTGATTCCATTTGGAATGAAGAATGCCCCAACAATATTTTCTAGGGTGGTGGTCGAAGCGTTCAAAGAATTTTTTTATAATTTCTTAGAAGCCTATTTTGATGACTGGACTGTTTTTAGTTTTCTGAAAAACCATATTGAATGTCTAAGGATATTGTTGGATAAATGTAGGCAATGTAAAATTTCTTTGAATTTGAAGAAGTGCATCTTCTTCTCACCATTTGGAGTATTATTAGGTCATATTGTATGCAAGCAAGGATTGTTGGTGGGCCCATCCAAAATTACAATTATAGTTGATTTGCCACATCCTACCTTAGTCAAACAATTGAACTAGGACATACTGGCTATTACAAAAAACTTATCAAAGGATATGCTCAGATTACTGTGCCAATGGAGAAGTTATTAAATAAATACTATCCATTTGGTTGGATAGAATAATGCCAGCAGAGCTTCGACACACTGAAACAAAATATGGTGACTGTGCCTATTCTGGTCTTTCCAGATTGGAGCAAGGAATTTCATGTGCATGTTGATGTGTCTTCCATTGCATTAGGATAAGTACTAGCACAACCTGGAGAAGGGGACATTAATCATCCATTAGAATTTTCCAGCAGAAACCTATCTACAACTAAAATTAATTACTGTTAAGAACCAAATATCAATATAGCATAGAAAAACCTCAGAAAAAGTACTCAATGCCTTGAAAAAGAGATAATTTTAGATAATAAGCCTCTTTGAGGGGGAAACCTCCTTTTAC